>CM050164.1:386294699-386894699 GCA_027410445.1 Discoglossus pictus
CTCGCTTTGCTACGTGAGCCCGCAAGCATTAGCAACAACCCGTATTGGTGAGAACTATATATGTTATTATACACACACACATTATATATATATATATATATATATATATATATATATATATATACCGTATTGGTCCGAATATAAGCCGCACCCGCGTATAAGCCGCACCCGTAAAGTTCAAGGTGAAAAAATAGAAAAAAAGATAGTACTCAAATATAAGCCGCACCCGTAAAATTGGAGAGAAAAAGACTCTCAAAGTGATCAGCCATTGCAAGAAACAGGCTTTCTAATTAGCACTGTAGCTTTTTTTACAGGTTACAGGCTTTACATGATGTTAGAATCACTAAAACTGTAAATCGATATTCAATACCGCAGTCTAAAGCACGAAAACGGCACCCTTAACTCGCAATCATGCAAATCGGCAGTAATTTTGCATTCGTGAATAGAAATCGCACGCGTTACAAGCAAAGTTTCCAAATCGGCAATGATTTTTTGATGGTTGCGAATATAAGCCACACCCTTATTTTGCAAGATCAAAAATCTGAAAAAAGGTGCGGCTTATATTCGGACCAATACGGTATATATATATATATATATATATATATATATATATATATATATATACACACACACACACATTTGACAGTCACTATTTGTGTGAGATGTAAGACAATTTTTAATATGGAAATGCTCATTACTTGCCTGGCCCTGGGCATTTGTAAGTATCTGGCTTGTGATGCCTTGCATACCAGGAAGAGCATTGGCAATTATCGGCGTAGTGGCGAGTGAGCCTAGTAGTTGTGGCTGACCACCAAGAGAAGCTGCACTAATCTAAAAAGGAAAAAAACAAAACAAGAAATTGTTAAACAAAAGGAGATTTACTCTTGAAAACACACAACCAATTAAAGCAACCCTGTAATTGGATAAAATATCATGTTTACAAAGTGTGTAACAAAAAACATTTTTTAATAATAAAGATTTTTAGTGCAAAAATTAGTTTTTGTTTAGTTAGATCAAAATAGATCCCATAATATCTCAAATAAATCCCCCCAAAATAGCCACAAATCCCTAAACCACTGGGTGCTGACCTGAAGCCGAGGAGATGCTCTGCCAATTTATTTATTTTTCTATTTAGTAGTGCAGGAAAGGGAGGAGGGGTTTGTGGCCTCATTGGTGAGGGAATTCAATGCCACCAATATTTATTCCTTTTAAATGTTTACACTTTTGAGATAATATAGAAATATATCTAAAAGCTAAATTAAAAAGAAAGAAGACTTATATAAATAATTATCTGTCTTTATATAAAACTAATATATTCTATTACAGAAACTTTTATAAAGAATATCTATATCCCTATACTCAATATATCCATCACTGTCCAATATTTCAAATAAGTGGTGCCATAGTATTTTATCCAATGCTTTTTTAATGAGTCAATAATTAAGGTAAACTGTTATTTATAGCTTATATATTTGGTAAATAGTGTAGTACATGCAACCAAATGAGAGGCATAATAATTCTGCATCACCATAGATACTTAAATATAGCGACAACTAAATATACCGCAAGGGTTACAAATTTGTTAGGTGAATAGGTAAAAAGTGCAAGACACAAATATAATGCAAGGGCTAAAATTGGATCCATTATAATAGAACTTGATTGGCTATGTCATTTGATTGACTTATAATATGTACTGTATGCTTGAGACCTCCACTCCCATTCCCACCCACTCCCGCAAGACTCACAACACAATGGCTGCAGCCTGTGGTAAATGCAGCACTCAGTGCACTGGCTGCAGCAGCAGGATGCACTCTAATAAAGACATGACAGCGAGGAGCCGTTTGTTCCTGCATCGGTGGGAAGACTATAAACTTCATTCAACAATAAGAACTTCAAGGAACCAGTTTACCAGAATTTAGAACAGCTCTATCTCGAATATACGCAATCCTCAGATTATTGGTAAAAATGGGAACATAAAAAACCTGCAGTACACTCAAGTATCTACGTTAAGTAATAATAAAATATTCCAGTTCATACAGTTTCTAAATCATATCATACCATTATACAGTAAATAATACATATGAGATATTTTAGTTATGCCAGTGAATAATGAACATGTTTCTTCCCTTCCAGCAGTTTGATCTAAACGCACAGTGCATTACAGCACCGTACCGAGCACCTCATATACCTCGCTGCATTATGTTGACGTGATTAATAGCATAGAAAAGGGCTAGTTACAATGGCTGGGTTGAAGGTAAAGCTTGCTGGCTGGACAGTGAGCTGTGTCGGTGTCTCTGCTGCTTTGGGTGCAGAGTTGGAGAACATAGCTGCTTGGGTTTGAAGAGCTGCTGAGACTTGCTGGGCAGTGGTGGTCTGGACAGTTGTTTGTAGTGAAGGTTGGGCTTGCATTGCTGGCTGTGCCTGGTAAACTGTCTGGATAGCCTGAGCTGCCTGCAGAGGGGTCTGTATAGCCGTATTCAGGACTGATGCTGCTGAAATGACAGACAAAATGTTTGACAAAGCAATAATAATGAATTGACTGTAAAACAATGACTTTGTTACTAATGTCCAGAAAGTTATCACTTTTCAAAACATGCTAAATTTCAGAGAAATAGAAACTGCCACTGATATCATGAGTCATAGTATAGTTCTGTAGTACAGCATTCAATATTATCATTGATGTCCAATTTTAGGTTTCCAATTGTATGTTTTGCCCTGTACGTTTATTCAGTGCTACATATAACTTTAGCAAATAACCTGTATGGTAAATTATAATCTATTTAAATATATATAATTTCCGTTTTTTCTGTCATGCCTGCAGGGTGTTTGTGTTTTGTGCGCAGGCGCATGATTGTTGGTAAAGTCGGGGCAACGCAGAACAGACTCACATGTGCAGAAAAAAAAACCTTTTGTAATGTTTAAAATGTGCTCTTTTAAATGCTTTAAAAAAACAAATGTGTTCCATGTCCCTTAAACTTTCCACTCAGATCTGCAACAACTAGATTTGTGGAGGCGATTCTAGCTAAGGTCCCAAGTAATCTGTTAGATAGAAATAGACTGTACCATCTAATATCATTAGCAAGAATGTGAGACAAGAGTACAGAACAAACACTGCTACTGCAGTAGCCTGCAAGTTCAAGACATATACTAACATACAAAGCTTAAAAAGCTCAATGAAAATATCAAAAGCAAAATACACTTTAAAAAAACATGCTCTACTTGTAAACTATTTGAAACGGTTTGTAAGCAGAGCATAATTTACTTTGACTATGAAGAGATGAGGAATCTTTCCCTTAAAATACATGTTAGTAAGCAGGTGTCTATCACATATATAGTTGTGAGCATGCGAGTTGTTGCTAATGAGGCTGCCGCAACTGCGACCCTAGCAAAGCGGTGTATTCTTTTTGGATTTTGCCAAGGCTTTTGATACAGTGCCACACGGAAGACTACTGTGCAAACGAAGGGATACAGGAATTGCAGTGGATATCTACTTAAGGATTGAGAGTTGGCTAAAAGACAGAAAGCAAAGGGTTGTTGTAAATGGGACATACTCAGATTGGACTAATGTTGTAAGTGGGGTTCCTCAGGGATCAGTATTAGGTCCTCTCCTTTTTAACGTATTTATTAGGGACTTAGAAGTAGGGCTTCAAAGCATTGCCTCCATTTTGCTGATGACACTAAGTTGTGCAAGGTAAATAAATCAGAAAATGATGTACTTTCCCTCCAAGGGTATTTGCATAAATTAGAGAAATGGGCAACTAAATGGCAGATGAGAGTTAATACGAATAATAGTATAGTTATGCATTTTGGAAAGAAAAATAGCCATGCAATTTATAATCTTAAATTGGCCAAATCTATGGGTATCAGGTATCATAGATTTGGGAGTGCTTGTGGACAACCACCTAGTGCTCAATGCCAAGCAGCATCTACAAAGGCAATTAAAATATTAGCATATATTAAGAAGGGTGTAGAAGCAAGGGATGCAAATATAAGCAAATATAAGCAGAGCATAATTTACTTTGACTATGAAGAGATTTACAAATCAGTTTTATACCCTCATTTTGAATATGGAGTACAGTTTTGGGCACAACTTCATAAAAAGGACATTTTAGAGCTGGAAAATGTACAGAGAAGGGCTACAAAACTAATAAGGAAAATGGAGGGGCTAAGTTATGAAGAAAGACTAACCCAATTAAATGTATTTTCTCTAGAAAAAAGGCATCAAAGATAAGATATGATTACATTATATAAATACACCCAGGGTCAGTATAAAGCTTTTTCAAGTGAGCTTTATGTGCCAAGAGGTTTTCAAATGACAAGAGGACATCCTTTGAGGTTAGAAGTAAAATGATTTAACCTTAAAGAAAGAAAACGGTTCTTCAAAGTAAGGTTTGATAGATAACTTTAACAAAGGGATTGGATATATTTCTAAATAAATGGGCATTCAGGGTTATCCTGGTAAATTAGAGGGGGAGTATTGATCCAGGTAGGAGTCTGATCCCCAGTATCTGGGGTCAGAAAGGTTTTATTTCCCCCCTTTTGAGACAATTGGCAAAGTTTCACTTGAGTTTTTTTCTCCGTTTGCCTTCCTCTGGATCAATTAAAATTTCATCAGCATATTGCAGATTATAGGAGATATTTTTTCAACTTTGATTACTGTGAAGAGCCACTGAGGGGAATTTTCCCCAAGCTGCCTTCAGACAAAGACAGAAGCAAATAGGAGATTGTGTGGGGTAGGCATTGATGCCAATGTCCGTCGGAGCTGCTTCCTCGATTAGCACTCCAGGCCTTGGTCTAAGCACTTCCCCAGAAAAGGAATTCGAGCAAGACCTAATCAAGGAAATTATGGCTGCAGCATGGAAGTAATCATCCATCTGGGATCATTGCTCCAAGGCTGTATGTTAAAAGGGGGAGTGGTTGTCAAAAACGCTTGTTCTGGATCAGTTTAAGACTTCCCTCACCCACCGATCCTTTGGCCTTTTAATGCCTGACTTAACCAGTAATAGTCCTAATCATTGGGGGAACAATTATCACTTGATTGGGCTTCTAAAGACTCATAAAGGCCCACTCAATTTCCCAGGAGGTAGGTTCTCTAATGATTGACCTATTCAAGCAGTACAGGGTTGTGGGTCCTATTATGATTGGTCCAGGCCACCTGGTCAGTGACCAATCAGAAAGCCGCCACATAGGAAGCCACCAGATTGGCCCAGGACAGTCTGGGGGGCGACTGAAACAGGGAAGGATTGATCCAGCCGTCTATGCTGCCCGGTCCTCCGGGTGGAGCCAGGACAAAAGGAAAAGGGGCACCACCTACAAGCCCCCACAGAAACATATGGTTCAAAACCGTTCCCTAGCCCACAGGAAAGAAGTTCCAGTGGAGGAGCTCTGGTCCTGGAACAAGCTACCGGTCCATGTACAGGCCCTTTTTAATTAATCCTATTAAAGACTATAATCAGGCTAAGTTGTACTACTTATGAAGCTACTTCCTCTTTTCCTTACAAAGTATTCTGGGAGATGCAGTCTTAACTGCACACAAAACGACAACAACCACCACAATTCTCCATGCATGCCTCTCAGATAAATATTCACAAAGCTGAGATTTGCCAAGTGAGACAGCGACACTCAGTAAGTTAATTACAAATATCTGCCAGTGCAAGATACAGAGTTCTGTTTTGAAAAAGCTGAAATGAATATCACAGTATGTAAATGTTGAATATAGGGCTAAAATACATTTTCAACTATTGTGTATCCTGTTTGGCTTATCATGGTTAACACCAAAAGCATTTATACTTCATACAGGAATAGTGAACTAAGGATGTTTCTTGTTTCATGTCAATGTTATTTTTACTGTGGCCAAAATTATGATTACAAATTCATAAATACTACAGCAACCGGAAAAAAATGATAGGTGCCATTAAAAGCTATGAAGCAGTGCTTGTCTGTGTGTTTATATATATCTATTTATATTATATATAAAAAAACTGTATAAATAAGCATAACCGGAGACATAACAATATGGCTCCGAAAGAGGAGTCCCTCAGGTCAGAAGATGTCTGCCACATTACTAAAGAAGAGCAGAGGGTGAGTACAAGTAGCACCAGATCTAGTGAGGTGGTTAGGTGAAAGGAGAGAGGACACCCAGCTGCAGATGTGTCTGGAGGGGGAGCAAAGTCTGCTGCTGCAAAGAACAATTCAGCATAGGAACCTGGAAAATTAGAAATATGAACCAAGGCAAACTGAACATGCCACCAGATATACTTCTACTTCGACTGTGGTCAAGAATCACACATAAGAAATGGAGTAGCCCTCATAATCAAATCAAAGGATGGCCAAAGCAGTGCGTGGTTACAACCCAGTAAATGACATAATTATTTCAACTCAAATTCAAGGCAAGACATTTAACATCACAGTGATCCTAGTATATGTTCTGCCCATGGATGCTGAAGAGGTTGAATATGTCCAATACTATGAGGATATTCAACACAAACAAAAGATCTTACGCTCATCATAGAAGATTTGTATGCTAAAACCAGATGATTAGTCAGAGATTAGTAGAATTCTGCAAAGATTATTCTCTGGTCATAGCAAATACCCTCAGAGAAGTATCTATACATGGACATCACCAGATGGACAATGTAGAAATCAGATTGACTCTATACTCTGCAGCCAAAGAACGAGGAGCAATAATAAGAACAAGCAAAAAACAAGACCTAGAGGTGACTGTCTCACACCATTAGCTTCTTATTGCAAAGTTCAAAATTAAACTGAAATAAAGAGGGAAAATCATCAGACCAAGCAGGGACACAATAAACAATATTCCTTGTAAACATGCCGTGGAGGTAAGGAATAGATTTATGGGCCTAGATATGAAAGATAGAATGCCTGAAGATCTTTAAACCGAAGTTTGTGACAATGTCCAAAAACCAGCAACAAAGAATATCCCTAAAAAAAAAGAAAACTAAGAAGGCAAACATATTGTCTGATGAGGCTTTGACAGTAAAAGAGGAGACAATGAGACATTATTTAATGAGGTATTTAAAGAAATAAAAGAGGAAAACAGAATGGGAAAATCAAGACATCTCTTAAAAAAATAGGACGTGGGAGTGATGACAGACAAAAATGCTAGGGATTTAAGAGAAGCAGATCAGATAAAGAAGAGGTGGCAGCAACACACAGAAGATCTATACAGGAAGGATCTTAACAGCCCTGACAACCTCCAGTCCAATAAGGTGGAGCCAGACATCTTGGAGAGTGAAGTGAGATGGGCCCTAGCAAGCCTTGCTAATAACAATAATTCAGAAGGAATTGATGGACTACCAGCTGAACTGTTTAAAACCCTACAAGATGATGCTATGTTCTTGCATTATGACAAATTTGGAAGACTCAACAATGGCCAGCAGACTGGAAATGTCAGTTTATATACCAATCCCCAAAAAGGACACTGCCAAAGAGTGCTCCAACTATTGAACAATTACACTCATTTCACATGCTGGCAAGGTAATGCTTAAGATCCTGCAAGGTTGTCTCAAACAATATATGGCCCGAGAACTACCAGATGTACAAGCCGCATTCCACAGAGGCTGAGACACAAGAGATCAGAAATTGCCAATATCCGCTGGATAATAGTGAAAGCAAGAGTTTTCCAGAAAACCATTTACCTTTGCTTTACAGACTATTCTAAAGCCTTTGACTGTTTGCATCACTACAAAATGTGGCAAGTTCTTAAGGAGATAGCGGTACCAGACCATCATCTCCGCCTCCTGAGTAATTTATATGTGGACCAAGAAGCCACGGTCAGAACCAAACATGGAACGACCGAATGTTTCAAGATCGGGAAAAGACTGCAACAATGCACTTTTGTTATCTTATTTATTCAACGGAATACATCATCTGGAAGGCCAGAATTAATAGTGCTAGAAGAAATATCAACAACCTCAGATTTGATAATACTACTCTGAAAAATGAGGAGGAACTAAAGAGCCTATTGATGTGGGTAAAAGAAGAAACATGCAAAACCCTTTCTGCTGCTTAAATTTTAAAAGACAGTGATCATGGTAAATAGCAATTTCTGTTCTTGGCGTGATGGGGAAGAAGTGGAGGCAGTGACAAATTATATTTTCCAGGACTCCAAGATTTCTTCAGGTGGTGACTGCTGCCATAAAATTAAGGTTTAGATATTTTGCCCACCCCTGGATAGATAGATAGATAGATAGATACCCATTCACCCTCACTGGTCCAGAAGAAGACTCTCCCTCTCTCTCTCTCTCCCACACACACACACACACACAACTTCCCCAAGGACCCAGCAGAGACAACATTTATTTTTGTAGTTCGTAACTAGCTGTATGACTTTTCGCTTAATTATTCTCGTAGACTCAACGTTTTCAAACAAATCTTTTTTTGCTGTACAATGGTCCTTTAACTAAAGTATGGTTAGTGGGCCTTGTCAATTGTTATGTTGTTACACCCCATGATGGAAGGAGTAAGTTGATCATCCTACATGTGCTGCTTTCAAGCTATCAGCCTTATTAAATTGTGATTCAGACAATTCAAAAGGGCTCTATATAAGCACAGATCATATTTTTTTACAGAAGTTTTCAGTTTGTGAAGACCTTGCTTTTGGATAGAAGTTCACAAACTAAAAACTTCTGTAAAAAAAAATATGCTATGTGCTTATATAGAGCCCTTTTGAATTGTCCGAATCGCAATTTAATAAGGCTGTAAGTGTTTAGAAAGTGGTTTGATCTTTAATTACTCTACTTCTCTATGATGATGCTAATCATAAGTCAGTTTCAACAAGTTACCAACAGATGGTGTTAGAGAACCTACAATTCATTAAATGTGCATAAAAGGCATTAGTCAATGAGAGAATTACATCATGATGCAAACATATTAAACTAAACTAAATGGTGCCTTCAACTGATGCTTCTTACCTTGAAGGTTGGTTAAAGGCAATTTGAATACCCCTCCAGTAGGAGAAGCAGCTGTCAATCCTGGGAGTGTGGCTACTGTAGCAGTAGGAAAGGTCCATACAGCCAGGCCCTGCTGGCCGGCCACTTGACCTGCAATACTGATGGGGATAAGAACAGGTTGAGTAACTGCCCCTGCGGGAGCCATTACTCCTGTCACAAGTGTAGCTAAGTTTTCCTGAGTCAAGACCTGCAAAAGCAAACAAGACGATTGTTTTGTTGAGGTTTCTGCAGCTTGATACACACTGGCATTCAGTATACAAATGCAGTCTAAGGACTATTTATTTTATATTTGAAGCTCCCTACATAAGTAAGCAACGTCATATTATTACTCATGTTTTATTTTACTTGCTTAGGAGATGAATATAACTTTCATAACTGAACACTGACATTCCCTTTAGCAGTATTTAGATGGAAGGTTTGTATTTGTGTTTTTATTATAAACTTATATTTTTTTAACATGTAAGTATATATTTTAAAAATATATTGGTTAGTGTTTAGCCTCACATGTCTACCTTTACTTAATAGTGTTGGCTGTATTTAGGGAGAAAAGAAGAGATGAAGCAGCACTTGGCCCCAAAAGAACGAATGGAAAAAATCTAAAATAAAATCCAATGCTACGACTGAACGTTTGTGGACTTACAATGTTTATTAGTGTACAGTATATAGGAAGATATACCTCACATTACGATTTTTATTTTATCTGAAAAGCATAGAAGAGTCAATGTCTTACCTGGGGTGCTGCTTGCACAGCAAAGGATGCTAATGTGGGCTGTGGCTGGGTTGAGGCATGAGTGAAGAGCGTTTGGAAGGAAGGAGATATTAATCCAGCTGTGGACTTTGCTTCAAATAGAGAGGAAGAAGAAAAATAAGGGAAATCATATATACAAAACAAAAACAAAAATAGTAGAGGTCTTCATCTGAGAACGAACAATACGTTAGTAGGTTTGTCCTATAGGTCTGGGTACCTACTAAATGAGCAGTTACTTTTACCTCACTTGTTCTTTTCACAGGTAGAAATAACCTGTAGTATATCAGTCTGGTCTCACTCAAAAGAGTGATCCAGGCCCAATATACCAGACAATTCTACCCTGAACGGGAGAAACAGCAGTCCCCGGACGCGTTTCGGCCTCTATGGGCCTCGTCAGTGAGGTGCAGCTGTACTCCCTAAGGCAAATCATATATATATATATATATATATATATATATATATATACATACATACATTTTATCAGTGATAGCTATAATAGATATAAATTTGCAACAAACGGAAGCTCTTACTACTACTGGAGCTTACAGCTGTAACGGTTTACAATTAATATAATTTGTGGGCAACACATGATGTCCAAAATCATTCCAAATGGGAAATTCAAATGTTACAGCCTCTGGTCATAAATTATACTGAACAAATTCAATGGAGGGAAAAAACAGAGAAAGGGATAGTGACAATCGTCCATATTAATGACAGCAACATATTTCTCTTGAAGGTCCCTATTTGCAGATCCTGAGCTATCAACTGGACCTCACAGCATAGGTAGCCTTTGGAAAATATATATAGACTTTTTGTTGCATGAATAGTAAAATGGTAAATTACACCGTGGAAGATAAGCAGGGGTATCAAAGGACCATTTTTTTTACACTGATTCAATATTAATCTCTTCTATGCTTTTAATAAACTTTTTAGTAGAATAGATGAAGTATTTCTGGCTTACTTGCTTTATTTTGCCACTTATATTGCCTAGTATAGAGGTGCCATTTGCCTCTCACAGAGATCATCCACTATCTTGTGTAGCTATTGCTTTCAACAGCATATGCACATATACCCAGATGCTGCTGCTGTTGGGGTGGAGCCATCCATATTAGACATTGTCTAATAAAGTGGCTCCTACTGTCATGTTGTAAGTGGCCCCACCACCAACAGTTCTTTTGCAAGCATCAGTTGAAAATGATAGAGTAGGATATCAAAGTGGGTGAATGTTAGGGGCAAAAAGAGCTGCCACTATACTAAGCCACATGAGTGGCAAAATAGAGCAAGCAAGCCAAAGTATTTCAAATATTTTACAAAACAAAGTTTAGAAGACATTTATTTTGATTTAATTGAAAAACATCCAGAGTTCAGTGGTCCTTTAAGGTTAAACAGAAGTATAACCAGTGCGAGGGAAGTAATAGTAAGTCATTTTTTAATGCTGTAAAACCTTGTGATTATTTATCATAATTTTCAGATTAATGAAGATATTTACTAAGAAAAGACAAGACAATTGTGGGAAAAAACCCTCTAACACACATGTACCACCTAAACATAGTATTGCAAGGTTCATACCTACAGGCTCGGTGCATGTATTGTCCACATGACACAGCACGGACTCCCTTGAGAGATCATTTGTATCCACAGGTTCGGAGCCAGAGGATTCCTTCCCAGAATCCTCAGGCTGAACTGGGGTATCCACACCCACTTCTAACACCCGGATAGTCTCATGGCCAGACATCACAATCACCTGCAAAATTCAACAAATGTCTGTAAAACATATGTAGGCTCATTTTATCTCCCAGAAAGATTTCTTCATGCTGATATGTATTGTATATAAGGTCTGTATGCCCCCTTTGTAAACACAGATTCTAGCTTTCACACCACTTCAGAGGTAATCACAATGTTATATGATTACTAGCGAATTACCCGTCAAAAAATGACGGCAATAGAATTGTTAGTCAAGGAATGGTGTTTGGCACACAAATTAAGTGTTTTGGTTGTGTGAGTACTTTTTGCGGTGATTGAGAGCCTCGTGGTGAGCGCCTTTGGCGCTCATCGTGTGGCTGGCAATGAGCACCTTCGCCGTTTATTGCGATTGTGTATTGTGGTGTTTTTTAAAGTGTTGTATATATGTATGTTTTAATGATAATTAATTACTAAATAAATGAAATGATAAATGAATATACCTTACCTATTTGTAATTAATATATGCAGCAAGCAATGGTCTGAAGAGCTAACAATGTGTTTTGATGTTCCTGCAGTATCCAATGTAGATTTGCAGGGTTGTTGAGCTGAGGTGTAAGTGTCAGCAATGTGTAGTGTAAATAGGCTGTGTGCGCGAGGGGAAGCCGTTAGTGTAGATGTGTACTTCCGCATTCTGTAAGGTAGTGTTGTGAAATAGCGGCGAATGTGTATGTGGTACGCGGGTTTGGATGATTTAGCGTCCTTGCTAATGGTGTAGGTCGTATGGGTTTTAGTAAACGTTGTATGTTCCTGGTGGTGTTTTGCGGCTTTAGGAGTTGTGTAGCCTCGTTTTCGTCAGCGGCCATTTTTTATCACGCTTAGGGGATTTTCGAGTGTCTAAACTTTTTTAATTCTACTGAAATCGAGGTGTAACCTGTCTTGCAGACGTCCTGGGTGTCCCCCCTTGCTGTGGGTAATTTTTTATTTTTTTGGGTGTGTATTTTGTGGTTTTTTAATGTTTTTGTCTGTGAGCGGGTTGTCCGTTAAGGTCGTATTTTTGCGTCCGCAATTTATTCTTTTGTAAGTCCTGCGGCTCGTATTTTTTCTGTAAGTCTGTATTTAGTTATTGGGTGTTTTGTCAGCATTTGCAGTGTGCAATGAATCTTGGGCTCATTGCAGCCGACGTGGGAGCAAATGCGGCAGAAAGTGGTAAGGGGTTGTAGGGATGAGCGCCTATGGCGCTCATCTCCACCAGCGCAAGGAGCGCCTTTGGCTAGGCGAGGGCCGCAGCGGTAGCAACGGATTTTGCCAAGCCCGCCTGCTGACAACTATATATGTGATGATACTGATTATAAAAGCAGACACAAAAAACATATCTTAATCAGCTGTATTAAAGTGACTAATAAGCATAAGTTACAGTTAAGAACCAAAGCACCTTAGTGTCCACATACTTATCAACACAAAGCCATTGAATGTTATTGCATGTCTACTTTTCTAATCTTTACTGATACAGTAGATTTGCCTATTACACCAGTGTCCGATATGGAAGACAAAATAAGTAAACCTTTAGCTAAAATATGCTATAGAAACTTCCCCAGTCTCTATAGTATATTCCCTTCTGCAGTTAACTTGATTTCTGGGAGTTCATGCAACGGGAAGAAAACATACTGCAGTTATTTGATGGGTACTTTGGATTAAGTTGTAAAAGACAAAGACATTTTTTTGCAGTTTTAATTATGAATTGTACCACACCACAAGTAAAAAAAGCAGCAACATTTCTGGAAAAAAAACTGGAATACATTGAACTGGATAAGAGAACAACCAACTGAGTTAGCTTTCACAACCCAAGGTTGTCCCTGCGTTGTGTGTTTATGTATTGTATATACCCCTGGGCACTCCCCACACAGACGGCTCCTGGCTCCCCCAGTCAGCCTTATTCCACTTCAGATCCTCTTGGCCACCCCAGCTTGGCCCCTCCTGGTCTTCAAGCCCCCCATGGCACCCTAGACCGGCATCTTCTGGCCCCCTCAGACTCACCAGACACAGCAATGCTGCCTCCCCTACTGGCGTCATCTATCGCTGCTAGGAATCCCGAATTACGTCACTTGTGTCATGTCACTCGGGATTCCCTACCCTGGCCAGAAGACACTGGCAGGGGAGGCAGCATTGCCGTAACATGTGGGGTGAGCAGGAGGGGCCGGGCTGGAGGGGGCAGGGGACTGCAAAAAAAGTGTAGCCCGGGGTGATTACACCCAACTAAGTTAAATAATAACCTCAGATAAGGGTAGGATTTTTTTCTTATAATTTATAGTTAAAATATGCAACCTTCAAGCTCAGTTATCTATTACTGTCACTCAAAGTTTTTAATAACAACCAGTTGCAATTACATTTATTTGTAAGTGTACTTTTAACTTCTGAGATGCTTTCTTCATTTAATTGTGGTCAGGGAGAAGTTACACTGTGTAACATTTAGGCTTTATATATATATATATATATATATATATATAGTATCTTTATATGCTTTATCAGGCCTTGTTTACCTGTTCGTTGACTGTGAGTGATGCATCTTGTTGTTGAAGAGCCCCAGTATCCATGGCTTTTTACTGGAGCAGTAAAAAGCCCTCACGCTTTCATGCTGTCAATACAAGAACAATTCAATATTTAGTAAATGTTAGATATTTTTCATTCATAAATGGGACCCCATTTTTTAAACTTGTGCGTTCTTTTAAAGTATATATATATATATATATATATATATATATATATATATATATATATATATTACAAGGTTAATTTTATCTAAAGTATTTCTAGTGGCATACATCTAATGTATGCCTATCTGGAAAAAAAACAATTATAGGACTATGACTCTCAATCAATTAAATATATTAAATGTAAATAATGTCCTTCTAGAGTATAGGAAAATAGAGAGTATTACAATAATGTGCTGGTTAATAAAATTAATGTTAGTCAGAAAAAAGCAAAACTAAATAAAATGCAAGTTGAATAAAATGGTTTGCTTTACTAAAGAAAATATGTAATTATGTTTTCTCCCAAAAGGATGCAAAATGTAAATATTTAATTAAAATTAAAGCAACACAAATCAGAACATGTATGTGCTTTCTCATGCTCTCACTTTTTCCTATCGAAATACATTTTTTTATTAAGCAATAAAGGCGCTCATTGCGCTGGTGGAGATGAGCTCCATAGGCGCTCATCCCTATGACCCAGCACAACTTAGGCATCATCCCAACGACCCGCGGGACTACAGATTAACAGAAATCTCAATTATCCAATTTACACTGCGAGACCCGTAGTTTGAAAAAAATTGCGTTAAAAAAATACGGCCTGTAACACTTTGCAAAAATCTGGACCACGGAAAAATACAAACATTTAAAAACTGACGAACCGCGGCACTCGAGAAACACAAAAATAAAAATAAATATGCCACAAATTTACTTGAAAACTCAGACACAGCACAGGGGGAGGGTCTGGATGCCTGTGACTGAGGTTACAAGTTAATTTTTTCATGAACGTAACTCACCAAAGCGACAAAAAAAATGGCGGCAAAAAAACCCGAAAACGAGGCTAAAGGAGACTGAGGAGCACAAATCACGTACGAGTTAGCCAGGAGCGTAGGAGATACACAATATACCATTACAACAGATGAAAAATGCTTCAGAGCCAAGTAACACATAGAAAATATCTGCCATTTTACAACACTAACTTGCAAATAACAATACAATTCAAAAATGGCACTTTACATGCCTAAACAAATGGTTTGGCCTCGCGCACACAGCCTATTTACACTGCACACTTGGCACAGGTGATCAACAGTCCAACTGTACATTTTCAGATACAGGAAATCCAAAGAGATCATTAGCTCTTCAGGATATTGATTGCTTCATATTAAATATAACTAGGTAAAGTTTATTCATTTATTAATTCATATTCATTTATTAATTCACTTTACTAAATACATTTTATATTTTACACTGTACTTCTAGATCTGTCTTTGCGATGAGCGCCGAATGTGATCGTTACAAAGCAGGAAACATGAACTATACGAGGGGAGAGGCTCGCCATGAGCGCCAAAGGTCCTCAGAGGAGCAAAAGCCATTTTGTGGTAAACAGCATTGCCATGGCTTCAGATTGTATTGTTGTCATTTTTTGACGGACAATTCGCTAGTATATATATATATATAGTTGTGGATCTACGAATGTTGGTGACGTTTGTGATGTTGGACACACTTTGCGAGAGCAGCGGGCCCAAAGGCGCTCGTTGCAGGGCTCGCAATGAGCACCGCAGGCACTCATGGCGAGGCCCGTAGGACTGCATAGTGACGTCACGCAGCAACCAGCAGTCTTGGCCCGCGAGCGGGAGAGGAACCAGCAGTGCAGCCTTCCAGTGCACAGTGACTAAAGGATGGAGCTGGGGAGAGCAGGACTGTATAAAACAGGGTGGGGGCAGCCTGTGTAGCGCGCTCCCCCAGACCCTCTGACTCCTCCTCTGGCCTCATGCTGACGGCTGTATCTGGGTTATTGTGCACAGCCCGGGGTCTCCTCCACCAGAGAGCTGAGCCTGACTGTACTTTCTACTGCATGTACCTGCACTGTGCCCTGTGCGTACTACTGCTGGGGGCACTGTCCGCACTGCACAGGACTGGCCGTACCGTTCCACCGCCGGACTTTATTAGGGCCAGGAGTGTGCGCATCACAAGGGGGGCACTGCCAGGGATGAGTACTGACAGGGACACAGCTCATCTGTTTTCAAGCCCGTAAACACAACATGAGTGGGCCAGACAGGGGAGAAGAAGGGGCACTGGGGGCGGTGGGGGGCAGACACCGGGGAGGGAGAGGGGAAGAGACACAGGGAAGGGAGAGGGGGAAAGGGACGCAGGGGAGCGAGGGGGGGGGGGGAGACACAAGAGAGGGAGGGGGGGAGACACAGGGATGGGAGAGAGACACAGGAGGAAGACACAGGTGAGGGAGATGATAGGGAAGGAGACACAAGGGAGGGAGAGGGGTGGAAAGAGACACAGAGGAGGGGGAAAAAGACACAGGTGAGGGAGATGATGGGGAAAGAGACACAAAAGAGGGAGAGGGGTGGAAAGAGACACAGAGGAGGAGGGAAGAGACACAGGGGAGGGAGAGGAGGGGGAAATGAGAGACAAGGTAGGGAGTAGAGAGGGGGAGAGACTCGCAATGAGCACCAAAGGCGCTCATTGTGAGTCACACGATGAGCGCCAAAGGCGCTCAACACAGGGCTTGCGATGAGCATCAAAGGTGCTCATATTGCGTGGCAAACAACATTGCCAGGCTTAAAACTTTATTCCAGTAATTTTTGGATGGGCAAGTAGCTAGTTTATATATATATATATATATATATATATATATATTTAATTATTTTTATTTTTTATTAGTTTTTTTGTTTTACAAAAACAATAGTTAGATAGGGCATGCTAAGAAAATGAAAACATTACTGCATTATTAAAGAGATTTACTGTGTATTTAAACAATTAATGGCTTTTATTTAATAATGCCCCCAGAGTGTGTGAGATCCTTATCTCTCCACTCACTTAATAATGTGTTGCCCCTGGCGTGGGAGCCAAACAGAGAGGAAAGCTCTTCAAACAGGCATATCACACTTAGGGTAGGAGGTAACTAAAAGTGTATTTGTGTGCATTGCTAGCAGCTCATGTGACACTACTGCCTAATGATTGTTTTATAGAGTGGTCTCTAAAGGTTTTCAATTTGGAACATCCTGCTGGACCAGTCCCACTCCAGAGATAACATATCATTCAGGGAGTGGATAAATCTGGAGCTAATACAGCCTGAGACATGGTTTATAAAGCAATCCAGTTTAATAAATGTATTTTATGTAGTTTCTATGCTCAGTCATTCTACACCTAGGGCCTCATTCTATTAGCGGCCGCAGCCGTTGCGGGGCCGCAAGGACCGGCCGCAAGCTATTCGGCTATTCTATTCCCTTACGGCCGGGGGCTCCGGCAGGCTTGCGGCCGGCGCCTTGCTATCTCTTGCGGCCGCTCGCACCAGAGGAAAGCCTTTGATCTAAAACGGCTGCAAGAGTTTCGGCCGTAAGAAATTCCTATTTGCAATTCAATTGCTCCGGGAAACCTCTCTGCAAGGCTAAAAGCAAGCCGCAGCTTACTTGCAGGAAAGAGGTCCCGCTAGCACCAATTAAGCACATAAAATAGCTCAAATAAAGCCATCCTGCACTTTGAGAAGACTATAAAGAGATTTTAGGTGTTAGAAAAAATAGCACATAATTATCCAATACTCAAATCCGTAAAATATTTTATTTTTACTATCCGTAAAATATCCATGTAAAAAGTCCAGAGTGCTTGGAGCACCTCAGACACACCCACGCCGCAGCCGGAAAATAAACAGTTAATTTGAACTCGGGTTTGGGCTGATGTGCAAGCTTGAGAGTGGGTTACTTTTAATCCTCATGTCCCCCAATATGATCCCTAGCATTTACAGAGCTGTACAGTGCAGGCTTGAATTTATTTTTGAGTTTTTATATTTCAGAGCTTACGGCCGGTTCCAAGATATGCGGCCGGCCGTAAGAGGAGATCCTTGCGGGGCCGTATAATAGAATCGCGAGTTAACAGAACCCCCGCAAGGAATCGCAGCCTTACGGCCGATTTACGGACGGTAATAGAATGAGGCCCCTAGACAGCAATTTTCTGTACTTGAATATTCTCGTACTGTGACCTCGATATTTTGATTCTCTTTTTGTCTGCTGCCTGCACCGGACCGCTGGGGCCATCTGACCTCACTTTAGCCTTTGCTATTTTGGTACCGCCTCCTTTGGTACCTGCTCGGCGGCTTCTGCCATCTGTTTTATCCAGACCTCCGGTCTTCTTCATCTGACCTTGGTTCTCTGAAACCACTGACTCTTATTGACTTCCTACCACTGTAGGCTTTTTCTGCTCCTGCAGCCTGTCCACTAGGACCTCCATGTGGTCACTCCTCCTGGAGCCTGATCCTCCCAACCTCCTGTTATTTTGCTGTCCCTGAGCTCTTAGTACCTTGTCCAGCAACCTACCCTGTACCACCAGCAGCCCTTCTCCTGGGCCTTTCCTGCTACTTGTTCTGCCTCGGACTGCCAGTTCTGGCAAATGTAGGCATCAAAGTGGGTGTAGGAAATTTCATTGTGCCCAAACTGCCCCAATGACAATTAAACACTATGTGATAGGGCCTAATTTTTGATGCTGTGCAGTATAATAATTAGGGACAAGCTTGGTAAAGAAGGAGTTACAAACAGATAGAAGTTGCCAGCTGTGCCACAATCCAGGAAGGAATATTTCCGTTTCTGGTCTAGTTAACATGGCCTACTTGTTGTAGAAACAGACACATACATCAGCCTGGTGTCTCAGTTATGTGCCACTGAAGCAAAGAGAGTCTATCATGGAAATTCTGATTCTTTGGACTAAAACATACAAAAATAAGATAAGAAAATACATACAGAAGATAAAAACAGCCTGGAGATGATGTAGAAGTGTGATTGTATTAGGATGTTTGTAATGATGAGATGTGAATGATCTAAAATAGCAATTGGCATTTATCACAGTTTGCTAAATTAATATATATAATATAAATTTGGAGCCCTCCTTCTCAGAGTTCTCTTGAATATCATTCCCACACAAAAGGATGCTGGAAATGGATGTGTGTATGGGCTTGTAAAAATTATGAAGCCATAACAATAGTGGATATAGGTCAATAAGGTTACCAAGAAACCTGTTCCCAAGCAAAATTATGGTTTAGTGCATTACTGTGTTACTGAGCCAAAATAATCATTAATGCTTGTAAGGTATTCCTTAGAAAAGGTTTTTCATAGATAATAAATAATTGAAGGCCCTAATTTGCCACAACAATGATCATACAATATTTAGCTCTGTGCTGAAGAGAAATTATGTTTGTGTCGTATTGGTACAGAGACTAGACATCTTGCCAAAGGGCCCACAAATGACCTACATAGTGGATATCCAATGTTCATAGCCCTAAAGCACCCACATCATTTCCAATTCTCACTGATTACTTCAGCTTTAATAGTCTAATAACAGAGGCTGTTAATATCTCTATTAGTGTTGCCCTTGTGCCGTTTTTATTTCATTGCCATGCTGAATCAGCAGCTTGGGTGACATTCAGATCCTAATTATTACATGCATACATTTCAGATATTGTATATTTTAGCAGAGCATGGGAGGTGTTACCTAGGGAACTGATATAAAGTATGCTAGAATTTTACAGTATATGGAAACTAGAGATGTATGTATGTTTTTCTCTGTAACACTAGCAATGAATGAAAAAGCAGCTTGCCATCTGTCAATGGCAAACCAACTGTGGCTCCTTGGGAGACAACACAGCACTGCAGCAGTGCCTTCCAGTAGTATAACTTCCAACTATCAAGCAAATAGTATACTATTGTATGTGTTACAATTGTTGGAAAACTTATCTTTAGCACAGGATATCAAGTTATAGAAATATTTCCAGTGCACCCAGGGAAATCTGGGAGACAACATGCAAAAAGCTCAAGGGGCTGCGATCTACGGGTTTGAGACGCAAAACCGTAAACCATCTGTCGGCCGGCAGCTTTGCGGGCTAGAACGTAATCAATTAAGCAAGCCCGTATTTACGGGTTTAGATGGAGCCAATGGAAACAAACAGAGATCGTCAGCATTGTGTCACAAGAAAATGGAGGATTGATTTCAAAGTCTTACGGGGTTTAATTACGAACTAAGAGAGAGAACCCACATTCCAGTGACAATGAAATATTAATAAAGCCGCATATATGATATTCCATCACATGAGAGTTACCGTATATGTAACATATTGATATAACACAAAATATATACATGAAATGAAGTATTTTTCTGAGCCGATTTACGGGCTTGAGAATGTTGTGCTATTAATTCTAAGACCTAACATCACTTACACTTTTGATAAAAGAACAGTAGAGTGTTGTTATTTCAATTCCAAGTGCTACGTACTGGACTTTACCTCCTTGCGGGTGCTCTCAAGCACACGTTGGGCTTTGGGCTCCATTTGCTTGCTCGCGTGTTCTTTGCAATTTAATAGCTATATTGAACAAGTAGCGGTTACGGCCTTGACAGATTTTATTGTGTCTGTGTTAAGAAATATTTTTAAGATTAATCTCTTTTTTAGTTCCATTATTAAAATGTTTTAATTTGTCTATACTGGTCCTATAAAGATGATATTATAAAGTACACCATGTAGCTATGGTAAAAGGAACAAAGTTGCAACAAGGAAACTTCTGTCAGTTGCTGCTTTTATTAGGTTGTGAATGAGTCTGGCACAAAATAAAATCCTAAGAAAAGCACATCTACTAATAAAAAAGACAATGGAGCTTGTATTCGATCTTATGAATATATACATTTACATGACATTTTGTCAGTTTGATATTTTGACATATGTTTTGTAACCAGGCTAGCAATTCACATGCTTATAAGTATGCAAAAATTTAACAATTTCCATAGCCTCAATTTTTAGCAATACCATTGCTGCCAAATTGAGCTTTAAATGGCTCACATTTACATGTTGAGAAGAAATGTTTAATTGTTTGGCCTCTGATCTAATCAGATTGTTCTTAAAATGAATCTCCTCCTTATTAAATCCCCCTTATTGATCCCATCAGGGTGGAGACAATCTGTAGGCCAATACTGTAATATTGGACAGCAAATGTAATATTGCTAAATTTAATAATAATTGTTCCCTTGACAAATCCGCCACAAGCAGCAGTAGAACGCGCGTCGGGTAGAATGGAGCCACAACCTTTTGTAAATACTCTAGAACAGCAAGCATTACAACTGAATTGAAGTATCTTCACTGCCATTGACCAGCAGCTAAAGTAAGAAAGCCTATAGTGTGCTTAAATATTGGGGCAGTGTGGATTGCTATATTTGCTATGTTGATCTATTATTATATTATGCCCATAGTTTAAAGGGGACCTTGTTATGCTGGATTAATTCAACTGAATGTGTCAATTTGAAAAGACACATTCTTGTTACATTGCTATTTAGAGTATTAATCTTACAGCTACACTTACAGTAAAGTAGCAATGAGTACAAATGTTTACCACTAAACTCTAATCATATAGTGTTAAGTGGTTCCGTTATATTCTGTTTTATTGGAGAGTATTTTAAAATTCCCCCATCTATTTTTTTAAGGAGTAATAATAAAAGTATTTTTTTTAAGTTGATACAACTATAAAATAGAGTCTTATGAGTTTGTATTTGTACTGGGTGAGCATCCTAACTTGCACATTTATCCACAAGTGGGTAATAATAGGTAATAGGGATGTGTTCCCACATATTTGTTGCTATAAATAAATAGCAACTTTATAAAATGATCAATGCATAATTAAAATAATCTCCTCCTCTTGTTAGGGCATTGAAAAGGTTCATAAATGTGTACCTATAACCTGCAAACACAAAGTATTGTCCTATAGGGAGTCCAATAACATATCTGCCATAGGATGCAATCCATATCACAACCTGTTTCTTCCCCATCTTGCTCAGTAAACTGCTAGATTTAGACACCAAATCAGAAATTATTTTTCTATCAACTTTGCGATTTTAAAAGTTTTCTCTCCCATCTGCTGTTAGCTGAAGCCCTTCTTTCTGAGATGGCTGAACACCGCCATCTGGCCAGACGTGTAAATCCCGCTAATTGCAGGCTGAGAGACAGAGTGAGATCAAATGGTACTTGCAAACTCTGCTGAGATGCCTCCTAACTAAAACCTTGGGGGTATCATAAGACTTTATTGCATGACATTAGGAATTGCCTGCTGAAAGACTTCACTCTAATTGGTCTCTTTGCATAACACAGGACTGCGTGTTACTCATCTGGTCTCCAAGGCGTTTCGCTGCATCCTACAGGAATATGTTGCTTTCTGCATAATAAATATATGTGTATTTATAGTCTACTCAATTTCAAGCAACACTACATTAAAAGTCTATTATCCTACTGAGCAGAGACTCTTGGCTTAATATGTAGGGAGACTGAATAGTTCTACAAAGTATGCAACATTTTATTGTATATTTTAAATATAAATTACATTTCATTCTAGCTGAACTAAAGAACCAGTTTAACAAATACACAATGGCTATAGGGAAACCTAACATTTCTCAAATGGGGTTCCCTGGTGGTCCAGTGGTTATGATTCAGTGCTTTCACAGCTGCAACCTGGGTTCAAATCCGGTCAGGGAACCAAGAGGTCCCACCACCCTGAAGCCAAGGAGGGTTGGCCTGGTTAGTACTTGGATGGAAGACTACCTAGAAATACCAGGAACTGTATGCTGTGGCCCACTGGAAAAGGAACTGGCAACCCACCGCATGATATGTACATAAAGATGCTGCCTGCTATATTATGTTCCTTGATGTCACAGAAACACAACAAACATCTCTAAAATATAAATATATTATTATATGTAACAGGTTGTTTACATGGTCTCAACCAGGACAACACAGATTAACAAGAGGCTTACAAACTGTGCTTCATCAGACTGGTCGGGTCTCAAAGATTGTACAGAATGGAGAATATTCATATAAAGAGTTTTTGCTGACTAAATAATGATAGGTGTATTAAAAGGTAAACCAAAAAAAAAAAGAGTGTCCCATACAATAAAACAAGTGTCCCCAACAGATATCTTATGAGCTACTTGTAATTCTCTGGCTGTGGGAGGAGATATATTTTTATTAAACTGATTTGTCATCTGGAAGAGTACATAAGATTCAATTCAGTTCTATTGAAATAGCTGCCATACATTGAGAGAAACACCCCCACAGCAGGATGCTGACACCACCATTCTTTACTGCACTAATGTTTTTCTTTGGATATTAAGATGTACGGGTTTTGCATTCTGTCAAAAAAGTTCAATTTTGGTGTAATCTTACAACACCATCTTTTGCCACTTAACCGTTAAGGAGCTTTTTAGCAAAACAAAAAGGGAACTTGGTGTGATTTTTTGATATTAAGGAGTGTCTTTTTCTTTCTACCCTTTGATGCACACAATAACCAAACTTTGCCATAAAGGCCTGTAGCTCCTTCAAAGTTGCCATTGGTCTTTTGGTAGCCTCTCTGATCAGTTTCCTTCTTGCTTGGTTATCCAGTTTGGAGGGATGGCCTGATATCTAGGCATGGGCTGGGTGAAGCCATATGCCTTCTTCTTAATGATGGTCTCAACTGTGCTCCAGATGCTAAAGCCTTTAAAATCTCCTGGTTTACCACAACTTTATTGCAAAGTTGAAAGCATGTCTCTTAGTGGATTCTTTGCTTTAAAATGCACTTCCAAGTAGTGGAATCCTCCGAAACATCTGCTTTTATGCGGAGCTAATCAAAATCACAACAATTCATTACAGGTGGGAGCCAATTATTTTGCTGTATGCGCTATAAAGGTGATTGGAAAAACCGGTGCAAGTTTAGAATTACAATTTTAAAGGAGGATGTTCACTTATACAAATTAGGTATTTTACTGTTTGAATATAAATTTTTAAAAATACTTAGATTTTTTTTTTATGTGGGTGACTATGTAAATTGAAAATAAAAACAAATGTAAAGCCTTATAATGTGGAGGAGAATACAACCCAAAATAGAGTAATCAAATTATTATGAAAAACCAATGGAAAGCACTGTAAAGCAGTACTATCCATAAGTACAAAGACTATATATAGAATATAAAGCATAAGACACTATTAATACTTAACTTTTAATATCTCATAACAATAACAATTCTAAATAAGGAATGAAATGGTTAAATACTACCTGAGTATAACATATCTAAATCAGAGAGCCGAATCATTTTAAACAAGTGATCCCATTTAATGAAGATTTGGCAATTTGGAAATGTAGTATTGCTGCATATTAGAACAATTACAACTAGCAATGGAAAATAGCTTACCTACAATGAAGGATGTCCCTCTGGGTTAGCCTGGTGAGTGGCATAAAGCTGGCACCTAGTCTGTGCTTACTGCACTAATATAACTAGCCACCATAGTCAATTCACTTTAGGTATTATCTATATTATCTATTGTGACAAGGATGGCCGTACAGGGCTGTTCCTCAGTAGTATTTCCGATACTAGTGTAACCTTGCAGGCCTTTGACTACTGGATTTCTCTAGTGATCCACATAAGCCACAGAGTCCCAATATGTTTTTATCTTTTCTTTTAAATTAAACGTTTCCAAACAAAATAGCTTATTGTCAGCAAGAAATAAACATCTACGTAATCAAGCTTACTATTTTGCAGGTTTTCCCTGTCAAGCCCTGAAACCTCTTCCTGGCCTTCAGGTAAAACAATAGTCTCTGGCATACAGTATGACACTGTCCTATATTCACTGAATTTCGCCACCTAGTGGTCAGGTATTCACAACCTCATGGTCAGGGCACCGGCCCAGCCGTCTCTCCTTGTACCCTGCCCCCAGGTACCCAATACGAGTACAGCAGGTACTTTAATAAAGAAAGTCACTCTGTAGGGAAGCAGTCCCTTCCCTGGGGGTGGTATAAAGAAAAAGGTACCTTTAAATCCAGACTCTCTCTCAGCTTCTCAGCTGCAATGGATCCTCTGCTACAATGTCTTATCCCAGCGGCAGCTCCAAACTGGCATAGACCTTGTCTTCTTAGGCCACTCTGACTGGGAATCCTCAGAGCACAATGTTTTCCCCTTCAGGTTGTCTTTGACCATACATACTGTCTCTCTCTCTCTCTCAGTCCCACAGACTCAAAACTAGCAGTCTCCACTCCTGCCTCAGCACTGACTGTGTCAGGCCAGCCAGGCCTGACCAGGAAGGCCTCATCTCTCCTTTCCAGACCTTTAAATGCTGTTCCACCTGGGCCAATTAATACTATGCAGGAGTTTAACTCTGTCACTCCTGCATAGGATTCTTCAAAGTGCTGTATCTTGCACCATTCTCTAGGGCATGGTCTCACACTATCTACACAATCTCTGAAGAATCCGTTTAAAGAATACCGGGGAAACGCACGTCGGACGATGCTGCTATCCTGATAACACATAAATGACTTATGAGATGGTGACACTGATCCCAGGAAAATTGGTAATAATGATAAACAAAAGCAATCAAGTGACTGGAGAAAAATGATGTAAACCAGGGGCTGACAATATTATAGGAAGCTAAGTAGTCATCCAGGTTAATTAGGAGTCTTCCCAAATATTTTTCACAAGCCAGATTATGGATTATATATTATACATAAATAAATGTATAATAAATAAAGACAAATAGTAAACAGACACCTTGGCTCCCAAGATTGATAAGGCTTCAATGTAAAATGTCAATGATTATACTACGATCTTTTATGATTTAATATTTAGACCATTTGCAGTCTAGCAGGACATGTCCTATAACCAGTGTGTTTCAACTTCAATGTTTCTTGAGGAGATAGCAAGATTTCAAAGTGAAAGTGTATATCATAAGATAGAGGGAAGAAAAGAATGTAGTAAAATTGATGACATTTTTTAAACTGATGAAAAATTTAAAAAAATGTGTTGTTGTTGCACAATCAGTTAAGCAGTACTTTTAAAAATAAAAACACTTTTCACATCTTATACCTAATGGTGCAGAGCATAAGGTGAATTTAGTGTCAGGATATCTCTGTTGGAGCACCAGTCGTTAATCAGAGTGAACAACCTTTGATCAAACAGTGATATGCTTATAAATATGCTCGCTAGAGGACCTGATGTGATGGAGTTGAGACACAATTCTATAGCATTTAAATAGTACTTTTAACATAAATACTACATAGATTTTGTATACGCTTATTTGTGGCAACAGTAATAGACACACAGCCGGTAGAAGCAATTGATAATATTTCACTACTCCTTGAAGAACAAAGCAAGACCTTGATCTACACTCACATAGGACAACAATGGTACTATTCATAATACTGCATTTTAGAAATAGCATTTATTGTGTTGCACTCCTCCTTGAGAAGTTAGCTTGGTTAATGGTCTCTATTGTTAGCGAGCAATTAGCTTTTGAACTCCTTATATCCTCCTGTCATATAGGTAAGATTATTTAATATACTATTGTTAAAAGGAAATTGAAGTACCAGCTTTTCTATCATGCATTTAAACTATATATTTTTTCTTTGCATGTGAAATTAGAGGTCTGGCAAAATTATATTTATTCCTGCAGCAAAAGACAGTTTAAAAGAACTGTAGTCCCATACAAACATGTCTTTTTTTGAGGAAATGCACCTGATAATAAACAAAATGTTTTAGTAAGTAAAAATAAATAAAAACATAGTGTGATAATGGACATGATACTAGACACAATACATTTTTCCTTTGCATGCACCTGGGTGGGAGATGTGCCCAAGTGCAGTTTACACCTAGTTAGGGAAGTTAAGGTAAGGGATAAGACTTGCTGGCAGCACAGCCCAACCTGGGAATTCTTCCATTGTCAATATCAATATCCTGAGCCTGGTACCTTTGTTAATTAAAGTAGTAAGGGGGTACAAGTTGGGTATGTGAACGTGTTGTTTGTTTCCTGTTTAATGTTGGATTGGCTTTTGTCCAGTCCCACATAAAAAACTGCTAGTCATGCCCAATAAAGTCAGTTCTTGTGAAAGACTGCAAGCATGAGAGCTATACTCTCTATGCTAGCTATGGGAAACTACCTTTATTATTATTATCTTTATTTATATCGCGCCAACATATTCCGTAGCGCTGTACAGGGGTTGAGTACATAGCAGAAAACAAATTAAACACCTTGTAAAGAATGGAGGGCCTTGTTTTTGAGCATAAAATCAAATGTACATAGAGCTTGTTTCCAAGGCACTGACACAAGACAGTTACACTATTTTCAAAAGGGAATCTCTGTACTCTGCCTGTAGTCACTAAGGATAGTTATACTTACCCAATACAAGGATAGTCCTGCATCGTGACACATAGATTTTAATTTGTTCTTTTATTTAGTGATTCTGTAATGGGAGTGACAAGTTTAGTTTCTGTTTATATGATCTACAGGCAGTAGGACCTTGAATTGAGAGAACTATTCACTTGCTTCCATGGAAATGTAGACATGCTTAGTGCCACTGCCTTTAATAGAGAATATAACTAAGTAGCGACTTAGCCGTCAAAATTGACAGGGCAATACAATTTGAAGCCATGGGAATGCTGTTTGACACACAATGTAAACCTTTTTGTACTCTGAGGACCTTCGGCGCTCATGGCGAGCTTCTCGTCTGGTCTATTTTTGCTCCTCTGAGCACCTTCGTCACTCATTATAAAGAGAGATTTATATTTATACTAGCGACTTGCCCGTCAAAAATGACGGCAATAAAAACTGAAGCCTGGCAATGCTGTTTGCCACACAATGTAAGCCTCTCCCCCTCTACTTTACTGGCCTTGTGATGAGCGCCTTTGGCGCTCATCACAGGCCTTGCAATGAGCCCCTTTGGAGCTCATTGCGAGTCTCTCCCTCTGTCTACTTCCTCCCTCGTGTCTTATTTCCCCCCTCCTCTCCCTCCCTTGTGTCTCCTTCCACCTCGTCTATCTCCTTTGCATCTCCTGCCCCCGTGTTTTTACCTCCCTCTCCCTCCCGTGTCTCTAAACCCCTCCCCTGTGTCTCTTTCCCCCTTCTCCCTCCCATGCATCTCTTCCCCCCCCTGTGTCTCCCCCAACCCTCCCCTGTGTCTCCCCCAACCCTCCCCTGTGTCTGTTCCCCCCTGGCCTGTGTCTCTTTCCCCCTCCCCATGTGTCTGTTACAGCCTTCCTCGTGTCTCCATTTCCCTCCCTTGTGTATCTTCCCCCCTGCACTCTCTCCCCTGTGTCTCTTCCCCCTCCTCTCACTCCCCTGTGTCTCTTTCCCCTCCTCTTTCTGTACCTCTTCCTCCCTGTCTCTTCCCCCTCACCCTTTGTGTCTTCCACCCTCTCCCTCTGTGCCTCTTCCCCCGCCTCTCTCTGTGTGTCTCGCCACTGTGTCTCTTCACCCCTTCCTCTGTTCCCCCCCTCTGTGCCTCTTTCCCCCTCTCTCTGTACCTCTTCCCCCCTTCCCTCTGTGTCTCTTCCTCCCTCACCCGCTGTATCTCTCCCCCCTGTGTCTCTTCCCCCCTCTCCCTCTGTGCCTCTTCCCCCCTCTCCCTCTGTGCCTCTTCCCCCCTGGCCTGTGTCTCTTTCCCCCTTCCCCCTGTGTCTGTTCCCCTCTCCCCCCCCCCCATTTCCCTCCCATGTGTATCTTCCCCCTGTTCTCCCTCCCGTGTGTCTTTTCCCCCCTCCTCTACCTCCCCTGTGTCTCTTTCCCACCTATCCCTCTGTGTCTCTCCCCCCTCCCTCTGTGTCTCTTCCCCACTCTCCCTCTGTGCCTCTTCCCCACTCTCCCTCTGTGCCTCTTCCCCACTCTCCCTCTGTGCCTCTCCCACCCCTCTTCCCCACTCTCCCTCCCCTCTTCCCCACTCTCCCTCTGTGCCTCTACCCCCCCTCTTCCCCACTGGGCCGCGCTGCGCGCAAGCGCGGCTCGCGCCGCGCTCTGCGCATGCGCGGCTCGCGCCGCGCTCTGCGCATGCGCGGCTCGCGCCGCGCTCTGCGCATGCGCGGCTCGCGCCGCGCTCTGCGCATGCGCGGCTCGCGCCGCGCTCTGCGCATGCGCGGCTCGCGACGCGCTCTGCGCATGCGCGGCTCGCGACGCGCTCTGCGCAATGCGCAGCAGTTTGTAATTGTCTAACTGCGATTCGTCTGAAGCGTGACGACGAATCGCAGTTAGACAATTATAATATGTGATATATTTACTTAAATCAGTAATGAATTAATTGGTTCTTGAATAAATTCATATACGTTACCTCTTTGTAATCAAAATATCCAGCAATCAATAGCCTGAAGAGCTAACAATCTGTTTATATTTTCCATCAGCATACAATGTACAATTTGATTGTTGATGCTCTGATGCTAAAGTGTAATGAGTTTGCTAACTCTGCATTAGAAATTGGTTGTGTGCGCGAGGTAAATCCGTTGGTGTAGTTGTGTTACGCGCCATTGTAGATTCGTAATGTTATTAATGTGTTACGCGGCTTGCAAGCATTTTCTGTCATTTGTAAGTGTAGTTTGTAGTTCGTTTGTTCCTGTGTGCTACGCGTTTGGTAGTGTTTTGCACTGTCTGGAGCCGTGTAGCTTCGTTTTCATTTTTTCCGGCGGCCATTTTTTCCCCCCGCGTAGGCGATTTTCGTGTGGTGAAAGTCATCAAAATCGCCTCAAATTCACCTTCCACCTCACTCCCAGGAGTCCTGGCTGTTCCCCCGTGCTGTTGGTGATGTTTTTGTTGTATTTATTTTCTTTGTGTTTTTTGTGGTTTTTGGATTTTTCGCGGTTCGGCCGTTAACCTTGTAATTCTTTTTTTTCAAAGTCCTGCATCTCGTATTACTTTTTTTCAAAGTCCCGCGTCTCGTAATTTTTTTTTTCTAAGTCCCGTGTTTGTCAAGTGTTTGTAGGCTAATGAGATTGCGCGTTTACTAAGTGTTTGGTGTCTAAGTCCTGCGTGTTTCATTGCCTTTAGTGCTCGCCTCGCTTTGTGCTGGGAGTTTAATTGCCTTAACAGCTCGTCTCGCTATGCGAAGCTCGCAAGCGATGAGTGCCTGCTGCGCTCATCGCATAAGTCGTACGGACTACGCAAAGCGTGACGACGTCTCGTAGTTCGACAATTATAATATGTGATGATTTCATCAGTCCACAAGGTACTTCCTGTTGAAGTGCAGCTGAAACAAGACAATAGTTTCCTCCAGTAAAGAATTCCATGTAATATAAAAATAAATAAATAAATACAGCCCTTTATTTATACACTAAAAAAGCATTTTGCCCATTATCTAGTTCTTAAAAGGAGAACTCTATACAAAAAGGGCTATATAAATCCTTTAAGAACATCACATTGCCTGATTGTTCGGTTTGTGCACATAGACAGCAAGATAGAAGACATGTGTATTGATCACTGGTAACATTCAGAATATATGAGTGATAAAGCCTGAGGCGCTCTCTTTAGTTTTAAGTCTGCAACTTAATTAAAAAATATATTTTTTTATTCATTTTAAAATTACTAATAGTTTGTAACAGGTTTTAAGGATTTACAAAATCTAAGTAACTAGATACTTGCCCGTCAAAAATGATGGCAAAAAAATGTGAAGCCTGGCAATGCTGTTTGCCACTCTTTGCGAGGCTCCCTCTCCCCCCACCCCCTCTCATTACATTACGGGTCTTGCCTATTGCAGGTATCTGCAAACTCGTAACTTTCAGGCCTTCGGTGCTCATTGCGAGTCTCCTCCACCCCACCCACCCACGTTTGATGTTAAGTCCTATATTCATTTGGTATGCCTGTACAGGTAAAGAATAGAATATTCAAAGCTGTGTGTATAACAAAAAACATTTGTTGCATACAAAACAAGTTATCAAAAACGTATAATGATTTCACTTATTATATTGTAGCACAAGCCCAGCTCAGTATGAGAAAAAAATGTTTGACTGTGTACAGTGCATTGTTTAAAAAGATAGTAAATAAATAAAGTCACTTATAGAATGAATTTGGAGCATTGAGAAGTTTAACATTTCCTACTTAAATATTTTCTAACGGTAGGTTTCTTTGTCTCTTCCAGTAAAGAAATAGTCACATTAAATTTACCATTAAAAAACTTGGAGCCCTATTCAATTGAGGTTTCGGGTGATCCGGTAGCCAGTAAGTGAGGTCGCAAGTTAATTTGCTATTCAATTGAAGTATTTTTGCTGGTCCGAACGGGTTACAAGTTACTGCCTAGAAAAAATTGTGATGGTTAAACCAGTAACTTACAGTCTTCCGAAGCCTTTGATCTTTCACTTTCGATGGCTAAAATCTCAAATCGCTATTCAATTGCTCAATTTCCCCAAGCCCGCAAATTTATTCACACCGGCAAAAGAAGGAGAAAATCCAACGAGTGCTAGAGAGGAACCGCAAGGGGATTTAACACCTATTCGTAGTACTGTAAATGCAAGTAAAAAAAATACATTACTGAACTGTAAATAACGGGGAAATTGATGATAGACATTAGAATTAATTGCACAACAGTCTCAAGCTCAAAAATCAGCAGGAAATTAAATGTATGGAGGAGGTGATGCCACGCCCAGGAAGCAGATAGACAGGTGTCTGTCTGGGCTAATATCGAGGAGGTAACGGAGTAAGCTGTGGAGTGAGCAGCAGCTAACCCAGGTTCGGAATAGACGCTCAACCAGAGGCAGATCTCCTCTGTGCGCGGAGGATTTGTTTTATGCTGCCTCAAAGGAGCTGTCCCCAGATGTTGACCGCCGAAAGAGGAGGAGAGTGAATGTGTGTTGCCGCGCACACCGCTTGTCAGAGTGCTGAGGTCAGAGGAGGCTGAGGGCTTGACTCTGGAGGGGAGGCCCGTAGTAGATGGGAGTGAGCGGTACTCGCTCTGCAAGGTGATCCAAGTTTCCCGTGGGCTGCCCGTGAGTTCCCTGTGTATTGGAAAAGCCCTGGAGTGCAGAAGCAGAGGATGTATCCCTGGAAAAAGCTGACCTCAGGGGAGCCAGAGACAGGTGACCTACGACACAAGGGCTGCGTGAGCTGAGCCCGTCCTAAGGGGGAAAGGCTGCAAAGTATCTCAGTTGGAAGCAGCTTCTACATGTGAGTATTTGCATGTCCTGGAACCACGCTACAGACGGAGAGTGGTGAGCTGTTGGAGTCTGAAGGTGACGGGCCACATTGAATATAGGCGCCCACTGTCTACCTTGTTAATATGTGAGGCTGCCCACATTATCTACACTGTTATACAAGAGCTCATTGAGCTATTAATATAATCAAAAAAACAAAAAAAAGAGGAGCAACCTGCTCATTAAAGCTTCAGCTCTCATAAGGAGCGTTTATAAGAACACGCTCTTTATTTTGGTCCGCATAAAAAGCAAAAGACTGTGTTGTGACGAGATCAGTCTCGTCACTGCGAATTGGAGAAGTCTGGTTGCCCACATTCTGCCGTTTGACTACGGCCCATGTTGATTTCCCCCCTACAAAGACATGGAAGCCATGCTTCATTTGGTCAGAAAGGACTATGATCTAACTTTTGAACCACTGGACCAATTTGTATCATTTTGACACATGTTTGTATTTGGAGTATGCGGATTCTGAAAATGTATGTTTTATGTGAATGTGATGCATACTTTTAAAGTTATGAAAAATCTGTAGAAATGTGTTACAGATTCTGACCACCCCCATCTATGAGTCACTAAGGCCAGATGGTTAAGAACAAAGGTTATCTACAGGCACAGCAGGGGAGATAGCTTAACAAAGGGAGCTCCAGACATACAGACTCCATAACCCCTGGGGTTTCTCAGCTTTCTTAGCAGGGGCACAAGGGACAGCAAAAGGCCATGTTTCCCCTCCGGTGGTCAGAAGCCAAATGACTCTATTAGCCACACCTAGTGGGCGGACCTGGGAGGAGTCTCATATTTCCCACGGTGTGACACTATGTGATTGGCCAGAGGCCATTAGGGGCTGACCTAAGTTAAGCCCCACCCTCTACTGTGTATGTGGAAATGGTTTTAATATGTTCACTGCTTGACCCTCAAACACAGAGCTTATGTCTCGTTCTTGGGGGGATTCATGGTATGCTGTTACAGACTGACTGCCAGGAGTGTAAGCATCTTGGGGTGCTTTTCCTGTTCAGCTGCTAGCAGCTATTCGTGAGTTTCCAGTTCAAGGCTTGGAGTATTTTCCCCTTGGATCCGTTCTTGGGGGAATGGGTGTCCTGCAGTAGCTGTCCCTATATCACTGGACGGGCAGATCGGCTAAAACGGCCTGGGCGCCCCCTTCTATGTGTGGGGGTACCGTAACACTGGTGGCAAGCGGCTGGTTTGTTACCACAGCCAGAAGGACAGCTACAGGAGACACCATTCTGTGGATTTACAAGTTGGGGGCAACGCATGTCCCAGTACAGACCCTAAAAGCAGCAGAATGGAACCAGCAGTGCTATACGAGGATGAGGACCTGGATGGCCGGGATGCATTAAGGAAAGGCATCTGGTACCAGGCCCTGGATAATGTACAATACCAGCGGGGTGAGAGTCTCCCCAGTGAAGAGCAGCGGTTGCAGAAGCAAGTGGCCCTGCGCATGCCCTTCCTGGGAGACCAGCCCCTTGAGGAATGGGTGGAGGAACTCAAGCTCCGTGCATGGCAGGAGCTATGGCTGGAGGATGCCTACCAGGCGCTCTGGTGGTATATGGCACAGTATATACCCTGGACAGCCGAGCATGATAAGCCAGAGGGAGAGGAGTTTGATGGTCCTGGCTTGTTATGGCAGTCATTTGCAGAGCCGGACTTCGGGAGCCCTGCACAGACCAGACTTCAGGATATTTTCTATGAGAGGGAGGCTAGGCATGACTGGGATGACCCCCATGAGGTAGAGCAAGACCTTGTTCACCTAGCAACCCTGGAGTGGGAACTGGAGAAGGACTACCGAGATCTCTTCCACTCCATTGGGAAGGCTCAGCATTACAACAAGGTGACAGACCCAGATCCAGACCCCTTCAGCTGGGAAGATATTGTAGAGATTTATTGGGAGGAACCCCAGGCGGCAGGTGGAGATGGGACCGAGGTCTCTCCACCGGCCCTACAGGGATGCTGGGTGGCTAGCCCAGATCCCCAGCGCCAGTGTGAAGTGCAGGGAGTGGAGAGCATTGTCTCCCCTCCCCAGCGGAAGTGTACCTTGCAGGGAGAGGAGAGCAGCGTCCTCCCTCCCCAGTGTCAGGGTGAGCTGCAGGGAATTGGGAGCCCCGTCTCCATTCCCCAGCGGCAGAGTGATATGCAGGGAATTGGGAGCCTAGTCTCCATTCCCCAGCGGCAGGCTGAGCTACCAGGGGCAGAGACGGTCGGTCCTGTCCCCCAGCAACAGGGCTGTTTAGCCAAAGGGGAGACCGTCGGTCTCCCCCTCCTACAACCAGGCCCCAAACAGGCTACTTCCGTGGTAGCGCTGGCACCAGGGCAGAGTACCGCTAGTCTCTACCCACTCAGCAACCCACCAAGGCAGCTTACCAGTGCCCAGCAAAGCCGTGGTGAGGCCCCTGGACATGGACAAGTTTCTCCTCTACCCAGGTGTAGTAACCAGTTATTGTGGGTGGGCTGTACTGCTGATTGTGTTTTGTGGGTGGGCTTCTGGACTAACCAGGGCACTGACTGGCAGGAGGTCAGATACCCTGTTAGTCTGTTTGGAAAAGGGGAGAGATGTGACGAGATCAGTCTCGTCACTGCGAATTGGAGAAGTCTGGTTGCCCACATTCTGCCGTTTGACTACGGCCCATGTTGATTTTCCCCCTACAAAGACATGGAAGCCATGCTTCGTTTGGTCAGAAAGGACTATGATCTAACTTTTGAACCACTAGACCAATTTGTATCATTTTGACACATGTTTGTATTTGGAGTATGCTGATTCTGAAAATGTACGTTTTATGTGAATGTGATGCATACTTTTAAAGTTATGAAAAATGTGTAGAAATGTGTTACAAATTCTGACCACCCCCATCTATGAGTCACTTAGGCCAGATGGTTAAGAACAAAGGTTATCTACAGGCACAGCAGGGGAGATAGCTTAACAAAGGGAGCTCCAGGCATACATACTCCATAACCCCTGGGGTTTCTCAGCTTTCTTAGCAGGGGCACAAGGGACAGCAAAAGGCCATGTTTCCCCTCCGGTGGTCAGAAGCCAAATGACTCTATTAGCCACACCTAGTGGGTCGGACCTGGGAGGAGTCTCATATTTTCCACAGTGTGACACTATGTGATTGGCCAGAGGCCATTAGGGGCTGACCTCAGCTAGCCCCACCCTCTACTGTGTATGTGGAAATGGTTTTAATAGGTCTTTGTTATTCAATAAAGAGAGTTCACTGCTTGACCCTCAAACACAGAGCTTATGTCTCGTTCTTGGGGGGATTCATGGTATGCTGTTACAGACTGACTGCCAGGAGTGTAAGCATCTTGGGGTGCTTTTCCTGTTCAGCTGCTAGCAGCTATTCGTGAGTTTCCAGTTCAAGGCTTGGAGTATTTTCCCCTTGGATCCGTTCTTGGGGGAATGGGTGTCCTGCAGTAGCTGTCCCTATATCACTGGACGGGCGGATCGGCTAAAACGGCCTTGGCGCCCCCTTATATGTGTGGGGGTACCGTAACATGTGTTAAAAGAAGTCCGGGTTATTTAAGAGTTGGACGCTCAAACTTTTCTTCCTGGGTTATGTGAAAATTCAGTGTACAGTATAAACACTATATACAGTGCCTTGCAAAAGTATTCACCCCCTTGACTTTTTATCTATTTTGTTACATTACAGCCTTAAGTTTAATGTTTTGTTAATCTGAATTTTATTTGATGGATCAGAACACAATAGTCTAAGTTGGTGAAATGAAATGAGAATAATATATACATAAAACTATTTTTTAGAAATAGAAAACAGACAATTGGCATGTGTGTATGTATTCACCCCCTTTGTTATGAAGCCCATAAAAAGCTCTGGTGCAACCAATTACCTTCAGAAGTCACATAATTATAGAAATGATGTCCACCTGTGTGCAATCCAAGTGTCACATGATCTATCATTACATATACACACCTTTTTTTGAAAGGCCCCAGAGGCTACAACACCTAAGCAAGAGGCACCACTAACCAAACACTGCCATGAAGACCAAGGAACTCTCCAAACAAGTAAGGGACAATGTTGTTGAGAAGTACAAGTCAGGGTTAGGTTATAAAAAAATCCAAATCTTTGATGATCCCCGGGAGCACAATCAAAGCTATCATAACCAAATGGAAAGAACATGGCACAACAGCAAACCTGCCAAGAGACGGCCGCCCACCAAAACTCACAGATCAGGCAAGGAGGGCATTAATCAGAGAGGCAGCACAGAGACCTAAGGTAACCCTGGAGGAGCTGCAGAGTTCCACAGCAGAGACTGGAGTATCTGTACATAGGATGACAATAAGCCGTACGCTCCATAGAGTTGGGCTTTATGGCAGAGTGGCCAGAAGGAAGCCATTACTTTCAGCAAAAGACAAAATGTCACGTTTTGAGTTTGCGAAAAGGCATGTGGGAGACTCCCAAAACGTATGGAGGAAGGTGCTGTGGTCTGGTGAGACTAAAATTTAACTTTCGGCCATCAAATAAAATGCTATGTCTGGCTCAAACCCAACACATCACATCACCCAAAGAACACCAGCACCTGGGAGGGAGAAACTGGTCAGAGTTGAGGGAAAGATGGATGGTGCTAAATAGAGGGATATTCTTGAGCAAAACCTGTACCACTCTGGTGGTATCTCAATTTAATTTAATAAAATGTTGGCTATTACAGAAGAACTTGTAAAACAAGACAAAGAAGGTAGATACTTATTATGGATTGGAACATTTTTAAAGAAAAATTTACTATTTTAAACTTACGCGTTCCGAATCATAACCAAAATAAGTTTTTAGATCACACACTTTCTAAATTTTCCAAATATTTTCTGGGTTACACAGTAATCTGTGGGGACTTTAACATGCCGCTAGATGCGAAACTAGATATGTTTTTGTGGATGCATTTACTATTGTCAAAATATTACAAACTGACATCGCGCCAATTACATTCTCAGACTATGCTAGCTTAACGGTTAAAACAGATACTAAGCAACTCATAAGACCCCAATGGAAATTCAATGAAACACTACTTCAGGATAGTAAAAGGAAAGTTGAGTTAAACAACGAAATTAACATTTTTTTTAAAATTAAATTCACAATCAGCCTCTTCAGAATAGTCCTCATGGACTATAACAGTATTGGCATTCATTTTCATAATTCTTTATTTTGCGGGTTTGCGAGTCTGATCGCATATAGGATCCCCGAACCTAATGATTGACATGTAACCTCCACGTTTTACTGCTGTAATAATGATGGTCTAATTTTCTATTGGCTGATTCAAAATGTGAGGTTACGGGCTTGCTGAATTGATCATGTTCCCGTCCTGAACTGTTCCGAACCAGTGCATGGTTTACGGTTTCGGCTTTGGGCACGTAGCCGATGGGCTTGCGCACAGGTGCTCAATCGCAAACCCCGTGGGACTCAGGACCGAAGAATGTAAAAACGTCCGAACCACGAAACTAGAATCAAACCAAAAAATGGCGCCTGAAAAAACGTAACAGGATGAAAACGAGGCTGAAGGCAGTCAAAAACCAAAGGTGCTCAAGTGCGAAGCCTATAAAGTACACGGGGGAGAAGCTTGCATTGAGCACCAAAGGTGATCATTGCAAAGCAGGAAAGTTGAAGTACACGGGGGTGGGGGGTGGGGAGGCTCACAATGAGTGCCAAAGGCGCAATTCCCTAGTTCATTATAATGCCCAGGCTTGACTTAACACCCCAATTTGGTTGTTACAATGTGTAAACTAAGTTTTAGAAATATACATACTCCATACAAACATATATTCTGTTGAACTAACACTCTAGTAGTAGTCAATAGGCAATACTGGGTCCAAATTAGGACCTCCATTACCTGTCTTCCAAAACATAACGGTATATCTAAGTTTCGCTGTTTTTCCCTTCTTCTAATCTAATACATGCCGAAGTCGCTCCTTGCCAGCAACTGCGACCCTCGCAAAATTTACGTCGTAGCTCAAACAAAATACGAGACACGTTACGACCCATTACGACCTCGCAAAAAACATCCGCAACACGCGCACATCAAAACATGAAAAATACAACAAATACACACAACAAATACATAAAAAGCTTACTTACAGGAAGAAGGAGCATCCAGGACCTCGAAAACTAAAGTTACACCTCAATTTAACTCAAATTAGCAGAGTTTAGACACTAAAAAATTCTCTAAGCAAGAGAAAAAATGGGCACCGAAAAAAAAACGAAAACGAGGCTACAGCGGTCTAAAGACGCAAAACACCACCAAACACCTACGTATTTGCCGAAAAACACCTACGAGATTAGAAAACAAGTACGCAACCCTCGCAACCCCATAAACATTACAAACACAACAAAAACAAACAACAAACACATAAAAAGGTTACTCACAGCAAGGGGGGGCACCGAGGACCTCTGCAAGTGAAGTTACACCTCCATTTAACCACAAATTTCGGAGTTTTGAGATCCGAAAATCACCTAAGCGAGAGAAAAAATGGCCGCTGAACAAAACGAAAAATGAGTCATTAATAAATGTTAAAAAGGAGAGGACCTAATACTGAACCTTGAGAAACCCCACTTACCACATTAGTCCAATCTGAGTATGTTCCATTTACAACAACCATTTGCTTCCTGTCTTTTAGCCAGCTCTTGATCCATGAGCAGATATTTCCTGCAATTCCTGTATCCCTTAGTTTGCTCAAAAGTCTCCCATGAGGCACTGTATAAAAAGCCTTTGCAAAATCCAAAAAGACTACATCCACTGAGTTGCCCTGATCCAAGTTCCTACTAACCTACTCATAGAAACTAATTAGATTGGTCTGACATGACCTATCCTTCATAAATCCGTGTTGACTGCTACCTATGATCTTGTTTAAATAGAAATATTCTTGTATTCTGTCCCTTATTAATCCTTCTAAAAGCTTCCGAACTACAGATGTGAGGCCCACTGGTCTATAATTCCCCGGATTTGCTCTTGCTCCCTTCTTCCTGTGTTAACCAATTATTTAGTGATGGTAGTGTAGCCCCAATTTGTTGCGGTGTCCCAACCACTGGTACCTCCCTTGTGTATACTGGCGAAAATAACCTATTTAGCTCATCTGCCTTTTCCTGGTCACTAATTATCAGATGGCCTGTGTCACATTGTAATGTTCCTATTGCTTCCTTCCTCGCCTTCTTCCATCAATATATTTAAAAAATATTTTAGGGTTAGTCTTACTTTCCTTTACAACTGACTTCTCAGTTTCTATTTTAGCCAGTCCAATAGCCCTTTTGCAAGCCTTGTTGATCTCCTTATAGTCACATAAAGCTGCCTCTGTTCCCTCCTTCTTGTATAATTTAAATGTATGTTTCTTTTTCCTTATCATGATCTTTAAGTCATTGTTAAGCTACATGGGATGTGATTTACTCCTATTCATTTTATTTGCTTATTTAGTAAGGGTTTAAATGTTCTTTGTCCCTGTCTATATGTAGTATTGCTGCCCTTAGCCCATTAAAGTTAGCCGTTTTAAAATTTAGAGCTTTAGTTGGCCCCTTACAACTCTGTTTTTTGTATTCAATCTGAAATGAGACTGTGTTGTGATCACTGTTCCTCAAGGGTTCCCCTATTTTAACATTTGATATTATATCAATATTACTTGTGATGACTAATCCAAGATGGCCCCATTTCTAGTAGTCAGTGTCTGACTACTCCTAATTCCTTCTACAGAGAGACTATGCATCCAATGATTCCTTCCTGAACAAGCTGCCATGATTGATTGTTGCTTAGAAAAAGAAACACCTTTAACTTCCCATTCAATAATGATCTAAAACATGGATTCTGGACTTTGACCTCATTTTTATATACACGTTGAATTAAAAAAAAAATAATAAAAAAAATAATAAAATATGGACTACCCCTGTTCTAGGATTTTATCTTTCATTTAGAATCTAGAAGAAAACAAAATGAGGGACCAAAAAAGTGAGACATTGTCAGAGCTAAAGACATTGTCAGAGCTAAAGACATTGGCTTACATATAGAAATGTTCTTCAAAATAGGGACATTAGGGAGGCTAAGTTGAAAGTGGTGTTTTCCCTGCAAAGAGGAAATCTTTGTATAGTTTTTTGCTTTTCACTCCCTCAGATTCCCCTTCTCTAGCTTAATCTCCCTCTGGAAACACATGTATTCAAATAAGCTAACTGCATAGCACCCTTTTGGATAGTTACCTTTCCATGGTGAAAGGGCTTGCATACCTTGATGAAGCTGTGAGCTATTCCTTGTAGGGTCACCCAAATTGGGTAGGTCATAGCAGAGAGGCCAGACAAAAAGTGGTCCACTGGAGAAGGAGCTGGCAACACACTACAGTATATTTGCCATGTAAACCTTATGGATTAGCACAACCAGACACAAGAGGTGTCTGGCGTGCTGCAGTCCACAGGGTCACCAAGAGTCGGCTATGACTGAACAAGCAAACAAATAAATAAAATGCATAGCACTCTAAAATCTACAACACACACTCACATATAACACAATGTTGCTTGCTCCACATATCTTTCTGATACCTTATCATCTTATTGCCATATTGATCTTGTCCTGTTACCATGCCAATATACAGCAACACTTTCCCTTTTTATTGTCTCTTCCATCCCCATATACACCCTATAAATTTGTCAGAAAAGGAGCCCTAGACAACAAATGAAATTAAAGGTAATAATTCAGATTTGAAAAAAGAAAGGCGAAGCAAAGATGCAATTGTGAGAATGGTAATATACAATAAATAATTAAAATAAATAATACAAATAAGTATGTATATTTGCAATATTTGCCATATTATCTACCCAGAGTCAATGATTGGCATTGACATCAGCTGGACAATTGGCTTTTGAACAAGGGAATTATGTTGCTTGAATTATTTATATGCCTTACACCAAAGTTTGTGTACTTTTTGGTTTTCACTGAATCAATTTAGATACAGAGGAGAGAGAGAGAGTTAGAAGAATAAGAAGAGATATAGAGGAAAACATAAAGGTATATATAAGTTTCCTGGGTTTCAAGTGTTTGGTAAAAAACAGGCAGTGATGTTATATAGAAAAGTTCAGTGTTCAAGTTATATGCAGGAAAGTAAAATCCAGCTTTGCACACCCACAGGGAGCTCATAACCAAGTATACACAAAACAGGAAGTACTTGCTTGCAGGATGGAATCACATGGTTGGGTGGTCTGAGCTCACAGCTGAATCAGAGCACAAGGATAGAGAGAGAGACAATACAGTCTGTAGGTTTTTTACACACTTCTATTTAAAGTGCCACTACAATGCCCTAAAAACAGATGCAAGATTATTTAATTAGGCATTGAACGTTAATAAAATGCATATTTACTGAATTAGAAAAATAATATTCAATATTAAACATACTATCAAACTTCTACATCTCTAGCTCAGCTACTTGTCCTTACCCCATGTAGGGCTGTATCTCAGAGTTTCTTCCACCCGATGCTGACCTTACAAGGGGGTGGAAACAAACTGCTCAACTGTAGGTTTAGAAGTTGTTTGAAAGTAAGATCAATGTCTTATTAAAAAATAGACCACCTACTTTAGGGCATTACCGTCTTTGGTGCTCATTGCAAGTCGCTCCACCCCTCTACCTTACGGGCCTTCGGCGCTCATTGCATCCCCTCTACCTTACGGGCCTTGTGCCTTTGACACTCATTGCACATGCACAAGCCCGTCATTTTTACCATAGCGTGACCGACAAACTCGCAATTACGACAACTATATACAGTATGTGATCCGTAAATAAGTCTATAACATAATATAAATATATACATATAAAGTATATCACTATGTTGAATCAACTAATATAAATACATGTGCCAACATAGTTAAATGTTTGCAGTCATATATTATTTCCCATACTGGGGGGTGCCCTTTATTCACCAATAGTTATTTATGGTTTTTTTATTGTCCAGGTAGATTCTTGAATTACTTTTGTGTTACTAATGGGAGTTATTTGTGTTGTACACAGAGGTGTTCTGGGATGTAATGACAGAAGCAGGGGGCTCTCCTACAATACTGCAGTGCAGGCAGGCTGTCTCCATAGTCTAGAGATGGTTTGTCTCTAGCAGAGCAGATCCAACAATGCTCTGGTCCATTGATACCTAGAGCAGGGGTAGCACCAGTGAGGTTCCAGCAGGAGAGGCTCTCACAGCAACTGAACAGGGACACTGGATTTCAAGTACAACGGCATGCAGATGTCACAAACACTGGTAGGGTCGTTGCTGTAGACTAGTACTAATAGTGCTACATGTGATTAAAATGAGTTTACTCTCTAAACCAGGTGACAAACCAGGTAGAAATTTTGCTATGCGCCAGCCACCATTTTGTGGTCACCATGGTGGCCTGGCGCCAGGTATTTGTCAAGCATTGACCTAAGGTAGTATCAGTGTTCCATGCATCTTATTAGCATAGTGATTTATGCTTCATACAAACAATTCTTAGCTCAAAACAAAAAAAGTAAAGGTAATATGCAATCAATCTATGTAAACTGGGATTTACAGCTGTAAAAATAAGATAAGTTAACAAGTTGTATAAGTGCAGCTTGCATGAAGAGCCAGATAATGGGTGGGACATCCTAATTCTAAAGAATTTACATCGGTTTAACAAGGGGAAATATGCACAGACATTTTTAGGCAATTTGGTAAGTACATCAATTGGGAGTGAGTATTGCTCTAAGATAATATGATACTCATAGGTGACTTGACATAGAAATAAAAACAAAAACAGTCAACTATGTACCCTCAATGGGAATAAAGCAAATAAAGGTATTTCTCCCTTAAACTCTATCAAATAAATTAAAAGCGTTGGTTTAATAAATAACGGTGATGTTTGGTGTTACATATTTTTATCAGAAGCTCTAAAGAGAATAATAAAGGTGTAGGCAAGGCCTTCCCTATAACAAACCCACATGCATTACAGGATTTATCTGATGTGTCCACAAGAGTCAATCAGAATGACTAAGCAGTGACTGACTCACCTGAGAACAACAGGGAAATCCTGACCTGTGTGTGGCTCTTCGGAAACAAACTTGCCTACCCAATGAACAGTAATAGAGCTACATTCACCATGGTGAAAGCTTATACATTTTTACATATGCATAAACCAATTGCCTGGCTCCTCATCAATATGTTGTCTCTTAAATGTGATATAAATATGATGACCACTGGGCTATATCCACCCTTTTCTACAAGGCTAGGCAAGCGCCCGATGAAGGGCTTTGAGTATTTAGCTGACTATTTGTGAATGGTGTAAAATGTGTTTTTATAAAGTAAATAATAAAGTAATCTGTAAATAAAATGGTTTTAAGATGCACATAGCACTGGGATATTGTGAGACAACTCACAACTCCTGAATAATTAAACCATTGTTACGAGACTTAAATGGCTTTTAGGGAAACAATGTGACTCATGTGATGGAAAGGAGGAGATAACATTAATTTTAAGGTTCGCTCTACTGGAACTGTTCTACTTCAGTGTGCAGTCTACCTTAAATTTTACACTATAGCATGCAGTTTACTATGTTAGGGTTGTTGTTTAGTCGTTCAGTTGTGTCTGACTCTTGGTGACCCAATAGATCACAGCACAGCTGTCAGCCACTGCCCCTCTGAAGCAATGAACATGAGCTCGATAGAGCTCAGATCTCATCTATCCATCTCCGCCTCCTCCTTCTTGGTGTGCCTTCAATCTTTCCCAGCATCAGAGTCTTCTTTAGGGAAACCTGTCTTCTCGTGATATGGCCAAAATACCCTTAAGATCATACCTTCCAGTGAACAGTTTGTCTTGATTTCCTGAAGTACTGATATATTGGATCTTTTTGCAGTCCAAGGAGCTCTAAGCAGTTTTCTCCAACACCGCAATGCAAAGGCATTAATTCGACAGCGCTCAGACATCTTTATGATCCAGCTCTCACATCCATATGTAACTACTGTGAATACCATAATTCTGTCTATGCTTACGGTTAGGGAATGTCATAAAATTAAACATAAAGCCCTCATGGGTGCTACTTTAATTGTATGACAAACCCTAACCTAGACAGCACAATAAAGTTGCACTCCTTTTAAAACCATTTTGTTTACAGATAACTTTATTGTTGACTTTATAACACACATGTATTGAACAAATGATGAACTTGTCAGTCACAGCGCTTTATCTGGTACTTACCCCACTCTTTCAATTATCCCTTCAGGTGGTCTCCAATTGCTTATGCTACTTTTTATTTTATTAGTTAGCCTTAGAGATAACAAATAAAAGTTATATACAACATGCACCTTTGTGGTATACAGTGGATATAAAAAGTCTACACACCCCTGTTAAAATGTCAGGTTTCTGTGCTGTAAAAAAATGAGACAAAGATAAATCATTTCAGAACTTTTTCCACCTTTAATGTGACCTATAAACTGTACAACTCAATTAAAAAACAAACTGAAATCTTTTAGGTGGAGGGAAGAAAAATAAAAATAATGTGGTTGCATAAGTCTGCACACCCTCTTATAACTGGGGATGTAGCTGTGTTCAGAATTAAGCAATCACATTCCAAATTGTGTTAAATAGTAGTCAGCATACACCTGCCATCATTTAAAGTGCCTCTGATTAACCCCAAATAAAGTTTAGCTGCTCTAGTTGGTCTTTCCTGATCTTTTCTTAGTCGCATCCCACAGCAAAAGCGATGGCCGACAGAGAGCTTCCAAAGCATCAGAGGGATCTCATTGTTAAAAGGTATCAGTCAGGAGAAGGGTACAAAAGAATTTCCAAGGCATTAGATATACCATGAAACACAGTGAAGACAGTCATCATCAAGTGGAGAAAATATGGCACAACAGTGACATTACCAAGAACTGGAGCTCCCTCCAAAATTGATGAAAAGACGAGAAGAAAACTGGTCTGGGAGGCTACCAAGAGGCCGACAACAACATTAAAGGAGCTGCAGGAATATCTGGCAAGTACTGGCTGTGTGGTACATGTGACAACAATCTCCCGTATTCTTCATATGTCTGGGCTATGGGGTAGAGAGGCAAGAGGAAAGCCTTTTCTTACGAAGAAAAACATCCAAGCCAGGCTACATTTTTCAAAAACACATCCTGAGTCTCCCAAAAGCATGTGGGAAAAGGTGTTATGGTCTGATGAAACCAAGGTTGAACTTTTTGGCCATAATTCCAAAAGATATGTTTGGCGCAAAAACAACACTGCACATCACCAAAAGAACACCATACCCACAGTGAAGCATGGTGGTGGCAGCATCATGCTTTGGGGCTGTTTTTCTTCAGCTGGAACTGGGGCCTTAGTTAAGATAGAGGGAATTATGAACAGTTCCAAATACCAGTCAATATTGGCACAAAACCTTCAGGCTTCTGCTAGAAAGCTGAACATGAAGAGGAACTTCATCTTTCAGCATGACAACGACCCAAAGCATACATCCAAATCAACAAAGGAATGGCTTCACCAGAAGATTAAAGTTTTGGTATGGCCCAGCCAGAGCCCAGACCTGAATCCGATTGAAAATCTGTGGGGTGATCTGAAGAGGGCTGTGCACAGGAGATGCCCTCGCAATCTGACAGATTTGGAGTATTTTTGCAAAGAAGAGTGGGCAAATCTTGCCAAGTCAAAATGTGCATTGCTTATAGACTCATACCCAAAGAGACTGAGTGCTGTAATAAAATCAAAAGGTGCTTCAACAAAGTATTAGTTTAAGGGTGTGCATACTTATGCAACCATATTATTCTATTTTTATTTTTTTTCTTCCCTCTACCGTCAAAGATTTCAGTTTGTTTTTTAATTGAGTTGTACAGTTTATAGGTCACATTAAAGGTAGAAAAAGTTCTGAAATTATTTATCTTTTTTTAAAAAAATTACAGAACAGAAACCTGACATTTTAACAGGGGTGTGTAGACTTTTTAGATCCACTGTACGTGTTGTGTTTTATGGGGTACTTTTTCAGGTATCTTTATCTCAGGTTTCTCTCTACAGTAAAATAAAAAATGCAAAATTCAATGCAAATATATCCGATAGAAGAGAATCAGTAGTGCATGAAAATATGTGTTTGCATGGAAATCTACCAAAATAAACATCATTAAACTTACACTAAATTCTGCTAAATCTCAAGTTTGCTAGCAGTTGATTTAGCATAAATTTAGCTATATTTAGCATACAAAATTCATAATTTGTTTTGGCCAATCACAGGCAGTGAATACATTGTTTCAATCTGTGATGACAGTTTGTGCAGAAAGGATTCATGGAATGTGTAGTCTTATTTTTCCCCTGCACAAGGAAGCAAGGAGGGTCTCTGCACTGTGTGCTGCGATTGACTTGATGGTTGGTATAGGTTTAAAATCCGTACCCAAACACAGGGCTTTAAATATAAACAGTATGTTAGATTAGAAAAAGGTAAAAACAGAAACATTGACATATCTTTAGGTTACCACTTCAGATTGTGTCCTATTTCTTATGTTACTTGGTATTTTATTATTTAACCTTAGAGATGTCCAAATAAAGTTATATTTTAACATGCATCTTTGTGGTGTAAGTGTTGTGCTGTGTGAGGTACTTTTCGGGTATCTTTACCTCAGGTTTCTCTCTACAGTAATATAAAAACTTCCAAAGGAAATGCATTAAATATTATGCACCTGAAATATAATGTATTCAGAATCACATACAACAGGCTGAAAACCCACATAATTCATTGAACACATAAACTTAGTTTATTTGTGACATATGTCAATGAGGTGAGTATGAGCGGTACAGTCAGCTCCAAGAGCACCTCACAGCTCAACTCCCTCCCCACAGGAGGACATAATTTATAGCTCCATTTATAAAGCCCTCTCCTCACCCCGCCCTTGTTAACCCCGGCTGTGCCAGTTCCCTGCCCCATTCTATAACACAGTGTGACAGCTCTAACCCTGGAGTCCGCGCGCTCAAAATAGAACGCCGGGTGTCAGTCACACCGCTGCCTCCTCCGCACACACAACTGAACGAAAATAGAGCGGCCGCACGACGTATCCCTCCGCGGGTGTTATTTTCACTCCCCTCTCCCGCACCCCCAGTCCCGCATCCTCCTTCCCCCTCTCACATCACCTCCCCCGCACCCTCCCGTCTGGCAGCCATCACCACCATAGCTGCAAAGCACCAACTGGCGCCATAGCCTACCCCTCCTCTTTATCATAAATATATAAATTATGCTAATTAAGACCATTGCATATTAACCAAACATCAAAAAATCCTCCCATTTTTATTCACCCCGCTTCTAAAACACCTTCATGTCCCTTTATTTATATTTACTTACCAGTATCGCAGTTTCTTTGCACTCGCAGCTCTTTCTTTATAATAATCTTCTCTTTCTTTGTCAGGGATTCAGTTTCCTGTCTCCTTTTACCGCTTAGAGAATGGAGATCATTATAAATTCACCTCACAAGCTCATGGCTCAAACACAAAGGGGGCATTTGCATGAATAAAAAAGAGCTCCATGAAGAGCAGGGACACCTCTTATTAATATTTAATCAGATTTCCCCCTCTTTATCATTCTCCAAAACGTTGTCTGCTGCCAGTGTGCAGTATGTAAATGAGATCTAAGAAAAAGAAATACAAAATCCGCCGTCTCCCCATATAAAGTTCAATGCAGTTTTTACATGAACATTTTTTTGCTGCTGCGTCATGAACATAATATATGCAAGACGAGTGCTGCATACTGAGGGCTGAATATGAGCAGGGAGGTAGAGGGAGCCTGTGTGCTCTTAAAGAGCCACCACATGATTACAAATGCTCACAAACTAGGAATAAACACAATTATATTGGTGATTAGGTGGGATGTGTTATCTGCAGCCCTCATTGATAAACTTTGGCTCCCATTGGAAATGTTAAAGTGTTTCTGAGGTCATTTTTTTCTTTGAATAACTAAACATGATGATGGAAAAATTGTTTTAGGAAGCAAAAACATACACCTAAATGATTATTATCTTTTATTTGTAACGAGGCAACATATTTTGTAGCGCTATACAGGGGTTAAGTAAATCACAGAAATATTTTTTAACATATTTATCACGTTTTATATGCAATAACTTTACTGTGGGTCTCCATCTTGTTTATTACTTTGATAAGAGGTTGTGTCTTTTCATACCAGTCCTTTCCCTCTTCCCTTACGCAAAACATTGGCAGCTGCTGTGCCGCCGCCAACCGCTAGATATCACTTTCGATTTTCGGAATACTACTGCACATTGCATATAAGGTATGCCAACAGAAGAGGCCTTGAGCTATGAGAGCGCGCCTGAGGGTCTGCTTCAAACTTATCGATGGTTCGCTGTCGAGTTGCCCGAGTCGCAGGGAGCAATAATTATAGGCCTTCCCTAAAACCTGACGGCGACATTTAGCGGATACTTGCTGGCACTGCAGCTGTCATTGCTGGTGATTTCATGCACATACACAACTGGATAGATCCTTCATACCTCTCCACTGATCATCTTTTTTTTTTTTTTTTTTTATAAAACTTATACATTACAAAAACCATTATCTCATAAAGAAATTCTCAAGTAAAACCAATCTTACAAGACAATACAAAAATATTAGATCAATTACAATCTACTCCAACCTTATCCTACTGTAGCTCCAACCCTTGCCTGTATCAAAACATTTTATCTTAAAATCCAATGTAAAATAATACTTGTTAAGGAAACTTTTTTTTTTCAAATAATGCATTTATTTCTTGCTTTCCATAAAAGATGGTTCACTAAATTCAGGATAAAGCAAACACGTGTCTCTATTGGAAAATTCCTTTTCCAATACCCTATATACCACAACTTGGTATGTCAACTTTAAGGGTTTTCTGATTTTAAGCAATACTTCTTTCCATACTTCACGTGCAAAGGGGCATGAAATCCAGATGTACTAAGGTTTCCAAAACTCCAATGCACGTAGACCGCGGGCACTGTAATGTCCTCATAGTATGTGACCTCCTCATCACTTCACATGTTGGTAGTCTTGCATGTACCCCCAGCCATACAATATCAAACATGAATCCCTTTAGGGTAAGGTCAATCATACGTTGCCATAAGTCTTCTCTTCTGGCTGTAATTCTGTAAGTTCTAAGGATGAATAATAAAAAAAATGTATTACTTGTTTATACACGTCTTCACCGTCCATTTCGTAACATTGTCTGTAATATTCAACTTCCGCAGTAATGTCAACAAAGTTCTCACATATATTGGCATTTGACCACATAATCTTGCCATCTGAAACGTATGTCCCTCTGTCCACTTTCCTTCCACTGGCTTAAGCCATTTCCTCATGAGGCCATGAGCCATGGCCATGGCCATGAGGAAGACACAAAACCAAAGTCCACTGAGCCACTTTTAGAAGGACAGATCCCTCTTTTCAGTCTCATACATAAAATATCTCTCCTTTGAAAGAAATACACAATTATATTGGTGAGTAAGTGGGTTGTGCTGTCTGCAGCCCTCATTGATAAAGCTTGTCTCCAGTTGCAAATGTTAAATGCCTCTGTTTTCATTTTTTATTTTGAATAACTAAACATGATAATTGCGAAATGGTTTTTGAAAGCAAACAAATACACCAAAATTATTATTATTACTATTATTATTATACTTCCAACAAAGAGCCTTATTCAATTTCAAGCTAGCAATTGCCTCCAAACTGAATTTTTGGCTGCGGGTCACATTTTTTCTAAACATTTAGATGTATTCAATTGTCTCTAACTCGCAACTGCCCTCTCACAGCCTCCACAAGCAAACCATGTACTCGTATGTAGGATTTCAGGGGGCGTGATCATATGATCTGACAACTTTTAAGCAGCCCGTAATTTACTTCTTAAACACTCGCAATACTTCTTAGACACAGACAATAGTAAATGAGTCATCATGATCTCAGTAAAACATGGAGTTTATACTACAATTAATTCGTTTTTAGAAGTAAAATGTGGGATTGGACTCGCAATGTAGAAATCAATAAAAATCATTAAAGCAACTGTTCTTGTCTATGCAGGTTCCACAATATGTAATAACTCCTTGATTCCTGGAATCAATATAACGTGTAAATAAAAGTTAACAATAATTATTTTTTATTGCAGATTTGAGAGCGTCTGAAGTACAGTAGTGTGTGTTTATTTGCCGCTGCAGTTACACGAACAGGTGTCTAACCCACTTGTGAGTCCTATCTAGTAATAGCATAATTTTTTTATACATTTGCAATTTATGGATTTGAAGGCAATTGTGGGCTTGTTGAATCTTTGTAATTGAATAGGGATTTTGCTTCTTTAGCACTGGTAACATTTGCAGGCTTGAAACATCAAAGGAGGAGATAGGACAGAGTTAAGTTTTTGACAAGCCCACAGTGCTTTTAAGCGTGTAACTCGCAATTGGAATGCAAGTTGGTAAATGTATCCAATTGAATATCTGCTACCTTTACGTGCTACATTACGGGTTCCAGTAACTGCAATTTGGCCAATTGAATGAGGCTCATATTCTATAGCGCTATACATGGGTTAACTACAAGGCAAAACAATTTAACACATAAATATACATTTATCAAGTTTTATATGCAATAACTCTTTACTGTGGGTTTCCATTTTGTTTATTTGTCTGCTTCCATCCCTTCAAGACAGGTTGTGTCTTTTCATACCTCCCAACTGATCCTCCTTTAGAAGTACAGTCCCTCTTCCTAGTCTCTTATACATAAAAATACCTCTCCTTTGAAAGAAACACAAAATTAAATTGGTGATCAAGTGAGATGTGCTATCTGGAGATCTCATTGATAAAGTTTGGCTCCAATTACAAATGTTAAAGCCCCTCTGTGGTAATTTTATTTTTCAATGACTAAACATGATAATGGCAAAATTGTTTTACAAAGCAAATTATTGTTATTACTATTATTATCATTGCTAGCAAATTACCCGTCAAAAATGACAGCAATAAAATTTGAAGGCTGGCAATGCTGTTTGCCACACAATGCGAGGCTCTCCCCCTCTAACTTGCAGGCCTTGTGATGAGCACCTGCATCTCCCACCGTCTACTTTAACTATTAACACACATATATATTTATATATTAGTTTCATTGCATGTTGATTTTTTGTCCATATATAAACATATTACAATGTGTTGCACTGCAGTCAGATGGCTTGCTGCTCCTTGAAAATGTGATGCCTTAGGTCTGGACCTTGTGGACCTAGTCAGAAACACACCCCTGTCTCTCCCCTATGTATGCAAATGTCTCCACCTGGTGTCAATAGTAATGTCAATGTTCTTGTTTTTTGTCTTATTTTTAGTTTTGAAGTTTAAGCTCCAGTAGGATAACACTCCCACTCAAGCACAGTGTAATTAGCAGTTGAAAAAGAAATACAAATCTGGCATCTCCTCATATAAAGTTGAATACAGTTTTTACATTAATATTTTTTGCAGCTGTCATGAACATAATATATCCAAGACGAGTGCTGCATTCTGAGGGCTGAATATGATTAGGGAGGTAGAGGGAGTCTGTGTGCTCTTAAAGAGCTGCCATGTGTTTTAAATGCAGAGAGAGTATGAAACACTCAATTATTTGATGATGAAGTGGGATGTGCAGTTTGCAGCACTCGTGGACAAAGGTTGACTCTTGCTGGGAATGTAAGCATTAGGGAAGAATTTCTGCTGAAACTTTCTATATTGTTATCATATTTTTACTATATGATGTTTTGCATGACTAACTTTAGGACGACTGATGCTCTTCCAAAGAATATAACTTTATAATGTGTCACGTGCTTATACAGAGCTTATAATAAATATATTCAGATTCAAATTTTTAACTTAAAGTTTAATGTGTAACTTATCTTATTATATTCAGTTTTGCCTAAACATGATTAAAAACCTGGAAGGATTTTGGGAACTGTACAATCAGATAACATTCATATTGAATTCTTTTGAAAAGATTGCCACTTCCCATAGCACACTTGACAGTAGTACTCAATGGAAGATTTAGCCCTTTTAGGATGACTCTCTCTCTCTCTCAAGCAATAGGCAGACTAGCAGGCCAATGACACAATCAGATTCACGTACATATAATGTTTTCTATAAAAATGATTGTATGTTGCTGGCCCTTATAGCTGCTAATGTTGGTAATTTGTTATATACCAGGGGTGGACAAGTCCAGCCCTGGAGAGCCCCACAGAGGCCTGTATTTGAGGATATTCTTTCTGTGAACAGGTGAGTCAATTAGGATTTCTGAAGAAGTGATAGACTCACCTGTACGCAGTAGGGATATACTCAAATCCTGGCCTGTGTGTGGCTCTCCATCACTGAACTTGGCCACCCCTGTTATATACTGTAAAAGCATGTTAGGGTTTTGCTAAAACTACAGGTGTCATTTAATGGTGATGAATTGAGGTTTGCAATCTGCAGTCCTCATAGATGACTTAGCCTTCCCATTGAGCATAAACGTTATACCCAACTCATCGCGCATGCGCTGCATAGACACGCCTGCGCGCCAAACCCTTGTCTGCGTTGCTACGTGGCAGAGGGATACAAAGAGAGAGAGAGGGACAGAGGGAGGGAGTCAGAGAGGGAGGCAGGGAAGGAAAGGGAGGGATGCAGAAAGCAAAGGAGGCAGGGGGAGAGGAAGGGGAGAGAGGAAGGGAAGAGACAGGGAGAGGGGATGGGAGAGAGCACACAGAGCGCAGAGAGAGGACACAGAGACAGCACAGAGAGAGAAAGCACAGACAATTGAACATTTATGACGGGCAAGTTACTAGACTTTATAGAATAACTAGGAACTTGCCTATCAAATCCTATGACAATATTAAAATTGTAAGGCTGGCAATGCTGTTTGCCACACAATGTAAGGCTTTTGGTCCTCTGAGCACCTTCTGTGCCCATCGCAGCCTCTCCCCCCGTGTACTTCAAGTTACCTGCTTTGCACTGATCACCTTCGGTGCTCATTGCAAGCCTCTCCCGCTCGCGGTGCTCATCAGATTAAAGTTGAAAAAAGACTTTCAGTCCATCAAGTTCAACCTTTTTAGATCTCCTCTGATCTGCAATATGCGGATTAAATATAAATTAATAAGTTGTTAATTATTAATCAATTATTTAATTTTTTTATTTTATAAATTAATTAATCCAGAGGAAGGCAAACAGAAAAAAAAAAACAAGTGAGACTTAGCCAATCATCTCAAAGGAAAAAAAAAAAAAATTAATTCATTCCTGACCCCAGATACTGGCGATCGGATTTTCCCCTGGATCAGTACTGTCTCTCTAATTATCCATGATAACCCTGAATTCCCTTTTTAATACAAAATAAATCCAGTCCCCTTTTAAAGTTATCTATCGAATCTGCTGTCACCACCTCCTCTGGTAGAGAATTCCACAGATTAACCACCCTTACTGTGAAGAATCCTTTTCTTTCTTTAAGGTGGAATCCTTTTACTTCTAACCTCAAGGGATGTCCTCTTGTCAGTTGAAAACCTCTTGGCACAAAAAGCTCCCTTGACAAATCTTTATACTGACCCTGAATGTATTTATATAAGGTAATCATATCTCTTCTTAGACGCCTTTTTCTAGAGAAAATAAGTTTAATTTGGTTAGTCTTTCTTCATAACTTAGCCCCTCCATTCCTCGTATTAGTTTTGTGACCCTCCTCTGTACCTTTTCCAGCTCTAAAATGTCCTTTTTTATGAAGTGGTGCCCAAAATTGTACTCCATATTCCAAATGAGGGCGTAGTAGAGATTTGTATAGTGGCAGAATTATATTTGCTTCCCTTGCTTCTATACCCTTCTTAATACATGTTTAACAGAACCCATCACTGTTTTACCCTGTTTTATTATTATGGTTAAAATATGATCCTACTGTTATACTGTATGTATGTTGGTTTATGCTCTGCAGAATATTAGCCCAGACTATTGCAGACCTTGGCATAATAGATAATCCTATTACAGAGACTCCTCATAAGATAAGGAAGTCTATTGTATAAAGTGTTTTCATTATCAGACATAAGAACAAAGACGTATAATCTGATCAATGTCTGATTGTATAAAAGTAGCCAGGTAACCTCCGGGGGGTTTGACCACACCTATTGTCTCTCTATGTGTATTGTGTGGCCAACTATGGGGGATGTGTATTGCCTGTGGGAAGAGATGGGTATATATATTTCTGCACAACAAAATAAAGACAGTATTCTTTGACTCCCAAGAAAGTGTCTTCCAATATGGGTGGTCTGGGCTTCTGAGACTCTTGGATGGGATTATACCAACTTCACTTTTACACAGCAGCTTGCCAGGGAAAAGGACGTCTCCAACGGCTGATACCCTCTCACTACCGGGGTAGCCGTTACATTGGTGGCAGTGGTGGGATGGTCCTTTTATCCAGAGAGCAAGTGCTGAATGGAGTCTCAGTACGCCAAGCTGAAAAGACCCACACTAAAAGATTTATTGGAGAGTCGTGGTAGGAGTGCCAGTAACAGGCCACGGAGGGAGCTGATAACTGACCTGCTGGAGCTGGACCAAATGGATAGATCCATGGAAGTAACGGAGCCCCTTACATCTGTCAGCGAGGACGTTGTAATTACTGGTATTGTACGGCGGAGATTATCCTTGTATCCAGAAACGTCCGTGGAACTAATAAACCAGCTGCTCCGGGAAACAAGGGAGGAGATAGGAACTAAGAGGAGACAAGAAACGGAACTGGTAAGAGCTAGACAGCCCATTACACAGGCAGTTCCTATGCCCCCACCCACTGCTACAGTAAAGAAAATACTGTTCACTGCATTTAAAGCTTTTGTAGAAAGTGAGGAGGAAATAGATGGATATTTGGCTGACTTTGAGAGGCAGTGCTCACTACACTAGGTACCACCAGACCAATGGGTCACTATTTTGTCTGGGAAATTGTCGGTCAAAGCCAATGAAGCCTTTCGGGCTTTTGCTCCAGAGGATATTTTACAATATCAGCAAGTTAAAAAGGAGCTGCTAACCCGATATGCCGTAACCCCAGAAGCATACCGCCGTCGATTTCGGGAGTCCAAGAAGAAGGCTGTGGACTCCCACATGGAATGGGCAAACACAATACAAAGGGTGGCATCACATTCGGTGCGAGGGTGCAATGCCAACACCGGAGAAGAAGTGTTACAGTTGTTCTTGATGGAACATTTCTTTCAAGATCTGGCTGCGGATATACAGGACTGGGTGAGAGATCGCCGCCCTGCCAACTTAACTGAGGCAGCGCGACTAACAGATGAATACGCAGAAACAAGGAAGGTGAGACAAGGTACCACACGACCAGCACCTAGAACAGAGGCACGCACCCTAACCTACGCTGCACGCACAGAATTTCGGTCTCCAGTACCCCCAGGACCTCCACGCCCTCAGGGGTCTTACATCCATCCCCGGGAATCTTACAAAGTGACATGTCATCACTGCAGCAACACAGGGCATATTGCCCGTTATTGCCATTTGAGATCAGCCAATAACAAATGGAGGCGCACAACACCCCACACAGAGACCCCGCCATCACGTCCCTCTGCTGCTCACTGCCTGAAAATCAAAGGGAGCCCTGAGGAGTGTTTGGGAATCTTGTATGAGGCCAACCCCGTACAGGCTGCCTCCCCGGATAACCACCAGCATCACCGCCAAGAGGTGCATGTGAATGGACAGATAGCACAAGGCTTAAGAGACACTGGCGCTACCATCACTTTGGTGCAGAAACATCTCGTGAAACCAGAACATATATCTAATCGTACCGTTGCTGTTCGTGGGGGGCTGTTTTTCGCTTACCCACCGCCCGGGTACACTTGGATTGGGGAGTCGGGTCGGGAAAGACCACAGTGGGCATCATGGACAATTTACCTGCTGAGGTCGTGCCGGGCAACGATATTGGCCCTCTACCCTCAGCCTTTTTACCCACGACTGCTTCTGCTTGTCCTGTGACCACCCGCTCACAGACCCGTACCGAGGACGATCCTACAATAGGTCGGGAGACCTAGGTAAACCACAAGCAGACACTTAGCACTAACGCCACAGAGAGACCCATAGCGTGGGACACCCCCGAAGAGCTTGGGAGGGAAACTAGGCAGGACCCCAACCTCCAAAAGTACTGAGCATTAGCCGACGATAGAGGGGATGAGCAGGAACGTTTTATATGGAAAGGGGTTTCTATGGGACAGAGATTGTGGCCCACCATTTGGACACTGGGATCCTGGACTGTTGGGATGGGATCCTGGATTTTTTTGGGTGGTGTACAGGGGAAGAACAGTGGGCCCTGTACAATAGGGGCCCGACCACGAGCTGGGGGAGGAATGTACTCTGCAACTTGGGACGGTTTTGCTAAAGGACTTCAGTTCATTTGGAAGGCTGATGCTTTTCTGCTTCATTATTTAATTGTCTGAAACCAGTTTGTAAAATGTATCTTCCCTCTCCTTGAAATGTTTATTGCTGTGAATGCTGTATGAAGTGTGCGTTTGTTTTGTTCTTGAAATGTGAGGAAATGTGAATTGCAGTAATGTTCTCTAAAATCATTCTTTCGGACACTCCATCTTCCACTAACTTTGTCATTGGTACCAATATGTACCAAGACCACCATTTCATTTCCAGCCCCTCCCAATAATTTGTCTACCCGATCCACATCATGACGAACCCGATCCCCCGGGTGACAGCAAACTGTTTGATTGCTGGGATCTGGGTGACAAATCACCATGTTCACCTTCTTAATAATAGAGTCCCCAACCACCAGAACCTGCCTGTTGCTCTGCCCTCCTACTCCTCCAGTAGAACTGTTCTCCCGGCTCTATCTGGGAACAGCTCTATCTGGCATTGCCCTTCCTGATTGGACAACTTCCTGAATCCCCAACAGTTTCACTCAATCTGGCACAGTTGGTGTTTGCCAACTCAGAACTGGCCTGCCTCCTCCTGTTCCCCCTGATTCCCCTTCTAACTGTAACCCAGCCTGTAACCTTTTATACTAGTTTAACAGTCAAGCCACACCCCTCTCACCTGGGCACAATTAGTGCACTCTGCAATTTATCAGCCTTTACTTGTAAGGTAAATCCACTTGTACATCTACGGGAGCTTTTCGGGGCTCGCTGGGAGCCTACCAGGCTGGAGTCCTGTGGGAAGTTATAGGGCGGGACAGTGAGGGACAGCTCAGAGCCAGGTGCTTCTTTGCGGGGGTGACATGGGCGGGTGGTGCTGTAATGTGTCCCGCTGTACTGTGGGCCTCGCGATGAGCATCAGTGAGGCTGGGGTAGCTGTGCAGCGCTCATTGCAGCAAGCTCCAGTTGTCGTCCGGCAACGGGACGACAACTCGCAGTACGACAACTTTATATGTGATTGTATTTGGTTATTACTAAAACAATTGAGTGGAAGCCACGTGATTGTTTTTTAAGGTTAGATATTTTTAAGTGATTATTATTATTATTATCATTTATTTATAACTTGCCAACATATTCCGTAGCGCTGTACATAAGATAAGTTCAAGACAAAGATAAATACACATTAAACATAGCAAAGTAAGGAGGGCCCTGTCTTTGAGCCTCTAATCTAGTGTCTGTGGTGCTTTCCCCAAAGCACACTGCAGGATTGAAACTCACAGACTTACAACCTTATGGTATTGTGAGTGGTAAAGCAGGAAGAGTGAGGTGATGAGGGTGTTAGGGTAAAAGGTGATACGCTTCTTTAAAGAGATGCCTTTTTAGAGATGTTTTGAATGTTTTGAGGCGGAGGATAATCTGGTGGAGTGAGGCAAGGAGTTCCAGAGAAAAGGGGCAGCACAAGAAAAGTGAAGATAAGGAGTTCAGTCTTAGACATGTTGAGTTTGGGATGGTGGGTGGACATCCAAGAGGATATACTAGAGAGGCAGTTGGAGACCTGTGTTAGAAGAGAGGGGGGTAGATCTGGTGCTGAGAGATAGATTTGAGTGTCATCTGCATAGAGATGATACTGAAGCCCAAAAGAGTTTATTAGGATACCAAGTGAGGATATGTAGATAGAGAAGACGAGGGGGCCTAGGACTGATCCTTGGGGTAGGCTAACAGAAAGGGGGTGAGGAGAAGAAGAGGTATCGGAGAAGGAGACACTGAATGATTTATTTTGTAGGTATGATGAGAACCACGAGAGAGCAGTGTCTCAAATACAGATGGTGGAAAGGATATGGAGTAAAAGTGGATGGTCGACTTTGTCAAAGGCAGCAGAGAGATCTAGAAGAAGAAGAATAGAAAAGTGACCTTTTGACTTGGCGGTAAGCAGGTCATTAGTGACTTTAGTGAGAGCTGTCTCAGTGGAGCGTTGGGGCCGGAAGTCAGATTGGAAGGTGTCAAGAAGGGAGTTAGAGGAAATAAAGAGGAAATAATTATTTCATTTTTAAACAACTCTATTACCAATGCTTTGCAAAAGTGAAAAAAATCAGTACAGCCTTTAAATATTAACGTTTTATATGAAAGTATTATTTTCTCCTTGTTTCCATTTCTCTTCCTGCTGCTTTCTTTACAATATGTGCACTGATATTTGTAGCTATGACATTTTTCATTTTGCAATTATTATTTACTGCAGGCTTCCATTTTCTTTACTGAGTCTACGTCTTGCAGACTCTGTCTCAACAGCGTAAGTATTTATGTCTAACATATGGGCACTCTCCTCAAGCATCCAGCATTGTTAGACGACAGGTCTAGCTCTAGCAAGTAGTATGACAATTTAAAAAATACGTTCCTTTTTTGGCCAATTGAAATGTTGGGAGGTAAGGCAGAAGTACACATATTATTGAAAGCAGGTTCACCATTGTATTCTTGCTCATTAACAATAACAGCAGCTTGAGCAAGTGGTCCAGATATAAGAGATTTACAGTGGATATAAAAAGTCTACACGCCCCTGTTAAAATGTCAGGTTTCTGTGCTGTAAAAAAATGAGACAAAGATAAATAATTTCATACCTTTTTCCACCTTTAATGTGACCTATAAACTGTACAACTCAATTGAGCAACAAACTCAAATCTTTTAGGTAGAGGGAAGAAAAAATATAAAAATAAAATATTATGGTTGCATAAGTATGCACACCCTTAAACTAATATTTTGTTGAAGCACCTTTTGATTTTTATTACAGCACTCAGTCTTTTTGTGTATGAGTCTTTCAGCATGGTACATTTTGACTTGGCAAGTTTTGCCCACTCTCCTTTACAAAAACACTCCAAATCTGTCAGATTGCGAGGGCATCTACTGTGCACAGCCCTCTTCAGATCACCCCATAGATTTTCAATTGGATTCAGTTCTGGGCTCTGGCTGGGCCATTCCAAAACTTTAATCTTCTTCTGGTGAAGCCATTCCTTTGTTGATTTGGATGTATGCTTTGGGTCGTTGTCATGCTGAAAGATGAAGTTCCTCTTCATGTTCAGCTTTCTAGCAGAAGCCTGAAGGTTTTGTGCCGATATTGACTGGTATTTGGAACCGTTCATAATTCCCTCTATCTTAACTAAGGCCCCAGATCCAGCTGAAGAAAAATAGCCCCAAAGCATGATGCTGCCACCACCATGCTTCATTGTGGGTATGGTGATCTTTTGGTGATGTGCAGTGTTGTTTTTGCACCAAACATATCTTTTGGAATTATGGCCAAAAAGTTCAACATTGGTTTCATCAGACCATAACACCTTTTCCCACATGCTTTTGGGAGACTTCAGATGTGTTTTTGCAAAATGTAGCCTGGCTTGGATGTTTTTCTTCGTAAGAAAAGGCTTTCGTCTTGCCGCTCTACCGTATAGCCCAGACATATGAAGAATACAGGAGATTGTTGTCACATGTACCACACAACCAGTAGTTGCCAGATATTCCTGCAGCTCCTTTAATGTTGCTGTAGGCCTTTTGGTAGCCTCCCAGACCAGTTTTCTTCTCGTCTTTTCATCAATTTTGGAGGGAGCTCCAGTTCTTGGTAATGTCACTGTTGTGCCATATTTTCTCCACTTGATGATGACTGTCTTCACTGTGTTCCATGGTATATCTAATGCCTTTGAAATTCTTTTGTACCCTTCTCCAGACTGATACCTTTTAACAATGAGATCCCTCTGATGCATGTTTTTTGCTGTGGGATGCGACTAAGAAAATTTCAGGAAAGACCAACTAGAGCAGCTGAACTTTATTTGGGGTTAATCAGAGGCACTTTAAATGATGGCAGGTGTATGCTGACTACTATTTAACACAATTTGTAATGTGATTGCTTAATTCTGAACACAGCTACATCCCCCGTTATAAGAAAGTGTGCAGACTTATGCAACCACATTATTTTTATTTTTTATTTTTCTTCCCTCCACCTAAAATATTTTAGTTTGTTTTTCAATTGAGTTGTACAGTTTAGAGGGCACATTAAAGGTGGAAAAAGTTCTGAAATTATTTATCTTTGTCTCATTTTTTTACAGCACAGAAACCTGACATTTTAACAGGGGTGTGTAGACTTTTTATATCCAGTGTATATGCTTAATATGTGATCATTGTTTGAAAAAGGTATATATACCGGTACAGAAACACTAGAGTACTCCTGTCTGTTGAAACCTTGGAGAAAACAGCTGTAGAGAAAAGAGAGAGGATGTTGTGAGTTTGGAAGAAAGGAATTTATTTTATTTATCTTTTAAGGGAGGGATCAGGTCAAAAGAGGAATATATAGATGACTGAGGAAATATATTTTTTCAGAAAAGAGGAACTCAGTGGAGAGACAGTTCACAGTTATGATTTACTAACTATTATTTTCCATTTATTTGATGTTGTGTCTTAGGTTAATATTTGTCCCAGGAAATGTCCTACTTTCACAACCTTAAATATAATGTTACCATATCCTTTGGAATCTTTCAACCTTTCCACATGTTTCAAAACAATTGATACAAAAATAATGGAAAAAGATTTTAGTCTGTGCACTATAATAATGACTATGGACCTATTCCATGTGCAAATGCAGTCTTAGGCATCATGTAGAATATGAAGAAAAATGAAAATGTACTTTTACAGAAGTTAAGTAATAAGAAAAGCAAACTGCTTTGTGCTCACACAGGCCCTCATTCAATTGCAATTTGGCCAATTGAATAGGGCTCTAAATAAGCACATAGCATATATCTTTTAAGTAAGTTTTTAATTAGTGAAAACCTTGCTTTTGGATAGATGTTTACTAACTAAAAACTTGTTTAAAAAATAAATGTTATGTGCTTATTTAGAGCCCTATTCAATTGGCCAAATTGGAACTGAATGGGGGCCACAGTAAGCAATAATACTGACATGTTTACCACTACACTTGTAAATTACATACTTGTTCACAGTAGGTGGTGGGGATGGAACAAGCATTTCTCACTGCAGACCTTTCTCTGTGGAATACAATGACTCTTATTTCAAAGAATATTTGTTTTAAGTAAAAGAAGATTTTTTTAATTCCTTATTTTTTAGACCAAACTCTTCAGTGAATAAACCCGTTTAGGCTTTTTATGTGCAGTATTTTTTGATGCTGCTAAATTCTGGTTCTCTAGGTAACAGAAAAGGTCAGGTTTGATTGCTAATGTTTTGTATAAAAAGCTTATTTTTTTGGAACAGCTTCAGTTAAAAGAAGTGAATTTTAACTGGTATTTTAAAAACAGGTGCTTTAAATGTCTGGCAATCATTTCAAGTACGGTACTCTGTATCCGAAAATGTCAATTTCCAGTCTTTAGATCCAGATACCATTAGCCATACTCTGCTCCAAAATACACACCTTCTATGCTTATTCTCTGTAAAGATGCAAAAATCACTCACGTTACAAACAAACATATTTTTGATGGCACAAAAACAATTGGCGCATCTAGCAAATACAATCTGCCTTCTTCTCAACTTTACATACCAACACCAACCTTACTCCCTGCAAAAATCCACTCATCAGGTGCAGATTGAAGGTCCAATGGTTCTCAAATGTTTAGAAATTATTTGTCATCTGGGTACCTTCCTAAATTAGTGCACATCACTTGGGAGATTTAGGACAATGTGGTGTAACACATATCATATCTATTGTCAACACTGACGCGCAACCTGCCTCTAAGCTACTCATACTTACATCCTCATTTGGCTTTTCACAGTGAACTACTTTTCTGACACACTGTAATGGTCACACCATTGACCTTAGCCCCGATTCAATTGAGCTATTGTTGTTTACAGGAGCCCGTAATGTAGCCAGTAAACTAATTTGCTATTCAATTGGCGTCTTTTTGCGAGCTGCAAACAATCTACGTGTTACAGGCTGAAAATCCCTGCAGTTGGCAAAGATCATCCTATATACATCTCACTCATCACATCTACATTAGGAAAACAAATAGTGACCAAATTACACCGCCGCATCACATATATCAAGTACCAGGGGAACATTTTATTTTTGGTTGTTCAATCATTCAGTCGTGTTTCTGTGACCCTATTGACTGCAGCACACTTACTTATGTCTCTGTCTGTGCTTATCCACTTGGTTTGCATGGCAAAGATACTAGAGTGGATTGCCAGTTCCTTCTCCAGTGGACTGTGATTTGTCTGACCTCTCTGCTATGACCTGTCCACCTAGAATGGCTCTAACATGGTATAGCTCACAGCTTCATTGAAGTACACAAGCCCCTGCACCACCACAAGGTAGTGATCCAGAAGGGGTAGGGGAACATACACCACACTAATCTACTCTAACTCATCAGGAAGGGCACATGGAGGCTGTGCAGAGGCATGTGGAGCAACAGCCATTTCACCTCCATCAGGGATATTCTCCGCTACGCCCATCCTGGAAAGTCCCACGACATTGATGGTGGACATGTGTCAAGAAGTATACCCATTATCTTTTGGTGAAATCTCATCAAGTGTTTTGCTATAAATCAATTTACATTATCACCTGTCAAATTGTTATCAGGCCTTCAGGGGAATGTTGATATTCCACACTATCACAAATTGGACTGTGTATTAACCCATAATTATTATATATTATAATAAATATATATATATATATATATATATATAAATATATATATATATATATATATATATATATATATATATATATATATATATTATAATATGTATTAATTTATTACATAGTAACTAGGGCTCATAAGTTTACTGATATAGGAATGTGACACAAATCTGATGTATGTGGATGTCCCAAAACCCCATTGAAAACACACTGACACAGTGATAATGGTATAACAAAGCTTTATTTCATACACATAGCACAATCAGAAATGTACAAGACTGTGCATTAATATCATGGGTGTGGTGTGGGAGGATCCTGGAATGGCAAGAGTCTTTTGGGGAAAAAGGGGGTACCTAAAGGGGGTAATGTCATAGTCTAGAATAACCATGATGCATAGCACCTATCAGGATCATATGTGGTCACTATGGCCACTGCAACTGAAATCTGATGAAAAAAAGGATCATCAGAAATCACTCCATTTAATAGAAGTAACCAGTAATGTGCATAGCACTTACTGTAGTTTAGCATCTGCTCAATTAAACAGATGCATAAACATCTGGACTATCTCATCCAAACCAGTTCACACATACAGTGTGTTCCTATTAAAAAAAAAAACAACTGAAAAAAGTAGTCAAAACAAAAATGTACAGTACAGTGCTAATTACTGTAACTGTAACAATATACCAACTCACCTGATTCCCACGTGCAAGCATTACTAACCATTAGCTAGTTCTCAGGATAACTCACTGGCCATGACCATTAATAATGATTTGTCATCTCACAATAAATGCTTAGCTGTGACCAGCGTCAATGGTCCAGGTGTACTATCGCCTTTGCAATATGATATTGTTCATTAACATTGATATCATATCCATTAGCTATACAGGTGTTAGTACATGTTAAAGGATACATATGATATCAGCAATAGGGGGAATTACCCATTAATACGAAGAGGACACAAAGGTCAGCAGCCAGATTCAATGTTACTTACATCAGACCCAACGATATGTTCTCAGACTGATATTGAGGTCATGATCACATGCTTCACTAGTGCATATATCAGTGCTGGCTGTCATTAACATGCCATTGTTAGACTTTGCAAGTCCACCGCCATAGCAGTATTAGTCTACATTTAAGCTAACAACAATCATGTCTTGGATATCTGGATAATAGATTTAATATTGTGGTAACTACATGTTAGGGGGGGGGTGTCAATGAAGGGATGTCTACCTGAGACGCACTGGTGGGGGGCAGGGGGAGGCACCCCCCCGCCAGGAGGCAGCGGAAACAGCAGTGGCGGGATGGTAGAAGTGATTGTGGAGGCATGGGGCAGGAGAAGAGCGGCCTAGCTGCGAGTGTGCGTGGGAGACCTCTGGGGTGGAGAAGGCGGGACTGGGGACCAGAGTTTGTCTGCGGTGACTTGTTAGATTGCGCTCTGGTCCGCCCCCATTCTGAGCAGTCAGGCAAGGTAAGACTCTGTCATCAGATGTTGCCTCCTCTTCCCCCTTTTGCGGCTGTCCAGGCTGCACATGACCTCTGCATGATTGGCGGGGATTCTAGCCTGGATCCCCTGTAGACACTCCAGTTGCTGACTCATGACGGTCAGCATCTCCGCCTGAGCAGCCTGGCTTGGTGATGGTGGGGATGGAGGTCTGTGGGTGGGAGGTCCGTTGTTGCTGGTGGTGGTGGCCAGCCGGAAGCACTGCTGGTTCCTTCCAGTAGGAGGGCCCTGATGATAAGCTCAATCTCTGGAGGAGGGGGACAGTGGGGTTGAATGCCACCGGTGCAGCCATTGGTCCTGCTGGTGACCCCACTGCCCAGATGATGTCCTCCTCAGAACCAGGACCTTCATCTCCTCTTCTTTCCTCCTCCCCCTGCCCCAGTTCCTGCCTCTGGCTCACCAATGGACCCAGATCTCCTGGAAGCTGAAAAATAGAAAAGAAATGTATATGTGTTAAGTATCACATATATAGTTGTGGATCTTTTCGCTGTTCGTAACGTTTGCGATGTTGGTCACGCAGTTGCTTCACTAGCGTCACACATACGAGCTGAAGGCACTTATTGCAGCCAGCGGCACCATCACGCCAGCAGCGCATCACACATGCGAGGTGAAGCAGCCCAAGTGCGTAACTCTAAAAAACCACCAAAAATAACAAATCATCTACAAAAAATGATCACATACAGCACAGGGGGAGACACTGGAAACCTGGGAGGGAGGTTGCAAGCTACATACACCCATATTTGGTGTTTTTCGTCAGTCGAAAATCGCCTAAGTGAGATAAAAAATGGCGGATGAAAAACGCAAAATTTCACAAACAGCATAAAAACAAGGCTCAGCAGCACCAGGCGCGCAAAACGTACAAAATACACAACGCTTAAGCATGCGGGACTTAGAAAATACACCACACTGAACATATTAACAATTACACCAACAATGCCAGGCACGCAGGAATTGAAAATAAAACCAACGACAGTCACCTAGCGCCCTGCAAACGTTCAACACACACACAGAGGAGAAAGACACAGGGAAGGGACAAGGGGGAGATGCTGGAAGGAGACACATGGCATTCCCAAGCACTAAACTTGCAGGTTAACAAAGCCTGCAATGAGCGTACAGTAGGCGTGAGGAAAGCCACGCAATGAGCATCGAAGGCGCTCATCGTGGGGCTCATGATGAGCACCGCGAGCCGGAGAGGCTCGGGATGAACGCCAAAGGTGCTCAGAGGACCAAAAGCCTCACATTGTGTGGCAAACAGCATTGCCAGCCTTACAATTTTTTAATTCTTCATTTTTGACGGGCAGGTTTCTAGTGATGTATAATAAATTGTCTTGTATTCATTCCTAACTATTTAACATATTGGACCTGGATGATTCTCTTAATTGCAACTATGATTAGCTATTATTTGCTAGATGTGATCTATTCTTTGGTTCTTGATCTTGATTAATTATTAATGATTACATGTGGTGGCATGTTGGTGTATGTGAGTAGTTGTGGGGGAGGGACGAGATAGAAGTAATGGGGTAGAACGTGTAGAGGGGCTAAGGAACGAATTAACTAGTCAAGGGGAGGAGATGGGGGAGGGTGACCAGGAAAAGGCAGATGAGTTAAATCGGTTCTTTTCTTCGGTATACACAAGGGAAGTACCAGTGGTTGGGACACTGCAACAAAATTGGTCCGCAGGCTCTCACTGCAGCCAGCGTCGCCGTCACAAATGCAAGCCTGGCAAAGTGAGGCGAAGCAGCCTTGCAGCACTTAGGCTGCAATGAGCGCCAGAGGAGCTCATTTCAAGCAGCGGCGCCGTCACACCAACGGCGCCGTCACACATGTGAGCCTCTAAAAAAACACCAAAAATAACAAATCATCTACAAAAAATTATAGCACACTCATACACAGCACAAGAGGAGACACAGGAGTGAGGTTGCAAGTAAATTACATCCATATTTGATGTTTTTCGTCACTCGAAAACCACCTAAGTTAGGGAAAAAATGGCAGACGAAAGATGCAAAATTTCACAAACAGCATGAAAACGAGGCTCAGCAACACCAGGTTTGCAAAACTTACAAAATACACCACACCGAACACACTAACAGTTACACCGACAATGCCGGACACGCGGAACTGTGAAAATAAAACCAACTCCAGTCCCTGCACTCCACTCAAACCTTCAGCACACAAAAAGTGAAGAAAGACACAGAGAAGGGACAGGGGGAGATGCTGTAAAGAGACACATGGCATTCCCAAACACTAAACTTGCAGGTTAAGGAACCCTGCAATGAGTGGCCTGTACAGTAGGCGAGAGGAAAAGCTTGCGATGAGCTCCAAAGGCGCTTTGTGCGAGCCACGCAATTAGCGCCAAAAGTACTCATCATAGGGCTCACTATGAGCACTGTGAGTGGGAGAGGCTTGCAATGAGCGCCGAAGTTGCTCAGCGTTGGGTTAGCGATGAGTGCCAATGGTGATCAGTGCGCAGCAGGAAACTTGAAGTACACGGGGGGAGAGGCTCGCAATGAACGCCAAAGGTCTTCAGAGGACCAAAAGCCCCACATTGTGTGGCAAACAGCATTGCCAGCCTTACAATTTTAATCCCATCATATTTGACGGGCAAGTTCCTAGTTCATTGTTTTGTATTCATTCCTAACTATCTAACATCTAGCCATGGACCTGGATGATTCTCCTAATTGCAGCAATGATTAGCTATTATTTGTTAGATGTGATCTATTATTTGGTTCTTGATCTTGATTGTTCTTGGCTCCTAACACTATCTTGATTCCAGCAGCTGTTTGTAACTGCAAACACTGCAGTGGGCACACTCATACACGGGCTCTCTATTGGTTGATTACTGTTGTTTTGCCCACGAATGACAGTGATTTGTGAGCTTCATGGTTAATGACGCATCCATCTATCCCTTGTTAATTCCATAGTGCTGACATGTCACTGTCCATGTACATGTCTAGCATGTGTGCTTTACATGTGGTGGCATGTTGGTGTATGTCAGTAGTTATGGGGGAGGGATGAGATAGAAGTAATGGGGTAGAAAGTGTAGAGGGGGTACGGAACTAATTAACTAGTCAAGGGGGAGGAGATGGGGGAGGGTTCGTGTAGTCAATAGGGAGGTATTGCTAGGTACCTCAAGTACAGTGGTAGGCACTTCAGAACTACAGACCCATAACATAAGGTATATGCTCGCTAATGCCAGAAGCTTGCCAGGAAAAATGGGAGAGTAAGAATTATTAGCAGTTAATGAGAAATGGGATTTAATAGGCATGACTGACAATTAGTGACCAGGAAAAGGCAGATGGTCTAAATAGGTTCTTTTCTTCGTTATACACAAGGGAAGTACCAGTGGTTGGGGCTCTGCAACAAAATGGGGCTACACTAAATTCACCAAATAATTGGTTAACGCAGAAAGAAATCCAAAAGAGGTTGGAAAAAATAAATGTTAATAAAGCCCCAGGTCCTGATGGAATACATCCAAGGGTACTAAGGGAACTGGGTTCTGTAATAGCAAAATCATTATAACTAATGTTTAAAGATTCACTCAACACAGGGTCTCTACCAGATGACTGGAGAAAGACAGAGGTGATACCTATATTTAAGAAGGGAGCAAGAGCAAATCCAGGAAGCTATTGACTATACTAACCCTACCCCTTGCAGATCAGAGGAGATATAAAAAGGTTGAACTTTATGGACTTTTTGGATAGATGTTTACTAACTAAAAACTTCTTTAAAAAATATATGTTATGTGCTTATTTAGAGCCCTATTCAATTGGCCAAACTGCAATTGAATGAGGGCCTATGTAACTATGTAATATTCACCTGACATGGGGGCTGGATCCTACTGGTCAACCAGGCCTGAAGCTCCAGTGGTGGGCATCTGGCTCAATAGTTCCTTGGCGACCCTCTCCCACTGCTTGTAACGGACTGTCATTTGGGGTCACCACTTGGTGCTGCAGCTTGACCGACCCCCTTGGTCATCATTCTCCTCATCCTGGCCCGAACATCATTGAAGCTGTGCTTTACAGACCTCACATTCCTTTCTGCTGTGCCCACTGCTGTTACTGTGGCCGCTACCTCCTTTCATGCCCGGGCCCTAGGCACGAAGGAGAACCACATTTTCCTTGTGCTTGTAGTTTGGGACCCTGTACCTGCCCCCAGCCTCTTGCCCTTTGCCCCCTTGTCTGCCCCTGAGGCCTGTCCCTCCCCCAAACTATCCCCGCCCCAAGCATCAGGCCCCCTCCCCCTCATACCCTGACCTTTGAGTGCCTATATCTATGTGCACCCCGTCACAACCTACCTCCTCTCCTCCTCCACCTCTCCACTCTCCTCTTCCTCTCCTTCACCACTCCTCCACCTTCTCCTCTCCTCCATCACTCCTCATTTCTCCACTTCTCCTCCTCCCCACCTCTCCCCTCCTCTCTCCTCCATAACTATCCCAAAAATAATATAAGGTTAAATTAAAATAAATATCACTGTATATATATGATGGGGAAAAAATGTGTGTTTTATGTGTATTTATTAACTGTCGGGGGATGGGCCGTGGGGTATAGGTGGGAGGTGTGTGTATGGAGTGACCTAGCTCTATGTGTATCTATGTGTGGTTTTTAATATATGTATATTTGTATTATGTGTAATCTGTACATTTGTATAATCAAATTTAAGTGTAAAATAGTATTTAGAATAATGAAAAAGAATAAAACCGTAAGATACTGCTTTCCAAATTCACCTACTCTCTCTCTCTATAACCTACCACCAACTCCGGGACCTGCGTGCTACTTAGTGAGAATCTACAACACAGCCAACGCATAGGCGTGTGGAAAGCAACTTTATAATCTTTCTCTGCCAATCATCATCGGCTAGCCTGCTTTCTGTTGCCTCTGCACTGTCATTTATATATTTCCTCTTCCCTTCCTCTGACCACCAACTCCTAACTCGCAGTCTCATACCACCACTAACAACTCTACCTCCATCAATGTATAGAGATATAACTATAACTAGTAAATTGCTGGTCAAAAATTACGGTATAATTTGTATTTTTCTCTCCCTCCCCCTCCCTTGTGTCTCTCCCACTTCCCTCCCATGTGTCTCTTTCCCCCTTCCCTCCCCTGTGTCTCCCCTTCTCTCCCTGTGTCTCTTTCTCACTTTGCTTGTGTCTCTTCCCCCTTCCCTATCCTGTGTCTCTTTCCCCTACCCTATGTCTCATCCCCACTCTCCCCTGTGTCTCTTCCCCCGTATCTCTTCCCCCTATGTCTCTTCTACCCCTCTCCCCTCCCCTGTGTCTCTTTCCCCACTCCCCCTGTGTCTCTTCCCCTCCAAGTTTCTTCCCCTCCTCTCCCCTCGTCTGTGTTTCTTCCCCGTCTCCCCTCCCATGTGTCTTTCCCCCAACCCATCCCCTGTGTCTTCCTCCCCTCTCACATGTGTCTTCCTCCCCCCTCTCCTGTGTCTTCTTTCCCATCTCCCCTTTGTCTTCCTCCCCCCTCGCCCCTGTGTCTTCCTCCACCCTCCCCTGTATCTTTCTCCCCCTCTCCCCTGTGTCTTCCTCCTCTTCTCCCCTATGTCTTCCTCCCCCTCCCCTGTGTCTTCTCCCCTGTGTCTCTTTCCCCCACCTCTCCCCTCCCCTGTGTCTCTTCCCCCTTGTAACGGATCTCCTGGCACCCCGACCGGGTACCTCCGTTGATAGACGCGTCCTAGTTTGCGCCAAGGCCTACAAGCACCGCACCGGACACCTCAACCACCACAGACTCCACAACCGCCGTAGTTTAGCTGGAGCCGCGCCGTCTTCCTTCCACCCTGTATGAATCTCCAGCATCCAGGACCTCTCCTCCAGGGAGGACACTTCAGGAACAAGCGTTCAGTAGTTACAGCTCAAGGGAGTATGCAAAAGCATAGCAATCCCCAGTATGATATCGCGATCCCCTCAATAACGAGATGAGACTACGTTTTGAAGGGTCAAGTAGAACTCTAACTTTAATGACAGGGGATCTCCTTTTATGCAATGGTGCCCTCTGAAGGGCTACACCCACATAATTATCACAGCCAATTAGATACATGGTTCAACCCCCACGTCTCCTCCCCTCAGATAACAGGTAACACAATTAAAACAGATACAATTTTAACCACATTCTGGATGTACCCCAAAAACAGGGGGTACACTTTTAAGTCCAGCACCATTCAATATCTCTCACCCAGGGGAACAACATATTAAAAAATGGCATGAATCAGACCAGGGGTTTAAAAGTTAGTAAAAGTATGTTTTTCACATAACACACAGACATGTCACATATCCCCCACACAATACACATATAGGACAATAGGTGTGGTCACCCCTCCCTGAGGCAACTTGATATAATCAGACAATGATTAAATAAGCCTTCTTTGTTCTTATCTGAGAATGAAAACAGTTTATACAATCGACTTTTCTTATCTGTAACAGGATTATCTATTAGCCTAGTAGCTTTAATATTCTGAGCCAATATATTCTGTAGAACATAAAACAACATATCTACAGTACAGCAATGTGATCATATTTTAACCAAGAATTAAATAATCATAAAACAGGGTAAAACAGTGATGGGTTCTGTTACAGCTGGGGTCTGAGCGCATAAAACTACCGAATAGCGCTCAGATCCTCTTCACACAGTACAATTGCCATGTAGCTAAAGTCTTTCCCATAGTCTTTCATTATATGAATGGGCTCCATGGCATAGCTTTCTGTGGTATCATGGTTCACACAGGGCAAGTACCGAATGACCCCCCTGTATGTAAAGGGCCAGAATGAGTGACATACACTCTGGTATGGCCGAATACTGTGTTTGAAGGGCAATATGTACCAGGGCCATAGTCGCAGGGCAGGAGGCTGGCAAACAGTCCTCTCCAAGACAAAGTGGCGAAGGGCACCTCGTCACACATCTCCCCTTTGGGGGGAAGTCTAACCAGGCACCTGACCTTCTGCCGGTCAGTGCCTCCGTTAGACGATCCACCAACCCACAATAAACCAGTGCTACAGCAGCCCCCCCCACAACAACAAAGTGCAAGAGCAGCCCACCCACAACAAACAGTTACGGCACCTGGATATTTCGCTGTGGTGATGGGGCAACACGCTGAGGGGACTTGAGGGCAGAGGCCAGCGGCACTCTGCCCTGATGCCAGCTCTTCTGCTGGTATAACCTGCAGGACATCCTGCTCTGTACAAGGGACAAAGGGAGGGCAGAGGTAGACTGCACTCTGCCCCGCTGTCAGCTCTTCTGCTGGGGTACTTGGGACATATTCCGGCTCAGTAGCCAGGGAAACGTGGGAGTCAGTGGGGGTTAACATTTCCTCTGTTAACCCTGGGGCCACATTAGAAGTTAGCTGGGGAGGGGAATTTGTACTTACCCCCTCCTCCGGTTGTCCCAGTGAGGGTAGTTGGGGATCTGTACAGGCTTTGGGCGCAGAGACCACGGTCCCATCTGCGCCGTTTGGGAGATTGGTGTCTCCCCTTGTCAGGGTAAACTGTCGCTGGGGAGGAAGGACGACACCTTCTGCCCCCTGTGGTTCACACTGCCGCTGGGGGGGAAGGACGACACCTTCTGCCCCCTGGGGTTCACACTGCTGCTGGGGGGGAAGGATGACACCTTCTGCGCCCTGGGGTTCACACTGCCGCTGGGGGGGAAGGACGACACCTTCTGCCCCCTGTGGTTCACACTGCCTCTGGGGGGGAAGGACGACACCTTCTGCCCCTGGAGTTCACACTGCCACTGGGGGGGAAGGACGACACCTTCTGCCCCCTGGGGTTCACACTGCCGCTGGGGGGGAAGGACGACACCTTCTGCCCCCTGGGGTTCACACTGCCGATGGGGGGTAAGGACGACACCTTCTGCCCCCTGGGGTTCACACTGCCGCTGGGGGGGAAGGATGACACCTTCTGCCCCCTGGGGTTCACACTGCCGCTGGGGGGAAGGATGACACCTTCTGCCCCCTGGGGTTCACACTGCCGCTGGGGGGGAAGGACGACACCTTCTGCCCCCTGTAGGGCCGGTAGAGAGACCTCGGTCCCATCTCTACCTGCCATCTGGAGGTCATCCCAGGACCAGTCAATGAAGTCTGGTTCCGCTTGTCGATTAGGTTGGGGCTGCACAAAGCTGAGCAGGTGTTGGTAGTCCTGCTCCAGCTCCCACTCTCTTGTTACCAGGTGGGTCATGTCTTTGCTCACCTCGCCTTCGTCATCCCAGACATACATGCCCATCCGGTAGTCGTAGATGTCCCAAAACCTAGACTCCTCCGTGCTGCCAAGATCAATGTCGTCCTCCAAGGCATCCCATAATAAACCCGGGCCATCATAATCATCTCCCTCCGGTAAGTCGTGTTCAGCCGTCCAGGGGGTAAGTCGAACTGTATGCCACCAGAGGGCCTGGTATGCGTTGTCTAGCCAGATCTCTCGCCGTACCAAGGTCTCTAGTCTTGTCACCCACTCATCCAGGGGCTGCTCTCCCAATAGATACATCCGCATCGCCACACGCTTCTGTAGCCGCTGCTCATACCAGAGTTCCTTTCTGTCTGCATCCCTGTAGTCCGCTGCCTCCTCCTCATCCTCATCATGGAACGCTGTCCGAAAACTAGCCGGTTCCATCCTGCTGTAGCCAGGGGCGCTGTACGGATACTAGCGTTGCCCTCAATTTGTAACTCCAAACGTTACCGGTGTCTCTGTGCTGCTTTTCCTCTTACTAGGACGCCATCCCACCGCTGCCACCAATGTAACGGATCTCCTGGCACCCCGACCGGGTACCTCCGTTGATAGACACGTCCTAGTTTGCGCCAAGGCCTACAAGCACCGCAACGGACACCTCAACCACCACAGACTCCACAACCGCCGTAGTTTAGCTGGAGCCGCGCCGTCTTCCTTCCACCCTGTATGAATCTCCAGCATCCAGGACCGTGTGGGGAAGACCTCTCCTCCAGGGAGGACACATCAGGAACAAGCGTTCAGTAGTTACAGCTCAAGGGAGTATGCAAAAGCATAGAAATCCCCAGTATGATATCGCGATCCCCTCAATAACGAGATGAGACTACGTTTTGAAGGGTCAAGTAGAACTCTAACTTTAATGACAGGGGATCTCCTTTTATGCAATGGTGCCCTCTGAAGGGCTACACCCACATAATTATCACAGCCAATTAGATACATGGTTCAACCCCCACGCCTCCTCCCCTCAGATAACAGGTAACACAATTAAAACAGATACAATTTTAACCACATTCTGGATGTACCCCCAAAACAGGGGGTACACCTTTAAGTCCAGCACCATTCAATATCTCTCACCCAGGGGAACAACATATTAAAAAATGGCATGAATCAGACCAGGGGTTCAAAAGTTAGTAAAAGTATGTTTTTCACATAACACACAGACATGTCACATATCCCCCACACAATACACATATAGGACAATAGGTGTGGTCACCCCTCCCTGAGGCAACTTGATATAATCAGACAATGATTAAATCAGCCTTCTTTGTTCTTATCTGAGAATGAAAACAGTTTATACAATCGACTTTTCTTATCTGTAACAGGATTATCTATTAGCCTAGTAGCTTTGATATTCTGAGCCAATATATTCTGTAGAACATAAAACAACATATCTACAGTACAGCAATGTGATCATATTTTAACCAAGAATTAAATAATCATAAAACAGGGTAAAACAGTGATGGGTTCTGTTACAGCTGGGGTCTGAGCGCATAAAACTACCGAATAGCGCTCAGATCCTCTTCACACAGTTCAATTGCCATGTAGCTAAAGTCTTTCCCATAGTCTTTCATTATATGAATGGGCTCCATGGCATAGCTTTCTGTGGTATCATGGTTCACACAGGGCAAGTACCGAATGACCCCCCTGTATGTAAAGGGCCAGAATGAGTGACATACACTCTGGTATGGCCGAATACTGTGTTTGAAGGGCAATATGTACCAGGGCCATAGTCGCAGGGCAGGAGGCTGGCAAACAGTCCTCTCCAAGACAAAGTGGCGAAGGGCACTTCGTCACACCCCTCTCCTCTACTGTGTGTCTTCCTCCCCCCTCCCCTGTGTCTCCTCCCCCTCTCCCCTGTGTCTTCCTCCCCCTTCCCCTGTGTCTATATCTCCCCTCTCCCCTGTGTCTTCCTCCCCTGAGTCTTCCTCCCCCTTCCCCTGTGTCTCCTCCCCCTCTCCCCTGTGTTTTCCTCCTCCTTCCCCTGTGTCTTCCTCTCCCCTGTGTCTTCCGCCCCCTTCTCCCCTGTGTCTTCCTTCCCCCTCCCCTGTGTCTTCCTCTGCAGCTCGCGGCTGTTGACGCAAGCTGCGCATGTGTGACTCTGCCGCGCAATGTGTGCACACCACGTGCGTGCACACACGCCTGCTGCTGCGAGCTGCGCGTGCTTGCACACTATGTGCATGCGCTCACAGCGTTCGTACAGAGCTGCGCATGCATTAATAATGACAGGTATGCCTTATCTTGCAGTGACTCTTTTTTGTCCAAAAATGGCATCAAGTTTGTTGAGAATCACATGCATGGGTACAATTTACAACTTATGATGCTGATCATATATACTTAATAATGCAATGCAAAAGAGTCAAAGGTAAGACTTTCATAGTGTTCTGGCACATGGCTAATATCATGGCAAGAGTATTCAAATGTGCCTCACTTCATTCCTTCTTAAACTCATTAATCATAATTATAGTGCACTGTATACACTATGTAATCATATTCCCTGGGTCACCTGGATCATATTAGTCTTTCTCATGATTTGTACAGGAAAGTGAATTACATCAGAGTTTCTGTTTTTATAACCCTTTGCATCATAAGGTATCCGGGTACATATCCATAGTAAATTGGGTTCCAGGTGGAGTTCAGTTATTGTCAAATCTTGACTATTTCAACAATAAATTCTCACTGCTTTCCAATTTAATATGCAATATTAGTGGACCAGCAAAGCCTCACACAATATATATTTCAGGAAACAATGTTCCCTCACTGGATTTCTATCTTTCTTAAAAGATTCCCTAGAACTAGTTTATGTATCTAGGTACTCATGAGGCTTACCCAAGTAAGCAAAAAGAGTATAGGTGCTCATCTGAGAATGAACAATACCTAAGTAGGTTTGTTCTCTAGGGGCCTCATTCAATTGCGATTTGGCCAATTGAATAGGGCTCTATATAGGCACATAGCATATTTTTTTACAGAAGTTTTTAGTTAGTGAACTTCTATCCAAAAGCAATTGAATGAGGCCCTCAGAGAGCAGCGTCTTTTAGCTCACTTGTGCCCTTTACAGGGAGAAATATCCTGTAGTATATTAGTCTGGTATCACTTACCCGGAAATGAACCCTACTGGATGTCGAAATTCCGTTGCCACAAAACCTTAGATCTGTTAAGCCCGTAACTGTTAAGTTCGAAAATCGCTATTAAATTGCTACGAATTCCCAAAGACGCTTTGGCGTTCAAGCCCGTAAAACGCAAATGGAGGCAAAAATATTACGGCCTCCAAATACGACCAGCAAAGAGTTTACAGACAAGTTCTCAACACTGTAAAAAACAATATAAACACACCAGTATACTTTAAAATATGAGGAAAGCATGGCAAGGCATTACAATTACTTGCACAATAATCCCCCATTACAAAATAGGCATTTAAAAAATATTCTTTTTCATCATATGTTGGAATGGTCATGCATATGCCAATATGAAAAGCCATGCTGCAATATGCATAAAGCAATTAAAGACACACTACCTGATTAAAAAGCAACACAAAAACATGAAACTTATGCCATATTAACCATTTCTCACTCACAGAGGCTCTAATGCGACCCTGGAATATATATATATGATTGCATATACATCTCGCTCATCACATCTACATTGGGAAAACAAATAGCGGCAAAATTACACCGCCACATCACATAGATATAGTACCAGGGAAACATCTTATTATTTGTTGTTCAGTCCTTCAGTTGTGTCCAACTCTCTGTGACCCTATGGACTGCAGCACATTTAGCTAGGTCTCTGCCTGTGCTTTTCCACAAGGTTTGCATGCCAAAGACACTGGAGTGTGTTGCCAGTATCTTCTCTAGTTGACTGTGATTTGTCTGGTCTCTCTGCTATCACCTGCCAACCTACAGTGGCCCTACATGGTATAGTTCACAGCTTCATTCACGTGCACCAGCCCCTTCACCACCACCACTTTGCAATCCACAAGGGGACCAGGGGAACATACACCACACTAATGTAAATTGATGAATACCAAAACATAATGGGAGGTCACCAAATGTGAATGGCAATGCATCTTGGCACATGGCCACCAGCAATGGCGTGGGACTCTCAAGGATGGGCGTAATGGAGATGTAGGTGAGTTGGCTGTTGATCCACGTGCCTCTGCACAGCCTCTGTGTGCTTTTGTGGCCCTTCCTGATGGGTTAGAATAGATTAGTGGGGTGTATTTTTCCCATGTCCCCCTCAGGATTGCTTAGTGGTGGCGGTGAGGAGGCTTGTGTACCTGAATGAAGCTGTGAGCTATACCATGTAGGGCCACTGTAGGTGGACAGGTCATAGCAGAGAAGTCAGACAAATCACAGTCCACTAGAGAAAGAACTGGCAACCCACTCCAGTATCACCTGTCATATTCCTATCAGGCCCTCAGGGGGATGTTGATACTCCACAGTATCACTAATTGGACTTTGCATGTGTATTAACCTTTTATTATTATTGTATATGATATACACCTCAAGAGGCTGGGCTGCAGGTGGCCGGGGGATGCCTCTGGGGTGGAGGAGGCGGGGCTGTGTACCAAAGCGCGTTGCATGGCCTCTGCGGTGACTCCCAGGAATGCGCTCTGGTCCGCCCCAATCCTGAGCAGCCTGTCCAGGTAGGACTCATTAGATGATGCCTCCTCTCCTCCCTATTGCCCCTTGCCAGGCTGCGCATTACCTCCGCATGATTGGCCTGGATCCCCCGAAGACAGTCCACCTGCTGATGCATGAGGGCCAGCATCTCCGCCTGCACAGCCTGGCCTGATGTTGGGGATGGAGGTCCCTGGGGCGTGGCATGGTGAGGAGGTGGCAGTGTTGGAGTGGGGAGGGTCTGGGGCCCGGCTGGAGGGTGTTGCATTATTGGAGGTGGTGTGGTTGAGCCCGGGGGTGAGGGTGTCAACTCTTTCTTGCCACCAAATCATCACTAAAATTGATAAAAGCAGCATGCTTAGAGAAATGTACTTATTCTTTGAAAAATTCACCATAGAGAAACAGAAATTTAACATGATACTCTTCTTTACATAAGATATCCTTCAGAAACAAACTTTGTTCCTTTTCATTTTATTATTTTTGTTTTTATGTTTTGTTTAAAAGTTTAGAGTTTTTGTTTCTTCAAGAAAAATCAAAAAAGAGACCACAATACAGATGCCACTGACATTAGAAAATGAACATATAGATATATTTTTTTATTATGTAAAGCTTGTGCTTAATAACATTCGACAAGTATATTGTATCTGTCTTGATGTGCTATGTTTTATATAATACCTGTGTCTGTTTCAATAAAAATTGAAATAAAAAAATAGATTTATGATGTACCCCTATCAAACTATTATATACAAATAATATATAGTTTTTATCATTTGTTTAATCGTTCAGTGGAGTTCAACTCTCTGTGACTCTATGGACTGCAGCACGTCAGGTGCATCTCTCATTCCCTGCCCCTCTGAGCTCCATCAAGTTCATGTTCATTGCTTTAGTGACTTCATCTTTCCATCTCCACCTCTGTCATCCCCTTCTTCTTGTGCCTTCAATCCTTCCCAGCATCAGAGTCTTTTCTAGGGAATCCTGCCTTCTCGCGACATAGCCAAAATATTTTAGCTTTAGCCTCATGATCGTACCTTCTAGTGAACAGTTCGTCTTGATTTCCTGAAGTACTGATTTATTGGATCTTCTTGCAGTCCAAGGGCTCTAAGCAGTCTTCTCCAACACCACAATTTAAAGGTGTCAATTCTACGGTGCTCAGACTTCTTTATGTTCCAACTCTCACATCCATATGTTACTACTGGGGATACCATAGTTCTAACTATCATACAGTCATTTAAACATGAATAAAACAATTGGTGTTAAATAAATAAATCAGGATTTTCAAAACTGTGTTTCACAGAATTCTAGGGTGTAGTTAGGTGTTTTAATGTCCTACCCATTTAGATTTGTACACTCCATGTCCCATTTACTACTACTTCTTTCCCCTTACTATGTAACCATCATATAATTCTGACACATTACTGTATGTGCTAAAGCATTTGTGCCTATCTATCTATCTATCTATCTATCTATCTATCATCTGGCTATGTGTATATATAGAGTAGTATGTCTCAGTTATGTATTTAAGAATACAGACACACTATTCCATGGCACTTCCTGGTAGGTTGAGGAAGCCTGTAGCCCCCTAACCATATGCTGCCATAGTCTTTGGTCTTGTTGGCCTACGCAGAAATACACCACTGAACCGTTTAATTAATAGCTATCAAATAACTAAACCAATTCTTAAGTATATCATGTGTATCTTTCAAATGGGAAATCACATTTCATAATAACATTTTACAAAATTATTATTATACATAGGGATACTCAAAAAAGGCAGGAGAGTACTTGTACCAGGACAGTACAGCCCAGAGCTAATTATTTTCTCTGTATTTCATTACATGCAGTGCTCTATTTATTTATCTCTAAAGTATTGCTTTTTCAGGTTAATTAAAATGAATGATTACTGTGTTTTTTCACAGCAGTACAACACTAAAAGCATATGTTAAGGATGATATGCTATTCTAAGCTACTGTTTCTAAAATGTATGTACAAATTGTATCCATATGTTAATTGTACACCTGGAGCTAAGGAATACAATGGCTATCTTCAAATAAAATATAATAATCATATATATACTGTAGTTGTCAGTGTGGGGAATGCTTGGATGTTGGTCACGCTGTTGCACATGCGCAATGAGTGCTGAAGACGCTGCCGCTCATTGCAGGGCCCACTTCCTCTCCCCACGGCTCATCCTCCTCCCCAAGGCTAAACCTCCTCCCCAAGGTTCCTCATCCAGACGGGGGCTGCAATGAGCGCCGAAGTCGCTCATCGCAGGGCTTGCGATGAGCACCGGAGGCGCTCATAACGAGGCCCCCAGTGCTCGCATCACCCCCAGCTGCAATGAGCGCCATAGGCGCTCATCACGAGGCTCACTGTGTCTCCTTCACCCTTATCCTCCTCCTCCCCCCCTTATCCTCCTCTTTCCCCCTCTCCAATTGCCCCCCCCATCCAATGACCTCCCTATCCCCTTTCCCCTCTCTTACTGTGATCCCATGAGCTCCTGGTGCTCTGTCCCCTGCAGTGCGTCTCCTGGCTGTGTCCGACCGGCATATGCTAATGATGTGACGCACATGTGACGTCACGTCATTAGTAGCTAGTAACATTGTAAATGCCAATATAGGAAAATAAGTGTTGTTATTATTGCATGTAATTTGCCTACATCAATATATGTGTGTGTTTGTAGATTAATGTCTTGTATTTAATGTGTGCTTTGTTTGTTTTTTTACTTAAATTGTACTGAATTTCCATTTCCATTTTAATATAAATATACTTTATCAATAAATGAAATTGTGGTAGATACAGAGCCTCATTTAAATTCAAATTCCAATTAATTCCAAAAATTGCTAAAGTTACAGATCAATTTAATTAAACAATTTCGCAATGACAGGGCCGAACTCTAAAAACATAAACCACTGTACGTAGCCTTTCAGGGCATGATCATGATCAGTTAAGCAAGCATGTAAGTTACAATTTAGAAAGAGCCAATAGTAAATGAGACCTTCATCATGATATCAGTAAAACATTTGTTTCAAATGTCAATCAATTAGTGTTTAGAAGTCCAATATGTGATCATACTCGCAATCCAGCAATGTAAAAATCAATAAATCAATAAATTACGGGCTTGTGACTGCTGTGCAATTAATTCTAATGCATTTCATCACTTTCTCCATATTTTAAAGTGCAGTATTGTGTTTTTATTTGCTTTTGTAGTGTTATGAACAGGTGTTTAACCCCCTTCCGAGTCCTCTCTAGTACTCGTAAACATTTTTGCTACGTTTGCCATTTAGGGGTCTGAAGGCAATTGCGGGCTTGTGGATATGTTGCAATCTCGATTTGCGATTTCAGCGATCAAAAGGCTTAGAAGATCAAAGATTTATATGGGTCGGAGCGCCGTTTTTTACAACCCGTAGGAATTTTCAGCCCGTAGCTCGCAAATAGATTGCGGGTAGCTAAAGGTAGCTAGAGTAACTTTTGCGGGCTACATTACGGGCTTCCGTAATTTTTTGACAATTTAGTGAGGCCCTCAATGTCTAATTCTGCATATGATACTTACATAAACTTTCATTCTCTACTTCAGTGATGTTATACAATTGACTTTCATTAATTTTCTGGTGAATTTTCAAATGATATCTTATCTTTACAAAGAACGCAAGACTGCCAATATGAATATACTTTTTGCTTTTGACAATCCTATAGTTATTACCCAGTAAGTCTGTCAGGTACAGATTTCCCTTTGATTCTAAGAGATAAAATTTACAAAAAATATGTTTCTTTTTGCTATTGTTTATATTTCTGTATTCTTGAATAATATGTGTTATGTATATGTCTGAAAATTAATAAGAGCCATATTGTATTTGAGCAATGGAAATTGCATTATAACGTAAAATCGGGAGATTCTTTGCATTTTACATCTATCCTGACATGTAATAGTATGTGTTCACTTGTATGTTACACCAAACCAGGCATCTCATTTAAATGATGGATGAGAAACAACGGTAGGAACCAATAGAAAACAAGAACGTCATGATTATTCTAATACACACACCGATAAATGGGGCAAGAAATCATCTTGCAAGTAGTTAAATATATATACCATCATTGCAAATAAATAAAATGCTTCTCTGTTATATATACAGTGAGGGGAAAAAGTATTTGATCCCCTGCTGATTTTGAGCGTTTGTCCACTGACAAATAAATTATTAGTCTATCATTTTAATGGTAGGTGTATTTTAACAATGAGTGACAGAATATTTTTTTTTTTTAAAAAACAGGAAAAGCGCATGACAAAAAAGTTATAAATTGATTTGCAGGTTGATGAGTAAAATATGTTCTTGACCCCTTCGACTTAGTACTTGGTGGCAAAACCCTTGTTTTGTCCCACTCCTCTTTGCAGGTCCTCTCCAAGGGCCTCATTCAATTGCGATGTGGCCAATTGAATAGGGCTCTATATAAGTACAGAGCATATTTTTTTACAGAAGTTCTTAGTTAGTGAAGACCTTGCTTTTGCATAGAAGATCACTAACTAAAAACTTCTGGAAAAAAAAATGCTATGTGCATATATAGAGCTCTATTCAATTGGCCAAATCTCAATTGAATGAGGCCCCAAGTCATTAAGGTTTCGAGGCTGATGTTTGGCAACTCAAACCTTCAGCTCCCTCCACATATTTTCTATGGGATTAAGGTCTGGAGACTGGCTAGGCCACTACAGGACCTTAATGTGCTTCTTCCTGAGCCACTCTTTTGTTGCCTTGGTTGTGTGTTTTGGGTCATTGTCATGCTGGAATACCCATCCACAACCCATTTTCAATGCCCTGGCTGAGGGAAGGAGGTTCTCACCCAAGATTTGATGGTACATGGCCCCACCCATCGTCCCTTTGATGCAGTGCAGTTGTCTTGTCCCCTTAGCAGAAAAACATCCCCAAAGCATAATGTTTCCACCTCCATGTTTGACGGTGGGGATGGTGTTCTTGGGGTCATAGGCAGCATTCCTCCTCCTCCAAACATGGCGAGTTGAGTTGATGCCAAAGAGCTTGATTTTGATCTCATCTGACCACAACACTTTCACCCAGTTCTCATCTGAATCATTCAGATGTTCATTGGCAAGCTTTAGACAGGCCTGTACATGTGCTTTCTTGAGCAGGGGGACCTTGCGGGTGCTTCAGGATTTCAGTCCTTCACGGTGTCGTGTGTTACCAATTGTTTTCTTGGTGACTATGGTCCCAGCTGCCTTAAAATCATTAACAAGATCCTCCCGTGCAGTTTTGGGCTGATTCCTCACTGTTCTCATGATCATTGAAACTCCACGAGGTGAGATCTTGCATGGAGTACCAGGCAGAGGGAGACTGACAGTTATTTTGTGTTTCTTCCATTTGCGAATAACCGCACCAACTGTTGTCACCTTCTCACCAAGCTGCTTGGCGATGGTCTTGTAGCCCATTCCAGCCTTGTGTAGGTCTACAATCTTGTCCCTGACATCCTTGGACAGCTCTTTGGTCTTGGCCATGGTGGAGAGTTTGGAATATGATTGATTGCTTCTGTGTACTGGTGTCTTTTATACAGGTAACAAGCTGAGATTAGGAGCACTCCCTTTAAGAGAGTGCTCCTAATCTCAGCTCGTTACCTGTATAAAAGACACATGGGAGCCAGAAATCTTGCTGATTGATAGGGGATCAAATACTTATTTCACTCATTGACCTGCAAATCAATTTATAACTTTTCTGACATGCTTTTTTCTTGTTTTTTTTTGTTATTCTGTCTCTCACTGTTTAAATACACCAACCATTAAAATTATAGATTGATCATTTTTCCCCTCACTGTGTATATATTGTGATGGTCTGCCTCCTAGAGGTCCATGTGGAGGCGCAGTGGAGTGCAGAACAGCAAGGGGAGAGTTAACCCTGGCTGTAAAAGCAACACAGAGAGGCATAGGGCTTTCTGTGAGACAGTGCGTGGGCCTGCAGGCAGAGAGGGAGACACAGGCCCAAGTGAAGAAAGGCCTGAGCTGAAGTTTGTGAGTAAAAGCAGATGCTCACTATATGAAAGCCTGGAAAGGTTGCAGTCCATGAGGTGATTACCCAGGAGTGGAATTGCTGCAGAAAGAGAGAGCACACAGGAGGGGAACAGCTGCAAGATTGAGATGCACTGGTCAGAGAGAGGTCAGTGAGACCTGCCTGAAGTGTACAGCCAGCACAGTTGAGAGACACTGAGAAGAGTGTCCAGCGTGATTGGAGAGGTGAAAGAGACACAGCTCCTATACAGACTAAAAGAATGGACTTCTGAACCAGATAAGTGTCCAGGCCTGTGTTTATGATTGGACTGTATTATGCATTACAGTAGAGCAGTGAGGGAACTGCAGATAAAAGCGTAGGTAGTGTTTCAAAGAGAAGCTAGGATTTATTTTCTGTTTTGTTATTTTCTGTTGTATGCTGACAAATAAACAGCAAAAATCTGCTAAGCATTTAAAGGGCTCCTTTGTTCTCCATTTTGGTGCCGGTTATTTGGGCACGGATCCTGGGCGTGACAGTGAATCTGTCACAATATCTCTCTCTCTCTTTCTCTCTCTCTCTCTCTCTCTCTCTCTCTCTCTCTATATATATATATATATATATATATATATATATATATACATAGATATATAGATATTATCTTCCTAGGCACACATCTTTCAACACTGCCACTCTCGTAGTCGCGCTGTGTGTGCAGCTCTTTACTCTGTTCTGCTGCTCCACTTTGCTTTCTTCCTTGATTATGTAAGCTCTCCTTCTTGCCTCTGTCTCTCTCTCCCCTGTGTCCTCTCTCTATCTGCTCGCTTTCCCATTTCCCCCCGTTCCCTGTCTTCCCCGGGCCTCTGCTCTCGCGGCTGTTCGCCTCTTTCTCATTCCCCCCTCTCCCTGTTCTCTTCTGTTTGTTTTATTTAGGCCCCTCTTTGGCCTTTCCCAGTTGTTGCTCTGCTTCTCCCCCAAGAAAAGTCGATTTAAATCTTGCGTCTCACAAGATTTCGAAATTCCTATTCTTTGTTCTACACACAGCACCTGCCACTTCCCTACTGCCTCCCGTTGCCTGGCACCGCAACGCCAGATGGATTCTTGCATCTCACGCATTTCAGCTGTGCTTTTTTTTATTAAATTCGGCTATTCATGCCACACATCCTAGATGTTTCAAGCACTCCTCTGTTTACACTCTTTCACTAATCAAGTGTACCCTCAATCTTCCAGCTCACATTTCCTCATTTCATTACCTGCTTTCTGCCTCCCTTCTTCAATAGTCTCACTCATCGCTTCTTATCCTACTCATCTACTAGTCACATTCTTCTCTCTGTCCCCATTCATTCCATTAATTTTTGTTTTCCATCCACACCTGTTCCTATTTTCTTTCTCCCCTTTTTATCACCTCTTCTTCCTGTGTCACCGCTTCTCCAATCGACCCCTTTTCCCCGAGGCCTTGTATTAGATCTTCTTAAATAACTTTAAATGCCAGCATGCCATCCATTACTTCGACGACTTCCTCTTTATCAAACCTCCTAATGTCCCATGTTCCAGTCTTCACAAGGTCACTTAACATTTCGACCAGCTCAAAACTCTCTACACTCTGGATAATAACAAAGAGTTCTCATACGAGCTACCGTTCCTCAGCATCATCCTCAATACTGAGCACATGGAAACAAGATTACCACAAAACAAACTTGACTGTTTTCAGAATTTCATCCACGATATCTCCATTTCTGGCTCAAAATCCATCCAGACCTTCAAAGCCTTCTCTGGCACTTAAACTACACAACTAGAATCCTACCTCAAGGAAGACCTTCCTTAAACAATCTCCTAACTTAGTTAAAATAGACAACCTGACTGACTGTTTCACTGAGTAATAAATCTCTCTGTGATCTGATTCTATGGAAAAACGTAAACTCCATCTGGAATGACAGATCATTTATTCTTACTTGCCCAATAAATTCATCCCCAGAAGTGCTAGAATTCTCCACACACCATTATTACCTCCTGCTGGCCATCTTACCCTAAACGTGGTTCAATCCCTGTCCACATCATCCCTCTGCTCAAAACCACTAATGCCTGGAAGAGTTCATGGAGAAACCATCTTGTCAGATAAATCCTCCCCTAAAACATATCTCATGATCAAATATCTCAAATCTCCAGACCCATTGACCACGTCCCTCCTCAGGGAACTAGCCTTAAACTCACTCTATACAATGTTATCATCCATCCTTACAAACTAGCACCCACTCCTCATGTATCTTATTTTGTTTCACATGATTTCCAAGCCACTCCACCACACTTCTCCAGCCTCAAACCAGAAGCATTCCACCTCAAGTCCAACCATAGAATCGCTTCTCACCCAAGCTTGATAGACCATGCCTGACGGTTAGGCTCCTAATACCAGACACATTTATGAAAGAGCCTGGCATCTATTTAACCTATTCCTCATCAACTACAAAATATCTACTCCTATTATGCTCTCAGAGTTCTTAACCTTTGCAAGCCATTGCCACCATGATCTGCTACTTCATGTAACCACCATCAAGACTTACCTCATGGGTTTCCAAGTTCACCTTTCTCAAGCCCACTTAGTAAACAAGTCATTTATATCTGCACCGCCGATTAAACTATTCCTGAAGGGACTATATAGACAAAGTCATAAGCCCAAAATCTTTCTATACCCACCATAGCATAGATATTTTTTAAAGTCTCATCACCTGTCTCGCTAACGGCCCTTTCAATCCCAAAACCTCACTGACTATCAAAGCAGCTGCTTCTCTTGGCTTGTACAGCTTTCTATGGCCTAGCAAATTCTCCACATCACCTTCCCAGACACGTTACTTAACCAAACTCGACATCGCCTTTTCAGCTGACATTTGTTCTTTACTTCTTCACCTGTTTATATTACCTACTACCCAAAATAACATCACATGTCCAGTATCCACATTATGCACCTTGTTCTCATCCCTCCAAGACAAATCCTCTCACCCCCCATTCCTCTGTATTTCGAGCCAGCCTTTCTAGAATAATTGTTTCAAGATTAGGTCTCGATCTATTTAAATACGAAGGTAACTCATTTTGAATTGCATCCAGAAATCAAACTGTGTGTGAAATAGAGACGCACACAGGACAGAAAGATGCACAAGACAGAGAGAATGAGAGACACACACAGGACATAGAGAGAGAGAGAGAGTGAGTGAGGGAGAGAAAGAGAGACACAGGACATTCAGGGAGAGAGAGCGTACAGACAGAAAGCACAAAGAGAGAACGCACATAGAGAGCGAGAGCAAAGATAGTGCAGAGAGAGAGAGAGTGCACAATGTGAGTGAGCACAGAGAGAGAGAGACAGAGAGAGCACAGAGAGTGCAAAGACAGAGAGAGAGAATGCAGAGAGGTAGAGTGCACAGAGAGTGAGAGAGCCCAGAGAGAGAATGCACAGGGGAAGATAGACCACAGAGAGAGATAAATGGTGCACAGAGAGAGAGTGCACAGAGAGAGAAAGTGCACTAAGGAGAGCGCATAGAGAGCACAGAGAGAGAGTGCGTGCAGAGAGAGACAGCACAGAGAGCGACAGCGCAGACAATTCAAGATAACATTCTATCGTACCATCATTTATGATGGGCAAGTTAATAGAAAATAAAATAAATATTAAAAAATGTACAAACAATTTGTTCAATAGTGATCTAGGTATGCAAAAAGTGAACAGATTCAAGATCAACTTTAGCAGTTGTGTGTTAGTAACCCAAAGATATCCTTGCGAGTTATACATAATCACAGAAGTATGCTTGGTTCCTTCTTCACCACTTCTGTTTGGGTGTTTATTGTTGGCTGTGGTTGTTCTCTCATGACTCTGTTTTCCTCTTTTTTTGGTTTTCCATCCAGCTGTAACTCTGGATACTTCTTTTTCTTGGGATTGGCTAACTTCCATTGCAGGCTGGGTCACAATCTCTTCTTGAGATTCTTGATTTCTTGATAGTCCTGAGTGTATGGTTCCTTGCCCCTCATTTGCTCCTTCCAGTGAGTCATCTGAAATCTCATATTTCTCCAATATTCTTAGAAGTTTTATGTATGCTTTCTTATGCACCATCATGCAAAAATGCATTTGCACACACAGGGCCTTATTCAATTGTAAGCTTGCAGATTACGTTATACAGGCCGTAAGTCTGCATTTGCTACAATTACGGAGTGATTCAAGTGAACAAGCCCACAATTTAAGGGCCTTTTATTCACTCTCCAAACACTTTAGACATAACCTATTTTATTGTGGGTTTTAAAAAAGTGTTATATTTAATTAATGCAGGGGGCAGAACTACTGCAAACAAAGCAGATGCAAAGCACTAGGGTCAATGCAGGGTACTTACCTGCAACAGATGGCAATAAAGGGAGTCATAAATTATTAGAGAGAGGTGCGTGTTTGTACACACACATTCACACCTAAAATATTTTGCTCTGGGGCAATTCTTTCACTAGCTTCACCACTGAATGCATGGTTTATTTATTGATAGTGTATAAAAATGGCTTATTTTAAGAATATCTAAATCCTATTGTACTGAATGATGCAAACAAAACTGTACCGACACTTTCAGTCAGAGGGGATAGTTAAATACTGATTTTAATTTTTTTTCTCTATAGCCTGAGTATCAGCTTTGTTTTATAATCTCACAAAGGAACACACTGGCATACAACGTGCTGTGATTATGAATATTTAAATACTTTCATTATGCAATCGTTAGCATACTTTGGCATACTATTAACATAATCCTGAAGGAAAAAGGAAGAAATCTGAATTTCAAATTCCATACCAGTATTTGTGCAAATGCTATCTCTAAATCTTTTTATCCAGCAAAATGATCAAACCAGTTGACTACATTGTGTTTTTTTCACAACCATTTTTTTTTTTTCTACGTTAAATGGCTCTTTTAAAGAAGGGCCTGAATTAAAAACAACTGTTATATATTCACCAGTAGACATATGTGTGGGTAGAATTAACGTGGACAGCTCATGCTTTGCAACACCTACCAGTCTCAACATTTCCCAATGCTCTTTTGTCAGGGATGTAATGAACTAACAACTATGTAAGCCACAGAGATTTTTTTTACAAATCTGAATTTGCGAATTTTCTGTATTAATATAGGAATCCATTTTATGATTGTTACACCACTTCCTCAAAGCTGAATCATGATGGTATGTGTTTTGGCTGTCAGTGGAGAGAAGGGTGGGAAGGAAGGAAGAGAGCATTTGTTAAGATACTAAGAATAAAGCTGAAATTGATGTCACACCCCTTCCCCCTCACTGGCCCAGAAGAAGACTTCTTCTCTTCAGGAAATGCAACCATATAATTCAAGAAATGTAAACACCCTCTCCCACACACAACTTCCACCTAGGTATCATTGATTCCTCCAGGGCTCTGTAGAGGCATCCTCATTTATTTTTTCTAATTAAAAACTAGCTGTATGACTCTTTCTGCTTAATTAAGCTCTTAGACTCAAAATGTTCAAACTTTTTTTATTGTAGTCCTTTAAGGGCTGGAGAATATTCTGGAACATATTATGCTTCTATAGTCCTCTTTAGAGATGTGCATAGGTAGTTAAGGGATTACACATACCTATCCACTTTCAGTTTTCTGTGAGTAATAGATATTAGGTGGTGCCAGGGAGTGCTTCTTACTATTTTATTCTCCCTGTCCCAACAGGCCATTTGAAAACAAGAATAAAGTGATGTCAAGAAAAAGAAGGAGCAAGGACTACATACTCATTTTTAAATTTTTATCAAAGGATTGGTTCTTTATCTTGCATTGGGTCCAGCTAAAATATATTTGAAGTTACCAGCTAGGGCCCTTCACCATACCATCTTATTCTAATGAAAAGCCATGTATTCCATATACTTGTAATTGTAACCAAAGTATAGGTCTTTCTGTGTTTTTATTCCGGTTTTATGTTAATATTTGATTGGACTAAATATTCTTTAATATGTTTTCCTAGGCGTGGGCCTCAGTGGCAGAAATACATTTGCATCATATCGGTATGGTTCTGTCCTTGGCAAACTCTGACTTTAATGAGCATGAATATTACTGTAAAGTTAACTGCTATAACAAGTATAGATAATGACTATGATGACACAAGTACCACTAACACCAGTAACTAGTTTGCTCTCGCTGTCATGGGGGCCGGTATGAGAATGTATATTGTGACACCTAGGTGACAAATCAGGAGAAGTCATCAATAGTTTCTTGGGGAGATTTGTGCCTACCAGAGTAACTGGCTGACTCACCAATCTACAAATTCATGGCTCTAATTGCCCTGTTAACGGGGAGCCAAGCTGTACACTCATTTTGAGAAGATAGGGTGATGGTCTGCCTGGCAGTGCTGTTGGTTGCTACATTCAATTTATCCATTCTGAGTTAACATGAAAAGAGGGTGTATAACTTTATTGGGCTACCTGATTGCTCAAGCCAAACCGGAGGGCCACATCCCTTCTCCTTGATTTCTGTCCTATCATTCTATATTGTGTTTGTCCTGGTATGTCACATAATATTCATTTAGCCTTATTGGTAACTCCACCCGAAGAGAAGTGATAACCTGGGGTGATACCACTTCATTTATCAAGTCCAGGGCTTAATTGTCATTCTGCAAGGACAGCCCATCCTATATACATGTATTTTTAGGATGTAGTGTTAGTCTGCTATTATCTTATGACACCTATTTAAGCCAGTACAATGGATTTTGATCAGGTATAGGAATGGTTACATTTTTGATAAACATATAATTGCCAAAGTGTTCCTTTTCAATTGCCAAGTAGCTCACCTTCCAAACCAGACATTTAAAACTGATGTTACTAACTGTGTGCTTGTCGTGTTAGTCATTGACATGGATAAGTATGGCTATAAGACTGTATTTAGAGACAATGAAGCAGTGAGAGTAGTTGGAGGCAGTGAGAGCACAGCTGGTACTTGGCGTGATCCTGAAATCATTAAAAGTGTGTTCATAGGGAGACGTCCACTTGATTAGACAGGACTCTTACAGCCACATTCAATTCAAAGCCAGTAAGTGCAACGTGAGACCCGCAATGGCTGCGAGCTTGACATTTGGCCGAGTTACAGAGCTATTAAATTAGAACAGCCTGTGAGTTATGACCTTGAGACACAAACCCGTAAACCATTTGTGGAACGTTGGACGCGAGTGATCAATTTAGTCAAACCCGTAGTTACGGGTTTAGATGGAGCCAATGGAAACAGAGATCATCATTATTGTGTCACAAAAAATGGTGGTTGGATTTCAAAGTCTTACAGGGTTCAATTATGAGTAACGATCAAACCCACACTCCAGATATAATGCAATATTAAAAAAGCCGTATATATGATATTCTATTACATGCAAGTTCCATTATACAGTATGTATTAACACATTGATTGACGGATCAATATAACACGGAAATCAAACATGAAATAAAGTATTTTATGGGCCGATTTGCGAGCTTGAGAATGTTGTGCTATTAATTCTAAGACTTAACATCACTTTTCCTTTTAATAAAACTACAGTAGTGTGTGTATATGTGCATTTAAAGTGCTACGGATTGGACTTTACTCCCCCTTGCGAGTCCTCTCTAGCACTTGTTGGCTTCTTGGCTCCATTTGCGTGTTACAGGGTTGAAGGCAAGTGAAATTGTTGCAATTTAATAGCATTATTGGAATTGTAGCGGTTACGGGCTTTAGAGAACAAAGGATTTGCGTCCACGAAGTTCCACTTTCCAAGTCCTATAGGCTTTTTTCGCTCCAAACCCAGAGATCGGCAGCGGCTTGATTTACAGGGCTAATTTAATAGCCTTAAGTCTTACAGGCTTCATTACGAGCTACGGTTTAACACGTAGGGGGAATTGAATAGAGCTGTTGGTTAAGAAAAAAAAAACTGTATTGTCCATGTCTAAAACCTGTATTTTGTTAGGGGAATGAGATACTTTATTATAGTGTTTACCATGGATTATGATTCTGGTTGCACTCTCCCATTCCTGATGCCCAAGTACTGGTCTTCGGTCATTGCTAACTTAAATCTTGCTCATTGGGTTTGGTCAAACATCAAGATCCGATGAGGATGTGTCTCTCAAGTTTTGTAGTATATAACAACACAGGCAACATTTTGCAAACCATGTAACAACTGGAAGGGGCAGGATAGTTCTTTATGCTACAGGGCATCACCAACAATTAAAACAGCCCCAGGGGAGTGTTACAATCTATCCTTCTTTCAGCTTGAAAAGGCAAAAGCAGGCCGTTCCTACCAGTAGATTCTAGCCGGTTCGTTATTCCCTTTGACCAGGATGGCAGGAGTCACTGAGCAGCAAGTAGTCAAAGCAGGCCTTTTATCAATAAAACACACTATTACTATGCATAATCTTTATTCAAAACTTTGTGTAATTTATGCAGTCTCAAAACCATAAAACAGGGGTTGATTTGCGTAAGCAAACAGAATTTACAAGTTTGGTGTATTTCTAATTTCTTTCAGTCAATTCGGGATCTTGCTGGTAGGCACTTCGCTGGCTGGTTCTGTGGGCCAGCTCTTACTCAATAAGGATAGTTTGTCCTGAACGGGGTTGGTCCTAACTCAAGTATAGGGTGCTTTAAGGTGAGGCTTTGGGCTACCCCCTAGCTTGCTGCGCCAAGATGTCTGCGGACTCCATTTGAGTTCTTGGTTTGCCAGATGGTCCATTTCTTCCCATCTCCTCATAAAATGCCTGGATGGCCTGTATAACCTAGCCTCCGGAGTGTCAAAGTAGTAGGAGATGAGGTGAATCATGGGCAAAGGGATAGAAGGATTGGGGTATGGGGTAGACAGGGTAGACAAAGGGAGTTTACACAGTATTTCTATGTTCCATTCATACATTTGTGAATGGACTCTCGTATTAGCAAGTGGCAGGTTTAGACTAGACACCATTCATAAATCACATGCCAATTAGGGGTTACTACACTAAGAAATAATTATTTGAACACTATCACAACTCTGATAACTAAAACTGAAGAAGGTTGCAAATAGTGACCAAACGCGCCAGTATTGAGTTGTTTTAATACTTACTTATTAATGTATCTGTATTTTACATAACCATTATCGAGGAAAATACATTATTCTTTAATAAAAATATTTTCATTATTATAAATACTGATCATTTGGTTTGTTCTAGTGCTCTACGATTTCCACTCTAGGATCAATTTATAAATAGTAGGCATCAGGTTCTATATGGACTAGTGAGCAACAAACCACATACACAATTGTCTGACAACTTAGTTTCCAGAGCTTCAGGAGGTGCAGTCACCTATTAATACCTACCGGCCTGTATGGACAATACCCAAAATAAGAGGTCACTATTAAGTTGTATACTTGTGTTTGTTGGTATATGTTCAAATTTACAAATAGATGACTAATATTGTCTGTATACTAACAAATTCAGTCAAGGGTTAAATGGCTCTAGGAGGCCAGACAGGAGCCATTCTTCCAGATCATTACTAGTAGCCAGGCAGACTACTACGATACTTTCGGTCACCAGTTATATTCTTTCAACCGATTGATATAGACTAATCGGTGCACTTTTCTTTCAACTCATGAAGGACCGGTAGGGTCCTTCCCAAGTAGTTTGGAGCTTATTCTGTGGATTGGTTACTAACAATAGCAGTTATTGCCCTACTTCCAATTCTCTGATCATGGTACCTTTTGGGGGGGAGGGGGGGTTCTGTGCCTCCTGGGGGTGCTGCTGTACCAAGCCTGTCAAGGTGGCTAACCTTTCTCTAAAAACAAGATACAACCGGCATGTGATCTTGGTGATGCTCCCCCTCCATGTTCAAGGGCCCCCTTAGTGGGTGCCTGTGAGTTAGAATGGTGAGAACCCAGTAGACTAGTGGGGTACCTAAAGGTAAGTTAACAGGAGATGGGGAAGTAATTTTTCCCAATCTCGATCTTGGTCCATGAAAGCTTTAATTTAAGAGTGCCATTGGACTGTTTACAGACACCACTGGTTTAGGGGTGGTATGGGGATGAGATGGCACTTAGCATCCACAGCTGATCAGCCATGAATTGGGAACCCTGATCGGACAGGATCTCTTGGGGAAAACCTACAATTGAAAATATATTATGGTCAGGGCTTCGGCTACCACCTCTGGATACCATGTGATGTAATCCTCCACGATCAAGATATATTTCTTTCTCATTCTACTGGGATGAGCTAAGGGCCCCACAATGTCAATAGTGACCCTATGGTAGGCAGTATGGATGACAGGCAATGGCTACAAGGCTACCCTGGTGCCCCTCTCGAGGTGTTCATCTGGCACAGAGTGCAGTTGGCACAGTAGGTAATGAAATTCTGGTTAATCCATGGTATGTAGGCACATGGGTTAGTGGTCCGCTTGCTACCTGTATGACTGACTAGGAACATTTTAACAATTAATTAATTGTAGAATTACAATTCTAGTATATCTAACAACTTAGCCCTAAATGGTTTTGGGACAATCAGATTTTTTTTTGTTTTTCCACAGGGAGACTCTTCTTCCCCAGGGGTAATCTGATATAACACATAGTTCTCTGATCAAAAGATTCCCCTGCCTGACTGGAATTCCCTTGGGTAGTGTTCTGAGTCATCCCACTAGTGTAGGGTCCTGTACTAGGGCTGCTTTTAACTCCCCTTTGCTGGCCTACTGTACCCCCTGTCTTCAAGAAGGTAATGGAATCCCCCAGGTCCTTTGGTGGTATACAGGATTTGGTCTTTTGGTCCCTCGGTTGGGTAGATCTGGGCAGCATCTTGAGAGCGGGTTACAAAATAAACTTAACAACACTCCATGAGTCCAAATCATTGCCCAAAAGCATATCAGCGTGTAATACAGACATCAGCCCTACTTCTCGCATTTCTTTTTTATGTCCTGGAATTCGTGGACATATTTACCATCAATGATAACAGGCTGAGGGTGCTTGCAGGTATCCAAGTGCGCACGTAGTATAGCAGATGTGAGGGGACCAAATCCTGTGAACAGGAAGATTGGGGCAAACTCACTTCAGATGAACACGTTGATGACATACAAAAGGCATGTTGAAGTAACCGAACCAGATCTGATTAGGTGTCTTGGGGAGCTTTGATGTGGGATCAGAAATGCCTCAGTAGGGTTCGGAGGTGATGGCATCAGGACTTGCTTCACCTCCTCATATTCCTTGACCAGTTAGCAAGGAATGGCTTGATATGCAATGCTGGGCTGGCCACTCAATAGACTCACCAACAGCTTCAACCAGTCCACTTGATCAATGTGGTGGAGTTTGCAATGCTGGTCAAAGTCATGAAAGAAACTTTAAATGTTTTCAGTAACTTCATTGAACCTCTTGAAGCTGCTGTTGATTGTTGTGGGTCTCCCTTGGTTCCTAAGCGGGGTGTTGGGGGAAGCAGACACAGATCAATCTTTCACTCTGGATCTCATCACTAATGCAGGAGTCATTGAGCAGCAAATAGTCAAAGCAGACCTTTTCTCCATAAAACACACCATTACTATGTGTCCCAAAGAGAGCATAATAATAGTAGATCAGCCCATCCCTGTTCACAAACTTTTTAATATATCTTCACTAAACTCCCACATTGAGACAATATATCTGAGGTGGATTAGAAGTTTTTTCAGTTTAATACTTATAAAGCAATGTCCACGGAGGATAAGTGTAGAAATACCGGTGAGTCCAGGTTACACCCAGCGGGCGAGACATGAGGGGTCAAGTGGTGGAGACTGTGAGGGGGCCTTTAGTGACCAGTTTGGGGCCATAAGGAGCTGCGGTGGGGCCTATGGAGCTGTGGTAGGGACTATAAGGTGCTGGGGGCATAAGAAGCTGGGGTGAGGAGCACCAGAGGGGCCTTTTGTAAAAAAAATAGAATTAATAAAAATAATATAATCTATCACTGGATTTCTTGTAGAATCCATATGCAGTAGTTTGGGTAATTCCATTGAGACAAACTGGATCAACTCAGATCTTTTGATCCTTTCCGGTAAACCCACCAAACATAATGCTTCAGTTTATTATCTATATACTCTAGTCTCTGATGGAGTCTCTCATTATTTTCTCTTAAGATATCAATATTTCTTGTTATAATTGAATTAATGATCCTTCAAATCTGATACTCGCTGTTCCATCTGAGTAAATATGTCAGACACTTATTATCATCCTTTAGACAATTTAGGCCCCGCTACAACACTCTATTGAAGGAAGTGTTATTTGTGACACTATACAGTGTGCAATGTTTTGATCCATGGATAGTTTAGATGTAGAATATGCCACTCCTACTGATGGTCTCCTTTGGGTATTTCAGATTCCTTTTGAGCTCAAGCTTTTTTCTTGCTTTTCTATGAATGTTCTCCTGGTATTTCTACTGAAGCTTTTATGTATTTATAGATACATATTTTTTTTTTATGTATATCAGGCTCTTCTATGCCCAAATAATTCTAAAAGCTCTCTAATTTATTATTTATTCAAAATAACCATGAAAAGTCTCTGATCACTTCAGATGCATCCTCAACTTCAAATGGCAAAAACTTCCCAGCAATAGCTATACAGCACTTATTTACACAGTCATATCATGCTATGTTTCTTCACTTCATAAAATTGCAGATGCTCAGCATATAGATTATTTATAAGATTTTTTTTATTTTATTCAGTTTGCTGCTATAATTGTTAGTTTCATGCACAAACACAGTGACCATCAAGGTGACCATCAAGTTGAGTAATCTTTAATCATGTCAGATTCAAGCTCAACATTAACTGACACGGCTTCCATGAGACGTAATATAATTTACTGCTGTCCTGGCAAATCATACATTTAAACATGCTTACAATAAGGTATTATACTCCCATCGGCAATCCATTAGTCCCGGGAGCATCTTAAAGCAAAAATGCCTCCATTACATGCAGCAGAAGTCCTATTATTTTATTATTATATTTTATTTTTAGAGCCCAGCTGATTCTGTAGCTCTAGGAGTTCAATAAACAATGGATAGAAATTTACTTACATCAAGAGGAATATAAGAAGACTTCACATTTATACATACACAAGGTTACACGTGGAGATAATGGCCCTGCTCTTTGTAGAACTTACAGTCTGTATCACTAGACACACTAGACAAGGACAGGGAAGGGGTTAAAGAAAATATATGGAGGCGGTTTATGGCCCTTCAGCTCATGACACACTACCCCTATGAGCCTGGGTATCGACTGAGATTCCCCATTAATACCCTCTATGTGCTATGAGCACGGTTATCCCTCAGGATTCCTCCCTCAATACCCAAAGGCTATCAGGCTCCGTTCCCACCACCCCTAACTCTAACCATGGAATACCTATCAACCCCAATGACACCTAACTTTCACCTGTCACCATGGGGTTAGGGATCCTCATGGACCACCATGGTATCTCAAATTAACCCCTATGCCATGGGGGTCCCTACCGGTCCTGTTGACCTCCATGGCACCTAAACCTAATTCCTTACCTCGTAGGTCCCTATGGACCCCGTGGCACGCTAACTTCTACCATTAGGGTCCTTATGGATCCCCAATGACCCATCACTGTCACTTTCATAGTCCGTAACACGACCCCTTAGAAAGAGTTACATAAAATAAAAAATAAATGACAGAAAATAGAAAAATAATTTTATATATATATATATATATATATATATATATATATATATATATAGTTAGTTGTTTTTTTTTTAGGTTCTGTTAGGTCAGTCCATTATCCTCCACATTTTGGTGAATGTGGACTGGTACAGCCTATGGTCCTTCTAATCTATTTCTGTACTTTAGACCATTTATAGACCATTTATAGTAACACATATATAGCTTTGAGATTAAATGGGAATTAGTGTGTTAGAGCACACTATTCTTTCTCGATAGATGAAGGGTTTGGAGTATTTCACTATAGGACAGGTCTGTTGTTGCTAAACAGAGGGTATTTAGAAAAAAATTGGGGTATTAAGATCTTAGGGTTCTCTCTTTATATCTATCAGCTACATTTAACAATTTTTGCACTTTGGTTGTTGTGTCGTATGCTATTTGTACCCCTAGTGCCTTTATTCTCCCCTTCACCGGACCTAAATAGTAGAGTGGCTTCAATTGGTTTTCACAAAGGCCTCCGGTGGTACCGAATCTATGGACCTACCTTGTAGAGTGGCTTTACTAGATTCTGCCAGTTCTGTCAATGGGCATATTAACTAATACTTTGTTAATATGCCCATTGGCAGAACTGACAGAATCACCAATTTTAATAGTTGCGGCGTTTTTTTTCTTTTTGTGTTGTTTAATAAAGTACACTTCCCATTTCATTTTAAGGCCAAATAAAGTGCCATATTGCCGTTTTGAAGAAGTTGATAATGTTGTAATGGGTTGTAAGTCAGGACAATACAGAGTGCAGATATTTTTTCTCATAGTATATACATATCAAAATGGTACCATAGAAAACACACTTTAACCATTACATCAGTGTGCATATAAATTAATAAACCCTAAAACAATCAGCTGATTACTCGAGTGTCTACTTTCTCTTTTAATAAAAGCAACAATATCAGCTAGCTTCACATATATTTCAATAATGTCTAAAGTAACGTAGGACATATCTATTCCAAAGTGAGAGTGGGACAATAACCAAGAATTAATGAGCCAATGATCTGTGTCCAGTACTCCCTGTCTCTCACTAGAAGTCATCACAGTCTCATATAATATAGTTTATTTTACCTCCAGACCTAGAGCCTAACACCTCCTCATCTGCCTCTGAACTCGTCAAAAATTCCCTCCCACGTACCCTATCCACACCCAACTAGTGAATAGTGTTACTTTATGTTGCATGTTTGTTCACTATCACCTCACCTATATAAATTTAGTTGCAATGTTACACATTTATACAGTGCTTCACACAAGTAATATTACTGTACATAGTCATATCTTATAAACCCAAGCCTTGAAGTAAAGTTACAAGGCTCAGGTTTTGCAGGAAAGGTTGTGCTCAGTAAATTACTGACTACAAACACACTGAAACTAATGAGAATCCTTGGGGATTCCCTCCATTTACACATGCAGTGGAAGGAATCCCCGGGGATCCCCTCCAACACTCACCTAAAATCTGAGCAATTGATTGCAAATAATTAAAACATCTTTTTGAGCAGGGTGGCAACTGTAAAACCATCCTGATTGGCTTAAAAATGATTGACATCTATTTCAGCCAAACTGTATACACTGGAGAGATTCCAATTTCTAGGTGCCTAACAATAATGTAAACTAATTTAAAATTGGAAATCTAATTTTTATATTGTGATGACTAGGGCTCCTATGTGTTAAAACCATTTAAAACCAAGATTTATGGACTCCTGGGATTTGTATTTGAATATCCCTAATTAACTTTTGTTATTCTCTCTATTCCTAATAAATGTTCATAATTGTTGCAGGCTGTAACAACCTTATATGAGACCCCATGTTATCTTAGAGGTTAACAGATGTACCATGGGGGTCCATATAGACCCCCTTGGTATGGGGTTAATTTATTAGGGGCTGTGGGTTCTGTATACAATCCCAGTGGCAGGGGGGTTAATATTTAAATGCCTTTCAGGACCTCTGTGGCAGGAGATAATTATTTAGGGGCCACTGCGTTCGTTTTGGGTTAATTGTTTAGATGCTTTGGTGAGGTCCATCTTGGACCCTGCAGCAAGAGTTAACTGTTTAGATGTCGCAGAGGTCCTTGATGGACCCCGCAGCATCAAGGTTAATTTTAGGTGCCACAGGGGTTAACATTTTAGGTGGGTTAGAGGTCTCTATTGACCCCAATAATGGAGATTGGGTTGATCGGGGTGGGAGTTGTTTTTGAGCAGGGAAGGGGGTGATTGGGGACTCGGGAGGGGGAAAGCAGTCAAAAAGGCCTTTTTTATGCATTTGAGACTGCTCTGGAGTAATCACAATATTTTATTCAAAAAATCAGCCCGAGGTAGCTTATAGCTGGGACCATAGACTACTCGGCACCTAGCTAGGCGAAAATACAGGCTAATTCAAAAGGGCTTATGATGTGAAACTTGGTTTCACAAGTAAATGGCCCTCTGCTGATTGGAGCAAAACCTGTATATAATGATATACCGATAAAATACATTTTATGTTCTGTTTGGGACACATATGTATTGTGTGTTTCATTTGTCCTGGAGTACGGTAACTTGGCCTGAGAGTCTGCATCTTGACCTAAAATCTGGTTAAGCTGTCCTGAGTGCAGGGATACACAACCTATTCAAAGAATGAGTAGGAATGGCCCCTTTGGCCTTTTCAAGCCCAACAAAGAGTGGTTTGTGACAAAGCCCATATGCTGCTGTATCTGGTCGAACCAAGCCAATAGAATGACTGGAGTCCAAGCATCGTACAGCCTTTCTGGGTTTCCAACTGCAGGCCGTGTTGTAGCTAAGATATTGCAGGACATCACCATTGCCTGTTCGCTATACTGCTTGCATGGTTTGGATAGTGTCTACTGGTCAAGTTCTGCTCACATCTTACATAAGTGTTGTTACTATAATGGTAAGCAGATACAAAGGATATATTTGGACACTTTTTATTTGGAGAATGTCCTCATGGCAGTTTAAAATCAATAATATATAGAAAATCTCAAAATAAGATATGTATCTCTTCATAAAATCACTCTATATGTAATAGAGGCCAATCTTAGCTGCAGGTGTAAATATGTAAAAAAAAAAAGAAAAATCAAAAAAGTCACCCCGCAAAGCTACCAAGAAATACTCCTATACTTACTAAGGCAAAAGTAGCACTAGATAGACATATATGAAAAAAGAGAGGGTGTGGTGGCTCTAAGTGTTAACCTTATTGAAGGATTACAAGGGTGCTCCCTGAGATAATAATAAATGTAATGGAAAAGGGGAGTATAGAACAGATCTCATTTGAATTGGGGCACACCCTGTTCTGATCTCAGTTGAATTGGCAAAAACATTTAAAATATAACTTTTATTAAATCATTTAAAATCCTTATTAATAAAACATAAAGAGAGACACAGTCGGACCTACTTTGAAATAAAATTAAAAATCTCTATTGATTTCAAAAATGTGTGCTGATTTTCTGTTTGTCTTCCTCTGTATCAATTTACAATAAATCTGAGTATTGCAGATCAGAGGAGATCAAAAAAGGTTGAACTTGATGTACTAAAGTATTTATTCAACCTAAATTACTATGTAACTATCTAACCTCTCACATTTTTGTAACTATTTTATTATATCTTTTCATGTGACAACATTAAAGACATGACTTACTGCTATAATGTAAAGTAGTAAGTGTACAGACTGTATAACAGTGTAAGTTTGCTGTCCCCTCAAAATAACTCAACACACAGCCATTAATGTCTAAACCGTTGGCAACAAAAGTGAGTACACCCCTAAGTGTAAATTTCCAAATTGGGCCCAAAGTGTCAGTATTTTATGTGGCCACCATTATTTTCCAGCACTGCCTTAACCATCTGGAGTTCACCAGAGATTCACAGTTTGCCACTGAAGTCCTCCTCCACTCATCCATGATGACATCACAGAGCTGGTGGATGTTAGAGACCTTGCACTCCCCCACCTTTTGTTTGAGGATGCCCCACAGATGCTCAATACGGTTTAGGTCTGGTGACATGCTTGGCCAGTCCTTTACCTTTACCTTCAGCTTCTTTAGCAAGGCACTGGTTGTCTTGGAGGTGTGTTTGGGGTCGTTATCATATTGGAATACTGCCCTGCGGGCCAGTTCATGAAGGCAGGGGATCATGCTCTGCTTCAGTATGTCACAGTACATGTTGGCATTCATGGTTACCTCAATGAACTGTAGCTCCCCAGTGCCAGACCACGACACTCCCACCACCATGCTTGATTGTAGGCAAGACACACTTTGTTCAGTGTTGTCACATGAAAAGATAAATAATATAAAATATTTACAAAAATGTGAGGGGTATACTCACTTTTGTGAGATAAGGACATGGACTACTGGAACCATGTTCTGTGTTCTGATGAGACCAAGATAAACTTATTTGGTTCAGATGCTATAAAAATATATGGGCAATTCTGAGTATGTCTTATGTATGTAAACTTAGCACTTTATATTACTGTACAGGTATAGAGTTAAATATACCATGAATAGATGTTTATGCATGGGAATGCTGTTGGAGAAATAATTGAAACTGTTTTGTACTGTGAGGACCTTTGGTGCTCATTGCGAGCCTCAGGACCTTTGGCGCTCATTGAGAGCCTCTCCTGTCGTGTACTTTTGGTCCTCTAAGAGAGATATATATTTCTATGTATATGTAGTTAAGTAATAATGAATGATTTAATATATATGCAGCAAGCAATAGGCTGAAGGGCTAACAATCTGTTTGTATTTTGCGTCTGCATAGAATATACATTTTCAGTGTTAGTGCCCTGCTTATAAAGTGTAATTAATTTTTGAAGTGTGCATTCTAAATAGGCTGCGTGCGCGAGGTAAAGCCGTTGGTTTATTGTGTAAAGTGGAATTGTATAGTCATAATGTTATTAATGTGATACGCGTCTCGTAAGCATTTTACGGCTTTTGTAATAGTGCATCTTGTAGGTCGCAGTGTGATGCGTAAAGTGCTTTGCGTTTTGCAGTGTTTTGCGCAGTGTGGCGTTGTGTAGTCTTGTCTTAATTTTTTCACCGCCCATTTTATTCCTCGCTTAGGCGATTTTCGAGTGCCGAAAATCGTCTGAATCAAATTAAATTTGCGTTCCACCTCACTCACAGACATCCTGGCTATTGCCCCATGCTGTCTGTGATGTTTTTGTAATTTTTGGGGGTGTATTTAGTGTGTTTTTCGGGTTTTTTATTCGGACGCTAACCTTGTAAATTTTTGCGTCTCGTATTTTTTTTTTCTAATTCCCGCTACGGTTTAACAGCTTGCCTCGCTTCGCAAGGCTTGCAACGATGAGCACCTTTGGCGCTCATCGGCTAAGTCCTAAGCGTTAATGGCTCGTTTCGCTACGTGAGGCTCGCAAGTGATGAGCGTCTGTGGCACTCATCGCCTAAGTCATAGACACCTTGCAAAGCATGACAATATCTCGTAGTTTGACAACTATTATGTGATTGGTTTTCTGGATGAAACAGCGGGCTGATATCCTATGTTGATTGATTTATATAATTGAGTGTTTTTTTACATACTTAGAGCCCTATCAAATTCCATATTCCAAATTCCAAACCAACATGGCCGGAATACAAATCCGTAAACCATGCCTCGGCACGTAGCATTTTCGGGTGGGAACATGATAAATTATTCAAACCCATAGTTACGTGTTTAGATGGAGCCAATAGTAAAAGAGATCGTCATCATTACAGCACTAAAACATGGATTTTACATTTCAATCACTTACGGTTTTGACGTCCGAGTTGCGATTGGGCCCGCATTCCAGAAATAATGCAATATGAAAAAAAACAATAAATATAATTTTCTAGTCCATGTGAGTTCTATTATATGTATTAACACATTGATTGCCGGAATCAATATATATAATACCTTTCATTGCTTTCCCTGTCATTTAAAATACAGTAGTGTGTTTATATTTGCTTTTACAGTGCTACAGACAGGACTTTAACCCCCTTGCTTGTCCTCTCTAGTACCCGTAGGAATTTTGGCTACATTTCCCACTTACGGGTGTGAAAACAATTGCGGGCTTGAGGACTTGTTGCAATTTAATAGTGATTTTCACACCCTTGCTATGTCCCCCAGAAGCATTTAAAGTGACACTTAAAAGTCTGATATCAACATATGTGTAATTAAAAATATTATATGTTAGTATTAAACCAGTTCCAATATACAAAATCAAGGGTAACACACAACCAAGTACTCACAGCTTCAATACACATCACAAAACTATGTTGCACAAAATAAATACAAAATGTTTACTGATTGAAGCTATATATACAAGTGTTGCATCTTTTTTAATATCAAAATATATTTTTAATAAAACAAACAATTACTTTATATATATATACTAGCGAATTGCCCGTCAAAAAATGACGGCAATCAAATCGTAAGGTAGCTAATGCTGTTTGGTGTGTACTACTAAAATATATAATAGATGAATAAATGAATATACTTTACCTATTTTGAAGCATTGTGTTGAAGAGCTGTCAATCTGTTTTGATGTTGCTGCAGCATTAGTGGTGTGGAGCTGCTGTGTAAGCGTGCTGAATGTGTGCAGTGTAATACTGTGCGTGCGCGAGACGAAACCGTTAGCGTAGTGGTGTACTTCCACATTGGCGTAAAATGGTGGCTTATCTGTGTTATGCGTCTTTGCGGATTATCCGTTGGTGCTTCGTGGTGTTTTTCGAGTTTCGTGTGTTGTTTTCCGAGTGTGTTGTGGTGTTTTACGTGTTGAGAGTGCTGTAGCCTCGTTTCGTTTTTTTCGTCTGCCATTTTTTCTGTCGCTTAGCGATTTCATTAGTGTGTAAAGTGTTTTATTTTTATTTAAATGAAGGTGTAAGTTGTTTTTTTGAGGTGCTGGATGGTTCCTCTTGCTGTAGGTAAGTTTTTTATGTGTGTGGTGTGTGTATTTATTGTGTTTGAAATGTTTGTATGTCGGCGTGTTGCGTCCGATGTTTGCGAGGTCGTAATGTCTGGTAACGTGTCTCGTATGGTGTTTGCATGTGTAGCCTCGTTTTCGTTTTGTTCGGCTGCCATTTTTTCTCTCGCTTAGCAAATTTTTTATTGCCCAAACTCTTTTATTTTGATTGAAATGAAGGTGTAAGTTGCATTTTTGAGGTCCTGGATGCTCCCTCTTGCTGTAGGTAAGCTTTTTATGTATGTGCTGTGTGTATGTATTGTGTTTTTAATTTTGTGAACGTGTGTGGTATGTTGTTTGTGAGTGTCGTAATGTGTGTGTCGTGTTATTTGCGTTGCGACGTGAAGTTTGCGAGGGTCGCAGTTGCTGGCATGGAGCACCTTCGGCGCTCCATGCCAGCAACTGTGGCTCTCGCCCAGTTCCCCTTGCTTTGCGAGGGCCGCGGGCTCGCTACGCGAGCCCGCAAGCGTTAGCAACAACTCACATGCTCACAACTATATATGTGATACTGACAACGGGCCTCATTCAATTGTGATGCGGCCAATTGAATAGGCCTCTATAAAAGCACATAGCATATTTTTTTTACTGAAGTTTTTAGTTACTGAACTTCTATCCAAAAGCAAGGTCTTCACTAACTAAACACTTCTGTAAAAAAATATGCTATGTGCTTATATAGAGCCCTATTCAATTGGCCAAACCGCATTTGAATGAGGCCCAAAGAACGTGAGGTCAGGGGTTCACCATACACTTGTCTCTCACTGTGTCCCTACTGTCTCTTTCTCTCTCTGTGTACCTCCTGTCTCTCTCTCTCTGTGTCCCTCCTGTCTCTCTCTGTGTCCCTACTGTCTCTCTCTGTCTGTGTCCCTACTGTCTCTCTATCTGTGTCCATCCTGTGTCTCTCTCTCTGTCTGTGTCCCTCCTGTCTCTCTATCTGTGTCCCTCCTGTCTCTCTCTGTCTGTGTCCCTCCTGTCTCTCTCTGTCTGTGTCCCTCCTGTCTCTCTCTGTCTGTGTCCCTACTGTCTCTCTATCTGTGTCCATCCTGTGTCTCTCTCTCTGTCTGTGTCCCTCCTGTCTCTCTCTGTCTGTGTCCCTACTGTCTCTCTCTGTCTGTGTCTCTCTCTGTCTGTGTCTCTACTGTCTCTCTCTGTCTGTGTCCCTCCTGTCTCTCTGTCTGTGTCCCTCCTGTCTCTCTCTGTCTGTGTCCCTCCTGTCTCTCTCTGTCTGTGTCCCTCCTGTCTCTCTCTGTCTGTGTCCTCCCTCTCTGTCTGTGTCCCTCCTGTCTCTCTGTCTGTGTCCCTCCTGTCTCTCTCTGTCTGTGTCCTCCCTCTCTGTCTGTGTCCCTCCTGTCTCTCTGTCTGTGTCCCTGCTGTCTCTCTGTCCCTCTTGTCTCTCTTTCCCTCCAGGCTGTCTCTTTCACCTCAGTCCCCAACATGTCTGCCGGTCCCTCCCCAGGGAGGAGTTGAGAGCAGCAGGGGGAGGAGTTGAGAGCATCTGGGGGGAGATGTTGAGAGCAGCCGGGGGAGAAGTTAAGCACAACAGGGGAGGAGTTAAGATGGGCAGGGGAGGAGTTAAGAGTGGCGGGGGAGGAGTTAAGAGCGGCGAGCGTGCAGGAGGAGTTGTGAGTTGTGCGAGCCCGCAAGCGTGAGCAACGGCTCGAGCGGGCTCGCATGCTCACAACTATATATGTGATATATATATATATATATAATGTTTCCTTGAAGCTGCAGTTATGGCAGTTGTTACTCCACTTCCCACTCATTATGATTTATGGCGTTCGCATTTCCTATTGCCTCCTAGAGCCATGTCTCATCTGTAAAGCTTGGTTTGGCTACTCCATGCACAGAAATCTTTTGCGTCTAAGGCAAGATTTATGGCTGTGTACTGAGTGCTCTAATCTGGGGGATTGATTTACATTAGGGAAGTTAGGGAAAAAAGCTGAAAAGATTAGAATGAACCTGTAACATAGGGGGAAAAAAACTCCACAGCTGATTTACAGTATACTGCAAATGACACCGCTAGAATAGAATGTGGCTCTTAGTTTTTGATGGGATTGATGAAGAGGTTCTGACCGACTCCTAAGGCGCTCATTGCGAGCACTACGATCAGCGTCTTCGGCCCGCAACTTAGATAGGGGCAAAGGCTCGCAATGAGCACCGAAGGCCATAGGCCATTGGCACTCATCCAAGGCCCACATGTTTCGCAAGGAGCGCCAAAAGCATGTTTCACTTTTTTTTTTCAAGCCTGTAACTCGGAAGTTGTTGGGAGCTAAAAAATGCCAATTAAATTGAAAACTAGCTACCAACCTTGATCTTCCTGAGGCAGGGAGTCCATAAGTGAGGTTGAAAGCTAATTTGATATTCTATTGGCGTCTTTTGGCAGCCTCCCAACGGCTGGCGAATTACAGGTCTGAAATAAATTTCAGCGTTAACCCCGTTAAGTCCGCAAGGCATTGAGCAATAATGGTTTAAGCTTCAACTGCCACCAAGTCCACAAATGAGAGAGGGAAGGTAGAGGGGGGAAAAGAGACAAAGGGGAGTGATAGAGGTGGAAGAGAAAAAGGGGAGGGAGAGGGGGGAAAGAGACACAGGGGAGGGAGAGGGGGAAAGAGACTCTGGGGAGGGAGTGGTGGGAAAGAGAACCAAGGGAGGGGGAGGGGTGGGGAGAATCTCACAATGAGCGCTGAAGGCACTCATCGCGAGGCCTGCCATGAGTGACAAAGTTATGGCCTTGTGCATGAGCGCTACGCATGCCGCAACCTGCAATAATATGCAAAGTCGATCATTGCGGGGCCTGCGATGAGAGTCGAAGGTGCTCATTGCGGGGCCTGGAAAGTAGAGGGGGGAGAGGCTTGCAATGAGCGCCAAAGGCGCTCATCGCAAAGCCTGCAAGTTAAAGGAGGGGAGAGCCTCGCATTGTATGGCAAAAAGCATTGCGAGGCTTCTTTATGCTAGTACTCACATAAAGAAATACACCCCAAATGTTTCTTTGCTGGGTGGTTACCTATATCAATATATGAACCTTTCACAAAACAACTTTTTGTAACCACTTTTCAACATACATCAATGTATAATCTAGAGCTTCTTCTTCTTTACTTTTGTAAGATTTTTTTTATATATATGAAAGAGAATTTTGAAAAAACATAAATGAACTGTAGGCTTTCAAAAACTTGAACTCTCTGAAGCTCAAATTGATTTTTCTGCCTAATGCTTGACAGTCTTATTAAATTGTGCTATACTGGAGTATACACTGGACATTTAAAAAAAAAAAAAAAAGATTTATTATTTAGATACTTCTGTACTACTTTTTATGCATTTTTATTAAAAGAAATGTAATTTATTGGTAATACCACCAGTACTGAAGAGATATATTTTTATTTATCTTGGACATAAGACAGAACAGGGCCTTCACCAAATAATAACAACTAACGTTTTCCAAATGTAAATGAATTAAGTCAGACTAAATGGGATTTTTCATTCTTTTATGTTTTTATATGTATGTGCCAAAGTTTAAGAATTAAAACTTGAATAATCCCATGACACAATATCAAACCTAAGCAGAGACAAAACATTATTGTACAGCATTAACACTTTTATTTTGGTGTTCAGTCCCTCAGTCATGTCCTACTCTCAGGGACCATATGGAAGCAGCACACAAGGCACATCTGTCTGTATTTCTGGTTGTGCTAATCCTTATGGTTTTCTTGGCGAGATACTGGAGTGGGTTGCCAATTCCGTCTCCAGTGGACCACAATTTGTCTGACCTCTCTGTTATGATCTGCCCATTTGGGTGACCCTACATGGTTTAGCTCACAGCTTCATTGAAGTACACTAGCCACTTCAACACAACAAAGTAGAGATCCAGAAGGGGATTAACATTTTTGCATATTACAATAGCAAAAACAGACAAAAATTGTTTATTTTCATCAGCTACTAGTCTACATGCCCTTTGTATAGAGATCCAAAATGAAAATGTTCTGCATTTTCTATTTAAAGAGACACACTTGCCAAAAATCCATTTGATCAAATATTAGAGTTACCCAGACTTTAGATAGAGTACCTGAATCTGAACCTCACATAAAAAGCATGGTGCACACATCAGTTGTTTCTCCTGCCTCAAATATGCTTAATTGTCTCTAACTCTTCATTTCTTCTCTTGCACCTCTGCTTTTGTCTTTCTCATCTTTCCGCATTCTCTTATCCATTTCCTTTTATTTCTCCTAATTACACCCACACTTCAACCTCATCTCTCTAACACTCTCCCCCGCCTTCACTCCCAACTTCCATCTGTCCTCACATCCACATTACAGCACACATATAGAAATTAATTCGACTTTACAACACACACAGGTAAGGTAAGCAAACTTTAGTCTTGGGATTATTGTGGAGCACAGCACAAAACATGTCACGACCAAGGGGATGCTGATCTTGAGGCACAATACAGGTGTGAGGACCTTTCTTTGGGCAGTTAAGGTACATTGGTAGGGTAAGCAATTTAAAGGGTTTACACTTTGAACATGTATGTGCAATAGGGACCTGTGAATAACATTATTTGCTTTCATGGAGTATGAAAGCTCAAAACATTGATATAAGTTAAGGTTAGTAGTTAGTTAACCAGCTTTTGTCTAGCTATCTATTTGTATAAATTTCAAGACACTTTCTCTATCATATGTTTTTATACTCGTACATTGGCAAGGTGAAGAACATTGCATTCTTATACATTATTTATGAGGCCCTTGTAGACATAATAGCCTCTGTGCATATTCATCAGTTACATACATTATTCATGAGGGCCTCACACAAACACAAGGTACTGTAGGGATGCAGCTGTTAAGAGAATGAGTAGAGAACATAACTAGTATGAAGGTTGTATAAGGACAACTTTCATGTCTTGTATTTGGTGAAATGTATCACTTGTGTTTATCACTTTAGTTGACATTTATGAAGATTTAAAAAAATATTTGTGTGTAATAAGGAGCAAATAATGAGTGCAAGTAAGAACAATCTATGGAATCTGTTATTAATACAAGTAGTCAAATCATACATATTGTTTCTATCAGGTGTGCCACATCCAGACACCGGACTCCACAACAGTGAGGACTCACCCTGAGACAATATAAGGATATAACTCCAGACCTGCTTAAAACAGTGTACCCAGTGTCTATATGTGTAAACATGTGAGTTTGTATGTATATATATCAGATGAAAGGATTTCCAAATGCAGACAGCAGATAGGAGTCATACCTGAATTATTTAAATTGTTGTTGTTTTTTTGTGATTAGAAGTGGCAATGTATTCTGTTCCATGAATATTACACATTATTGCCATATATTCCTCTAGTCATATTGTTACATATTGGTGATAGTATGTAAAGTTTTACATGTATATTAGCAGCATATTAAAAATACACTATTGTGAAATCTTATATTACTTACTTTGCATCTCTTTCACTTAGCACCATAATAGATAATAGTTACATAGTAATTGAGGTCGAAAAAAGACTTTCTGTCCATCAAGTTCAACCTTTTAAGATCTCCTCTGATCTGCAATATGTGGATTACATGTTAATTGATCGAGAGGAAGACAAACAGAAAAAAAAACAAGTGAAACTTAGCCAATTGTCAAGGGGGGGGGGGGATCATTCCTGACCCCAGATACTGGTGATTGGACTTCACCCTGGATCAACACTCCCTCTCTAATTATCCAGGATAACCCTGAATACCCTTGTTAATTAAAAATATATCCAGTCCCCTTTTAAAGTTGTCTATGAAATCCGCTGTCACCACCTCCTCTGGTAGAGAATTTTACAGATTAACCACCCTTACTGTGAAGCATACTTTTCTTTCTTTAAGGTGGAAACTTTTTACTTCTAACCTTAAAGGATGTCCTCTTGTCAGTTGAAAACCTCTTGGCACAAAAACCTCACTTGACAAAGCTTTATACTGACCCTGAATGTATTCATATAATGTAATCATATCTCCTCTTAGACGCCTTTTTTTATTCTAGATTCGGTTAGTCTTTCTTCATAACTTAGCCCCTCCATTCACTTTATTAGTTTTGTTGCTCTTCTCTGTACATTTCCCAGCTCTAAAATGTCCTTTTTATGAAGTGGTGCCCAAAATTGTACTCCATATTCCAAATGAGGGCGTACTAGAGATTTGTATAGTGGCAGAATTATATTTGCTTCCCTTCTTAATACATGCTAATATTTTATTTGCCTTTGCAGCTGCTGCTTGACATTTTGCACTGTTACGTAGGTGGTTGTCCACAAGTACTCCCAAATCCCTTTCAATATCTGATACCCCTCGATTTGCTCCATTAAGATTATAAATTGTATGGCTATTTTTCCTTCCCAGATGCATAGCTATACAATTATTCGTATTAAATCTCATCTGCCATTTAGATGCCCATTCCGCTAATTTATGTAAATCCCTTTGGAGGGAAAGCACATCATTATCTTATTTAATTACCTTGCACAACTTCGTGTCAGCAAAAATGGACACACTACTTTTTAGTCCCACCTCTAAGTCATTAATAAATATGTTAAAAAGGAGAGGACCTAATATTGAACCCTGAGGAACCCCACTTACCACATTAGTCCAATCGGAGTATGTTCCATTTACCACAACCCTTTGCTTCCTGTCTTTTAGCCAGTTCTCGATCCATGAGCAGATATTTACTGCAAATCCAGGATCCCTTAGTTTGCTCAATAGTCTTCCATGTGGCACTACATCCACTGAGTTGCCTTAATCCAGGATCCTACTAACCTCCTTGTAGAAACAAATTAGATTTGTTTGACATTACCTATCCCTCATAAATCCATGTTGAGTCCTATTATTATTATTATTATCCTTTATTTATAACGCGCCAACATATTCCGCAGTGCAATACAGGGGTTAGGTACAAGTATAAACAATACCCCACAATGAAAATAATGGAAGACCCTGTTATTGAGCTTTCAATCTGATATACACTGTGCTTTCCCTAAAGCACCTACAAGATTAAAACTCGCAAACTTACATTCTAAAGGGTATGGGTGAGGTACAGGAGAGTGAGAGATGCATAGTGAATGAAGACACTAAAGATGATAGGCTTTTTTGAATAGATGTGTTTTTAAAGAGATTTTGAAGGATCTGAGGCAGGAAGATAGTCTGGTGGTGCGAGGTAAAGAGTTCCAAAGAATAGGGGCAGCACGTGAAAAGTCTTGAATCCGGGAATGAGAGGAGGTGATGAGAGAGGAGAAGAGAAGAAGGTCATTAGCAGAGCGAAGAGGGCGGGTGGGAGTGTATTTTGGGATGAGAGCAGAGATGTAGGAGGGTGCACTATTGTGGAGGGCTTTATATGTTAGGGTCATGATTTTGAATTGTATTCTAGACGCTATGGGAAGCCAGTGGAGTGCCTGACAGAGAGGTGCTGCAGACACTGATCGTTTAGTATGGTAGATGAGTCTAGCGGATGCATTCAAAATGGATTGGAGTGGAGACAGACGGGTGATAGGAAGGCCAGCAAGAAGAGTGTTGCAGTAATCGAGGCGGGATATGATGAGAGCTTGAATAAGAATTTTAGTTGTGTCTTGTGTGAGGTAGTGGCGTATTTTGGATATGTTTTTTTAGGTGAAAGTGACAAGATTTTGTGAGTGATTGGATGTGGGGAATGAAAGAGAGGGAAGGGTCCAGTAGGACCCCAAGACAGCGGGCCTGAGAGGTGGGAGTGATGATGGCATTGTCAACAGTGAGAGATATTTGCGGAGTGAAAGCTGTAGTAGAGGGTGGAAAGATAAGGAGCTCTGTCTTAGACATGTTGAGTTTGAGTTGACGGGCAGACATCCAGGAGGATATGCTCGAGAGGCAATTGGCAACATGAGCTAGCAGAGAGGGGGATAGTTCAGGTGCAGAGATGTAGATTTGGGTGTCATCAGCATATAGATGATACTGAAATCCAAAAGATTGTATAAGGGCACCAAGGGAGGATGTATAGATAGAGAAAAGGAGGGACTGAGCCTTGGGGGGACAGTTAGAGGGTGAGGAGATGAAGAGGTGCCAGAGAAGGAGACACTAAATGTTCGATTTTCTAGATAAGATGTGAACCAAGAGAGAGCAGTGTCACGGATGCCAAGAGAGTGGAGAATTTGGATAAGAAGAGGATGATCAACTGTGTCAAAGGCAGCAGAGAGATCCAGGAGAATTAGGATAGAGAAATGACCCTTTGATTTGGCGTTGAGCAGGTCATTAGTAACTTTTGTGAGAGCTGTCTCTCCCTTATTAACCCTTCTAAAAGCTTTCCTATTACAGAAGTGAGGCTCACTGGTCTATAATTCCCCGGATTTGCTCTAGATCCCTTCTTAAATATAGGTATCACCTCTGCTTTTCTCCAGTCATCTGGTAGAGACCCTGTAGTGAGTGAGCCTTGAAAGATTAGATATAATGGTTTGGCTATTACAGAACCCAGCTCCCTCAGTACCCTTGGATGTATTCCATCAGGACCTGGGGCTTTATTAACATTTATTTTTTTCAACCTCTTTTGGATTACTTCCTGCGTTAACCAATTATTTGGCAAAGGTAGTGTAGCCCCATTATGTTGCAGCGGCAAACCACTGGTACCTCCCTTGTGTATACCGAAGAAAAGAACCTATTTAGCTCATCTGCCTTTTCCTGGTCACTAATTATCAGACGGCCTGTGTCACATTGTAATGTTCCTATAACTTCCTTCCTCGCCTTCTTCCCATTAATATATTTAAAAAGTATTGTAGGGTTAGTCTTACTCTATTTTGCAAATCATTTTTCATTTTCTATTTTAGCCAGTCTAATGGCCCTTTTGCAAGCCTTGTTTATTTCCTTGTACTTACGTAAAGCAGTCTCTGTCCCCTCTTGTTTGTGTAATATAAATGACTGTTTTTTACTTTGTATCTTGATATTTAAATCATTGTTAAGCCACATTGTATTTGATTTACTCCTTTTACTTTTATTCCTACCTGGTATATGGTGATAAGTATGTATATTTAGTAAGGATTTAAATGTTGTCCATTTATATTCAGTATTTTTACCTATCAGTGCTCTGTCCCAGTCTATACTTTCTATTACTGCCCTTAGACCGTTAGAGTTTTTGTTGGCCCCTTACAGCTCTGTTTTTTTTTTTCAATCTCAAATGAGACTGTGTTGTGATCACTGTTTCCCAAAGGTTGCCCTATTTTAACATTTGATATTATATCCATATTATTTGTAATAACTAAATCCAAGATAGCCTCTTTTCTAGTAGGCTCTTGTATAACCTGGGCCAGATAATGATCTCTTAGTGTTGTCAAGAACCTGCTCCTTTTACGCGTACCTCTGGTTTCACTCATCCAGTTTATTTCAGGGTAATTAAAGTCTCCCGTTATTAGAACTTGCTCATGCTTATCTCCAATCTGTAACAACAATTGTATTTCCTCACTTTCAATGACCATGTATACTCAAGTATAAGCCGAGGCACCTATTTTACCACAAAATACTGGGTAAAATGAGTGACTCGAGTATAAGCCGAGGGTGGGAAATGTGCTGCCCCCTGTGTCCCCCCTCTCTCTCCCGTGTATCTTCTCCCCTCTCCCTTCCCTTTTTCTCTTCCCCTCTTCCCCTCCTCATCCTCAACCCCATCCTCATCCTTCCTCCTCAACCCCCCTCAACCTCACTCCTCAACCCCCATCCTCCCCCTCAACCCCCCATCCTCATCCTCCCCCCTCAACTCCCCATCCTCATCCTACCCCTCAACCCCTCATCCTCCCTCCTCAACCCCCCATCCTCATCCTCAACCCCCCCATCCTCAACCCCCTCCTCACCCCCCTCAACCTCATCCCCCCCCTCAACATCAACCGACCCTCCTTCTCATCAACCCCCTCCTCAACCCCCCTCCTCCTCATCAACCCCCTCCTTAACCCCCCATCCTCAACCCCCATTCTCAACCCCCCCATCCTCAACCCCCAATCCTTATCTCCCTCCTCACCCCCCTCAACCTCAACCCCCCTCCTCAACCTCAACCTCCCTCCTCCTCATCAACCCCCTTCTCACCCCCCCTCAACCTCAACCCCCTCCTCAACCTCAACCACCCTCCTCAACCTCAACCTCCCTCCTCCTCATCAACCCCCTCCTCAACCACCATCCTCAACCCCCCATCCTCATCCCCCTCCTCACCCCCCTCAACTTCCCTCCTCCTCATCAACCCCCTCCTCACAGCCCTCAACCTCAACCCCCCTCCTCCTCATCAACCCCCTCCTCAACCCCCTCCTCACTTTCTCCCCTCTAAATACCTCCCCTTCACTTACCTGCTTCTTCTCCGGCCTCTGCTCTGTCTTGACCACGGCTCGCATATGACGTCACATGCGCGCCGCAGTCAAGACGGAGCAGAGGCCGGAGAAGAAGCAGGTAAGTGAAGGGGAGGTATTTAGAGGGGAGAAAGTGAGGATAGGCTTAAATTCAGGCTTCACATACAGACAAATCCCTCCTCCTCTTTTACCATTGCCCCTATCTTTCCTAAATAGGTTATAACCATCCAGATTACAGCCAAGTCATGAGAATCATCCAACCATGTTTCAATAATGCCTATTATTTTTCATTAATTGCCAATAATTCTAACTCTCCCATTTTTCCTGGCAAGCTTCTGGCATTAGCAAGCATACACCTTATGTTATGAGTCTGTAGTTTTGAAGTGCCTGCCACTGTACTTGAGTTACTTTGTAATGTCCCTATTGACTAAAATAAAAGTTTGACATTTTAAGAGTACAGACACTTGTCATTCTTTTTATTTTATGGCTGTCAAGGCTTTATTCTCCTGTGGAGAGCAAATGTGGGAAAACAGCACTGCACTATCATTAACTCTTCAGGAGTTAACAAAGACAGTTAATGTTTGGAAACATTTTGATATTCTCTGTAGGCTAGGAACACAAGTTAATGGTCTTCAAAGCGCCAATGTCTCAACTTCAAAGTCACCTATCTTTTGCTAATTTAGGAATTGCACACTGGGGATTACATTTTACAGTTTTGCTGTACCATAAAGTATCAGATAGTAAGTGAATTAGATGGATACCATTCAATGAAGCACAAACTCAAGAAGCTAAATGTCTTTTCTGGATTAGTTACACTGCTGGTATAGGAAATAGAAGATAATTATATAAGCAGTATAGTGCAGGCATGGATTGTCATTTTTATAGCCCAGCAGAGATAGAGATGTATTAGGAATTTGGAATAAAATAATTTGTTCAGCGTAAGAAATTGTTATTATTACTGTTTGCTTTAGCTAGAACTAACTTGGCCTGATGACTTTAGTGGAATTCTTCAGTACTTAAAAAAGCTCAGAGTGTCCTTGATAACCGATATAGTGTGTCATACAAACAGAACAGGCTTGTCTAATGTTATTCTTCAGAGGCTACATCCAGAACATATTTTTAGATAATTAAAGCACCACTGCAGTTCAAGAAAAAAACTTGTTTGTAAAGTATGTACCAAGCTAACTGGTAGCAGTGTGAGCCATGTGCTCCCCAGCTTTCTCCAAGGCGAAGCAGTCTCTCATTGATTATCAATAAACTGGATCCATTATTTCCATAATTTCCATAATTTGATGATATTAGAAATATTAACCTTACATAGAAGGTTACTCTTTTCATAGGTTTAAAATTGCAAGTTGTCGTCACGCAATGTTAAAAGATACGGGCTTGCGCATGCACAATGAGGGCCGAAAGTTACAGGTTTTATGAGAGCTGCAATGAGAAGGCACTCATTGCGAAGCCCATAAAGTAGACAGGGGAGAGGCTCGCAATGAGTGCCAACGGGGGGAGAACCTTGCATTGTGTGGCAAAGAGCATTGCCAGGCTTCACATTTTATTGCCGTCATTTTTGACGGGCAAGTCGCTAGTATATCTATATATATATATATATATATATATATGTATATATATATATATATATATATATATATATATATATATATATATATATTATATGCACTGTATGCATATAGCATCAGGAAGAGAGAGATCACAATGCTGCAATCTCTTCCTCCTCCCCCTCAATCCCCCCTCACCTCCTATCCATCTGGCTGTCAGTATACTTCTGATAGCTGATAGCTGGATCTAAGGAGATCACACAAGATTATGTTGCATGATCTTGTGAGACCTGCCGATCAGGGCAGTTAAAGCCACAGGAGGTGAGGGAGTTAAAGAGGGAAAGATTACAGAGTGCATATTACCCTTACATAGAAGGTTACTCTTTTTCTAGGTTTAAAATTGCAAGTTGTCGTCACGCAATGTTAAAAGATACGGGCTTACGCATGCACACCTTATTTATTCAACTTATACACAGAGCACATCATGCGTAAGACCGAACTGAATGAACTGAAAGCCGAAAGAAATATCAAAAACCTCAGATATGCCAATGATACTACTTTGATGGATGAAAGCGAGGAGGAACTAAAGGACTTATTGATGAGGCTGAAAGAAGAGGGTGTAAAAGTTAGCCTGCTGCTCAATGATAAAAAGACGAAGATCATGGCAAACGGCAATCTCAGTCCCTGGCAAATAGATGAAGAAGTGGAGGCAGTGACAGATTTAATTTTCCTGGAATCCAAGATCTCTTCAGATGGGGACTGTAGCCATGAAGTTAAAAGACACTTGCTTCTGGGGAGGAAATTATTGGCAAGCTAGTAAAAAGTAATGATATTTTATTATTAACAAAGGTCAGCATAGTTAGAACTATGGTATTCCCAGTAGTAACATACGGATGTGAGAGCTGGAGCATAAAGAAGTCTGAGCGCTGTAGAATTGACGCATTTTGAATTGTGGTGTTGGAGAAAACTGCTTAGAGTCCCTTGAACTTCAAGAACATCCAATAAATCAGTACTACAGGAAGTCAAGACAAGCTGTTCTCTGGAAGGTATGATTACGAGGTAGAAGTTCAAATATTTGGAGAAGACAGGGTTCCCTGGAGAAGAGTCTGATGCTAGGAAAGAAGAAGAGGACTGTAGAGGCTGAGATTGATAGATGAGGTAACTGAGGAAATGAACATGAGCTTGATGGAAGCAGTGGCTGACAGATATTCCTGGTATGCTATGGTCCATAGGTTCATGGAGAGTCGGACAACAACAGCTGCATTTATTCATATGAAACAACAAACAGAGGCTCAAAGATAAGCTTATTTAAAATTGTATGTTTGAAACCAGTTCTAGCAGCTGCACCTCCTACAGTGCTCACTGAGCGTGGTATTCTGTATTTACCAATACTCAGTACAAAACCACTTGTACATGTCTCGAATGGAAAAAAGCACATTAAAAATGTTGTAGGAACCTGTTGAAAAGGGGGACATCTTGTGGTCAAAACCTCCTTATCTACAAATATTATTCAAATAATATTCTTTAGTTTAGATACAAGGAGACATTTCTCCTAATATTCTATATATGTCCCTAATTGTTTTTTTTATATATTTTGTATTATTTTGTGTCTATAGAAGGGGCTGCTCATATCTGTCATATCCAGATGATATAAAACAGGCTGATATTTACTAATATATGAAGATTATTTCATTTGCGCTAACACTCACATGGTTAAAAAATAGATGGATATTGTCTCCAAGCTGATAAGGGCTTTCTGTTAAGGGGTCAAAAATAAAATCAATTATAATTAAAAAAAAATCTGTTACAAGTGTTACAATTTTTACTTTGCTGAATGGCCTGTAAGTCCCTTTTTTTTGTATTGTTTAGTCGTGTCCAACTATCTGTGACCTCATGGACCCTAACACACCAGGCACATATTTTTGTCCATGGTCATGCTGGTCCACTTGGTTTTCATGGCAGAGATATTGGAGTGGGTTGCCAGTTCCTTCTCCAGTAGACCACAGCATACAGCTTCTGGTATTCCTAGATGGTCTCCTATCCAAGTACTGACCAGGCCCAACCCTTCATAGCTTCAGGGTGGTGTGATTTCTTAGCTCCCTGACTGGAATCAAACCCAGGTCGCACTGGTGAAAGCACTGAATCCTAACCACTGCACCACTAAATGCAAAAAACATACCACTGCAGCGCTCCTTTTTTTGTAATTACATTTCCCTGTAAATACTTTTTTTACCTTCTTTAGTTTTACTTTTGCGGCCCCCTGCGACCCTCTTGTGGCCCCTGTGGCCTTGCTGCCTGGTCTGCAAGAGCGCAAGTGCAGCTTGTATATAAGAGCCAATCTGCATCCTGTATATGTAAGTGCCAATGTGCAGCCTGTGTAAGAGCCAATCTGCATTGTGTATCTGTAAGTGCCAATCTGCATCCTGTATGTGTGAGAGCCAATCTGCAGCTTGTGTCTCTAAGTGGTAATGTGCCCAGCCTTTGACTGTAAGAGCCGATGTGCAGCTTTTTATTTATGTCTGTTTAGTTTTAAAGTTTTATATCAAAAATTATTTCAAATCACATGGATCCCTATGGGAAATGCTTGCTTAGTTTGGTTTGCATCCTGCCATCCATTGTATACAGGTACCACTGTATTTGTGTATATGTGCACTTTATATGTGTATATGTACCACTGTATATGTGTATATGTGCACTTTATATGTGTATATGTACCACTGTATATGTGTATACATATAAACTGTGTAAGTTATTGCTGGAGGGGAGCCGATATAAACAATTTTGCCATTTTGAATAAGTTGTGACATGAAGAACACATACAAGCACTTTATTGTGATTTACAATGCTATTTGAATCCATAGTTGATTGATCTGCAGTTGGGGGCTTTATTGTATGGCTAAACCTATTGAAAGCATTTCAGATTCATAAGGGTTTTAAAAATATGCATTGCAATGACTATGTTTACATTTCAGATTTTTATGAATGCTTTAAAATAAATGTTCTGGTGGTAATAAATCCAATTCAAATGAGTGCCCATATAATATATCCTTATAAGGATACTTTAAAGGTGCCAATGTTTTATTCTCCAGACTGAATGGGACTATGCTCAGCTCATGAAATCCTGCCATTAATAGGGACCTTATAGCTGTATCTGTATTATACTGATACGTTCTTAACAAACATTTATTTTTCAGTTTAACAGATTTCTGCTGGCCTACTGTGATAGCCAAGGTGAGTTACGAAGCCCAGGAATGCAGATATTCAGTTGGTTTAAGGGACATATACCTCACTGTAAGTGCTCTTCATGGTGTGACAGAGTGTTATAAATATATGATGATCTAAGCAATTTTGTAGCTATAATGACCCAATGGAGATGAAGAGGTTAATGTTCAAGGAATGTCTTACTTGTTGATATTCAGGATTCCTCCTAACAAACAGTAGATGTTACCTATGACAAGTAACAATGGATAGAGCCTTTTCTAACTAACACCCTGCTAATAATCAAAAACCAAATGGTCATCAAAGCCATGAGTGGACTTGTATCATGGACACAATGCTGGTAATAATATTCACCAAAAGAGATTACATTTTGAGCAAAGGTGAAATGATTAATGTCTTGGACTACAGTAACATCTACATGCCATTTGCCAATGGAATTTAACTCCTAGTTGCAATGGATGACCCTACACGAGTATACAGTTTGATTGGCTGGGACAATCTTCAAGATTGTAAGTTTGCGATTTTTTAGTCTTGTAAGGTGATTTGGGGAAAGCACTTTGGAAACTGTATTCTAAGCTCAAAGACAGGGCCCTCCATCCTTTGCAATGTGTTAATATTGCTATTTTTTTGCCTTGAACTTAACCTGTATATCCCTACAGAATATGTTGGCACGTTACAAATAAACTATGATGATAATAATAATAAAAAGTGTGACTATGGTAAGTTTAACTGGATCTGTGTGTTAGAATCAACTGTAGCAAAGAAGCAGAGGGCAGGTGGAATACTCTATATGTGCATGCACACACTCAGAGACATTAGTATAATATAGGTAAAGCCTTGTATTACAGACACTAATTTCACCACTAACTGTTGTATGTTAATAAACCTTTTCACATAGAAGTTTCTAGTATATTTGGAGTTTCTTATAGCTGTCAGATAAGTTAACTGGTGGTCAGGATATATATATATATATATATATATATATATATACTGTATATATATATATATATATATATATATATATATATACATACATATATATATATAGTTATAATACCAGTACTCCAAGAGACAACTTTTTTTAACAAAAAGCACAATTATATGTTAAAATGATCAATGTTTTAAATTACTCTAATAACAGATCCCTTCTGGATCGCTAGCTTCTCATGGTGAAGGGGCTTGCATACTTCAATGAAGCTGTGAGCTACACCATGTAGGGTTACTTTAGATGAGCAGGTCATAGCAAAGAAGTCAGACAAATTGCTGTCCACTGAAGAAGGAACTGGCAACCCACTCCAGTACCTTTGCCAAGAAAACCATATGGATAAGCATAACCAGAAACATAGTGCCTGGCGTGCTGTGTCCATATGGTCACCATCAGTTGGACACGACTGAAAGCCTGCACAATGACAACAAAATCTAAAGTTTTAGTCTCTATTTAAATAGTACGTGCATCCTGCCTACTAGCTGTTGCATGAGGAATAACAGATAGCTGAGTGCTGCACTTACCGTGGGGAAGGCACTGATTTATAACATTTTTTCCTGCACTTTGCACTGACCAGTTAACGGATAGCTGACCTGTTTAGGTGATTTCAGCATTCTGCCATTTCCTTTTCTGCCATAAGAAATGACAAGGTAATGTAAGAAAACTGGAAATGTAAGCAGTCTTCCAGTGACTTGAATGAGACACAGACACCAGTAACCTGATTGGCTGCAATAATGCCACTGCATGTGGCTGGACTTGCACACACACGCACATATAAACACAGATTTTATTTGATTTGGTTTATCAGTAAAAAAATGCATGAGTTTAAAACATTTTCAAAAGTATTTCAACCTGCTTTTAGTAGATCTTTACTGTGATGTGGTCCAAACTGTTCTAACATAAGTGGCCCTTAAGGTCAATTATTACTGCACACCATAAATTCCTATATACAGGAGTTGGGTAACAGACTATCTTGTACTTAAGAATAAACTCTCAAGGGGCGGAGCTAACATTCAAGGAAAGAGGATGTGTGCTGCATGAGCTCTGCTGAAAAAACATATAACATCATATACAGTATAAAGTGACTTATCTATCACCAAATTTATATATATGACCACGATTGTCCACAGGAGGACCCAGCTGGTTTTAAAAATCAAGTTTGGAAACTTTTTCTTCTGAGATTTGCTTCTGAACCAGAACAAAGGAGACTCTGATAAACACCATCCATATTTAAGGTTGGTAAACACCAAAATTGCTTGTCTGGATCAAACCAATACAGTTCTAATCTAGATACCTTACACTATTGGAGATCTTTTCTGTGTAACGATTTGTAGATATAGAATAAAATCTGGATTGTACTCACAATAAACTGTATAATTGGGAATTATGTAAATCAAAAAAAGACCCAGCAGCTTATATCTCATATAATAATACGGATATAACCTATGCCTTTTATGTGGGAGACTGTGAAAAATTAATGCAGACTATTTCTGCTTTATAAAGTCCCAGATTATCACCCTCTGATCAGACCTTCCAATCCAGGGGCCCCATACACCAGCCCCCCAGGGGTTAAAGGAAAGCCCTAATCTATGGTATCTGGTGATTTACAGTATTCCAGGACTATAAACCTAAATTAAAATCCATTGTGATTTGTTATCTCTACAGTACATTTTTCCCAGAACTGCCTTTTATCAAACATAGTGGCTGGGAATTACTCCAAGGGCGGGAAGACTTGCTCTGGGGTGGACGGCACAAAGTAGGGTGGCACGCCCAACATGTTTTGGACAAAGGTCTGAACATAACAACTTGATAGAAATAGCTCACTTAATTTGTCTGCACAGCTCTATCTAGTGGGCAAATTTCAGGCCTGCAAATTCAGACCTGCAACAATAAAACTACACCACACTGCCATCTGGTGGGCCTACAAAGTATTTACAGCTCTATACAACATTGACTGAGAGCTATAAGGCCTTCCAGTTAACCACTCCCTGCACCCCTCATCATTACCTGCTCCTCTCAGCTATCTCATGGGACAAGATTTTTTTGTCCCCATGCTTTCTCACCAGCCAAGTCTTCCTATCATAATGCCTGAATAGCACTATAAGTGTACCTGAAGGCCCCGGGCCCAATGACTTGATATGACCAGACTGGAGACCTCTTGCACATGATCCTTATCTAACAATGAAAAATTAGTATCTATACCTGAGGGCACCCAGCCTACTTGTGTGTTATGACTGGGACAGGGGCTAAGCGGATATAATCCCTACTTGTTAACAGAAAGAAAGCCTATACCTGTCCCTCCCGATTGTCAGCCCAGTGTCCTCTCACATTTTCGTGCCTCAGCTTCACCCGCTAAAAACACTATCTTCCTATCATTATGGGGAAATCGAGCAAGAAAACCCAGCAATCTAGAGGAATTAAGGATCACTTTCCAACACAAGCCCCTCCACCGGCTACATCTCCGCAGCCAGATCCCACTTCTTCGGACATCGAGGATACCCCGGATTGCCCTCCATATGTGGACTTGACAGATGCGACAGTGGCAAAAATAGATGCTCTCTTACAAGCTCGCCTATCCACGCCGGTCAGGGAAATCCAGCAGGAAATCCAAGACTTGGGTCAATGCACCAACCACCTGGAAAACCTAACAGATCAAATCATTGAGTCACAATCTTCTGTTAGGCAGGTGATTGAGCAACACTCACTGCAAATTTCCAACCTTGAAGCCAAGCTAGAAGATCTGGAGAACCACTTGAGACGATTCAATGTTCGCTTCCGCTGCATTCCTAAAGCGGTAACTAATCTTCTGCCGTACCTGCAAACAACTAATTAGTCCATCTTACCGACGCCCCCAGAGTCAGCTTGGGAAATCGAGAGAGCTCATAGAGCCTTGGGAGGTCCCCCAAACTCTGATCAACCAAAGGACGTTTTGGTCCGCTTTCTCTGCCAGAATGCAAGAGACCTTCTTCTACAGGAAGCCAGAAAGTCCCCCACCATTGTGGGTCCAGACGCTCCACTCTGCGGATCTTGCACCATCTACTCTCTGGAAATGTAAACTTATGAAGCCCGCAATTGCAATCTTCATTCACAACAAAATTAAATATAGATGGGGCTTCCCATTCAGCCTCTCCTTTCAAGTGTGCTCATCCGCTTATACAGCTTTCTCACTGGAAGAATGTATGGCTTTCCTGGCTCAACCCAATCTAGCCCCAGATCCTGGACTGTCGGAACCCCGAAACCCTCTGGACCCCAGCTCAGTGGAACGGGCAAAAATGCCGCCTTCTCAACGCCCGACTACACAATGGGTGACAGCGTCGAAACCTAAGCGACCCCGGAGGCCTTCCCGAATAGAGGTCACACCAAACGTCTCTACGCTTCTTTCTAAACCCTCTCTGGACATTCTAGTAATACGTTTGTGCGTTCCTCACCCACGAAAATCTAATTTTGGATCGCTTTCCCTGATATTCGTCAATGACTATTTAAGACTTGCAATCCAGAGTCATTACTCTAGGCTTGCACTTCCAAGTAGGATATGCTGAACTCCTACATACTTTCCAAGGCAACTTTGGAACTTTACTTGGTTCTCTTACCCACACCAAGTCGACTTTCCCCTGGACCAGATTTGGTATGCCCCCTATGTTTATTGTCCCTGGGAGTCAGATCTTAAACTGTATCCACTATATGCCTGAGAAAGGGCTTTAACCCCCTTCCCATTCTCCTGTACACGGCAACATCAAGCCTATTTGGATCTTTCCATATAATTTAAACCCATGGTGTATCCACTAACATTCCTAGAAAGGCCCCCGCCCTCCCGCCCTAGTCTCCACTCACCCCTAACCCCCCCCCCCGTATTGGGCTGGCCTAAACCGGGGTCCCTCAGGCCCCTTAATTTAAATCCAATCTTAGATTTAAAAACCCTCCTACCCGGCAGTTTGTAACTACTGGCCGGGCCCCTTCAGGTACATTAATTTAACCTTAATACACGCTTGGAGCTATACTTTGCCCCACCTCACTAGTAGGGATTCCAAGGTTGGGGAGATTCCCCCCTTGCCCTCGGCACTTCGTGTGCCTTAAGTTAATTAGTGAGGATTTACCTCCACTATACTGTTGTTGTTTTTTATATTGTTTGATAAGATGTTGATTTTTTGGATATTTTCTCCATGTTTTAAACTGTTCTTTTTGTCTCTATTCTCCCCTGCATCCTGGGTTGTCTGGCTCTGGTCCTTCGCTCCACTTCCACCTCTGGTCCTCGGCCGCCATGAGCTTAGCGGCGGTCTCAACATCTTCCTGAGCATTCATTACTACCACAGGTACAATGACTGACACTTCTTTCACCTTTCTCACTCACAATGTTAAAGGGTTTAATTTCCCATTTAAAAGGCGTAGAGCGTTTATCTCATATAAATCACCTCGACCCTCAGTAATATTTATGCAGGAAACTCATTTTGCTAAAGGAAAACCCCCCTCTTACTTACACAAATCATACCCCTACTTCATAACCTCAACTTGTCCCACTAAGAAGGCAGGCGTGGCTATACTACTCCATAAAGACTTCCCTTTCACTGTGGAGAGTAAAAAAATTGACCCACAGGGCAACTACATTTTACTAACAGGATCCCTTCTGAATACTAGGATCTCTCTTATAGCTCTGTACTCCCCCACTACGCCCCCCATAATACTCTCATTAAACTCCTTGCTTATCTCAAATCAATAGATACAGGCAAAATCATTATAGGGGGGGATATCAACTTAGCTCTAGACCCTAGCATGGATATGTCCTCTAAGTCCCAGGGAGATAAATTCTCCAAAAATCTTAAGCACATCCATAGACTGCTCGAGGAGCTTCATCTGCTGGATACTTGGAGACTGAAACATCAGGGAGAAAGGGAGTACACGTTTTACTCCCCAGTGCATGGCTCATACTCCAGAATAGATACATTGCTAATGGATTCATCTTTGTCGGATGGCTTAGTTGCTTCCGAAATACGCCCCTTTCCCTGGTTCCGACCACTCTGTGGTCCACATGTCCCTTGATTCCACATACATGGAAGCTTAATGATATGCTCCTCTCCAATCAAACCTTTCAGGACCAGGTAGCCTCGGACCTCAGCCAATACTTCTTAAATAACCTGACCCCAGGCGCGGATATAGGGTGGGTTTGGGCAGCACATAAAGCTGTTATTAGGGGCTCTTGCATTAAACTATCTGCTGCACACAAGAGACAAAAAAGAAAAAGGGAAGTTGAGATCAGAGCGTCACTTTTAGCTTTAGAAAAATCTAACCCGATCAATCCCTCAACCCAACGCCGTAAACAAATAGACCTATTACGAGCCGAATTGGATTTAATACTTTCAGCGCAAACTGAAAAAGCATTGAGATGCACGGGCCATAAATTTAACACAAAAGCTAACAAACCGGATTCTCTACTTGCTAGAAAATTAAAAAGGAAGCTAGCCCACTCCAAAATTTTCAAGATCAAAAGCCCCTCTGGGAACATCACTTATAGCCCAAATGAGATTAAAGAAACCTTTACTACCTTTTTTCAAAAGCTCTATTCATGCACGCAGAAGCAACATACTAATCAAATCTCCACTTTTCTACGATCTACGAGTCCTACGATCTTCCACATATATCGGCTCAAGAGAGAGAGGGTCTGAACTCTTTAATTACGGTTGAGGAAGTTTTGGAGACAATTAAAAAACTGAAATTAGGTAAAGCCCCAGGTCCGGACGGATTTTCTAACTTGTGCTACAAAAAATTTGCGGAAATTTTGGCTCCCCACTTGGTGACCTTATTTATTGCGATCTTAGACGGTCACAACATTCCACCTGAATTAAACCAAGCGGACATGGTCTTCTTTCCAAAGGAGGGCCCAGACCCTTTGGAGGTTAAAAATTACAGGCCTATATCGCTACTAAATGGGTATGTCAAATTACTTGCTAAATTGATGGCCGATAGAATTTCTAAATTTCTGCCCTCACTAATTCATAAGGATTAAGTGGGTTTCATCACCCGTAGGCAAGTGGGGGATAATATTAGACGGATTCTGGATACCATGCACTGGGCGGGTAAACACCGTACCCCCTTATGACTTCTAGCCCTGGATATGGAGAAGGCCTTTGACTCTCTAGAATGGCCCTACTTAAGAGCAGTATTGTCGAAATTCGGCCTTACAGTACGTTTTATGAACATGATTAATAACTATTATAAATCCCCTCAAGCAGTCCTAAAACTCCCTGACGAAGCAAGGGCTTCATTTACTATTCAGAGGGGGGCCAGACAAGGCTGCCCACTATCCCCTTTACTCTTTGCTCTAGCCGTTGAACCCTTAGCTCAGGCTATTAGATCAAACGTAGACGTTAAAGGCATAAATATAGGCCACCATCACTTTAAGTGTGCCTTATTCACAGATGATGTCCTCTGTACATTGACAGATCCCTGCACTTCAGTCCCTGCCCTCTTTTACCTACTGGGAACATTCAGTAAAGTCTCTGGGCTCCACATAAACGTGGATAAAACAGAAGTTCTAAATATTTCCTTACCCCCCACAGACTTAACCTTTTTGCAACAGCACTTTAATTTTAACTGGCCCTCTAACCATATTAAATATCTAGGTGTGAATCTCACCCGTAACACTGCACATCTTCACAAATCCAACTATACGGCCATCTACAAAACATTCACCCAAAATCTACTGACATGGGCAAAACACCCTATTTCATGGTTAGGACGTATCCACTCATTTAAAATGAACCTCCTTACCCGCCTTTTGTATTTATTTCGCTCCCTAGCGATCGCCTTGACTTACATGGATTTAGACAAACTACAACGCCAAGTCTTTAAATTTATATGGCAGAATAAATCACATTGTATCTCTAAATCAACTATGTTCATCCATAAATCAAAAGGAGGTCTCTCCTGCCCCAATTTGAAATTATATTTTAAAGCGCCACAATTGGCCTTTGTTCCAATTGCGCACTCCCCTACTCACCAACCTCTTTGGATATTTATTGAGAACTTTATGATGGCCCCATATACGTGGGATTCCATTCCATGGATCCCAAACCCACTGACATGTTTGGGTAAATTGGACAGTCCGTATATAAAGCATTCCTTAAATATTTGGTCATGGGCTGTCCGCAAATTTTAGCTGATCCAGAAGTACCTCACTCCTACTCCCTTAATACCCAATTCCAGATTCCCGGATACTCTCCCTGCAACCTCTTTATTATGGTGGAAATCCCATAATCTACTGACGGTGAAATTCTGGTATCGAGATAACACTACCTTAACATACACTCAACTAAAAGAAGAATTCAATATCCCCATTCAGGAACATTATACATTTTGTAGATTTAAATACTTTCTCTCCACGTTAGAAAATACACTAGGTAAGCCGACTTCAAATTGGTTTACTAGGTTATACCTGTCTGCTCCTCTTACAAAAGGTATTGTGGGTATCCTATATGATACTTTAAACTCCCCTCCCGCCACCCCCTCCCAAAATATATGCAAAGATGGGAAGAAGACTTAAATGGCAAGTGGGATATGGGGACTTGGAAGAACTCTTGGCGAACCCTTACCAGGGGATCTTTGAGCAGTAATATTCTGGAGACCTCTATTAAGGTTCTTCATAGGATATATATCACCCCAGACAAACTATTTAGATGAAAACACTCCCCTAATCCTAATTGCTTTAGAGCTTGTACGTCATGTACGGGCCTTGTCTCTCTCTTTCTGTTTTATGTGTCTCGCTCTCATTTATTTCTCTCTGACCTGTCTCTCTCGCTCCTGGTGTGCTCTCTCTCTCTGTATGCTCTCGCTCTCTCTGCACTATCTCTGTCTGGGTGCTCTCTTTCTCTGTGAGCTCTTTCTGTGCACTCTCTCTCTCTGTGCTCTCTCTCTTTCTGTGTGCTCTTTGCATTCTCTCTGTGTGTTTTCTGTCTTTGCACTCTTTTTCTTTGTCTGTGCACTCTCTCTCTGTGCATTCTTTCTCTGTGCACTCTGTGTGCTCTCTCTCACTCTGTGTGTGCGCTGTCTGTGTGTGATCTCTGTCTGTGTGCACTTTCATTGTGTGCTCTCACTGTCTGCGCTCTCTCTCTGTCTGCGCTCTCTCTCTCTGTCTGCAATCTCTCTCTCTCTCGCTGTTTGTGTGGATGCTGTCTGTGTGCACTCTCTCTCTTTGTACCCCTCCCTCTCTGTGTTGATGTCTGTACCCTCTCAGTGTGTGCGCTCTCTCTCTCTCTCTCTGTGCACTGTCTCTGTGGCTCTGTGGCTCTCTCTCTCTGTGCACTCTCTGTCTCTACTCTGTCTGTGCACTCTCTCTTTGTGTGCTCTGTCTGTGCGCTCTCTCTGTCTGTGCGCTCTCTCTTGCTCTCTGTGTGTGCTGTCTGTGTGTGTGCTGTCTGTGATCTCTCTATCTGTGCACTCTCTCTGCTCTCTGTCATTGCACTTTCTCTCTGTGCACTCTCTCTCTTTCTGTGCACTCTGTCTATGTGCTCTCTCTCACTCTCAGTGTGAGCTGTCTGTGTGCTCTCTCTCTCTCTGGACCCCTCCCTCTCTGTCTCGACCTCTTTGCACTCTGTGTGTGCCCTCTCTCTATCTGTACACTCTATGTGTGTCCCTCTCTCTCTCTGTGCTCTCTCTGTCTCTTCTCTCTGTGTGTGCACTCTCTCTCTGTGTGCTCTCTCTCTCTCGCTTTTTGTGTGTGCTGTATGTTTGTACTTGTTACGGTACAAAGACCTATATGTCCCATCATTTGGGTAGTGTGCGCTGGGCAGCCTGGATAGTAAGTTTGACGATCTTTACTACCAGCATGTCCTTTGGTCAATAATACATCCTTACTCAAGTTGTGATGAAAATTAAGAAAACTTTATTGAATCGGTTCAGCTTATTTAAAACCTTGCACAACACATTATAGGGAGTGGCTACCTTTAGCCAAACCCCCATCCCCCTCTGGGCCAATGTAGTAACTCTTAGAATCAGCTAATTACCTCTGTCTAATCGGACGGGGCTAATCCGTGGGAACTTTTAGTCTCCTCCCCCAGGGCCGCCTTTAGTGGCGTCAACCTAATTCATTCTTGCACAGGTAGGGAAGGAAGAACATGTCTTCTCTGTCTCTCTCTGCCCCTGGTTCTGGGGCAGATAAACCCTGTAGACAGGCCATATAGTTGGTGCCTGTATGTCTGACCTACTGCTGTGCATGTTAGATAACCTTTGCCCTCCAGCCATCTGGCACCAGTCACTCCCCGCTCATAGATGGGGCTGGTACTAATCTGTAACACATTTCTACACATTTTTCCACATTATTCATAACTTTAAAAGTATGCATCACATTCACATAAAACATTTTCAGAATCAGCATACTCCAAATACAAACATATGTCCAAATCATATAAATTGGTCCAGTGGTTCAAAAGTTAAATCATAGTCCTTTCTGACCAAATGAAGCATGGCTTCCATGTCTTTGTAGGGGGAAAATCAACATGGGCCATAGTCAAAAGGAAGAATTTGGGCAACCAGGCTCCTCCAATGTACAGTGACGAGACTGATCTCGTCACATCTCTCCCCTTTTCCTAACAGAGTATCTGACCTTCTGCCAGTCAGTGCTCTGGTTAGTCCAGCAGCCCACCCACAAAACACAATCAGCAGTACAGCCCACCCAAAATAACTGGTTACTACACCTGGGTAGAGGAGAAACTTGTCCATGTCCAGGTGCCTCACCACGGCTGTGCTGGCCACTGGTAAGCTGCATTGGTGGGTTGCTGAGTGGGCAGAGACCAGCGGTACTCTGCCCTGGTGCCAGCGCTACCATGGAAGTAGCCTGTTTGGAGCCTGGTTGTAGGAGGGGGAGACCGATTGTCTCCCCTTTAGATACACAGCTCTGCTGCTGGAGGGGGAGACCGCCCGTCTCTGCCCCTGGTAGCTCAGCCTATTGCTGGGGAATGGAGACAGGGCTCCCAATTCCCTGCCTATCACTCTGCCGCTGGGAAGGGAGGACGCTGCTCTCCTCTCCCTGCAAGGTACACTGCCGCTGGGGAGGGAGGAGGCTGCTCTCCTCTCCCTGCAAGGTACACTTCCGCTGGGGAGGGGAGACAATGCTCTCCACTCCCTGCACTCCACACTGGCGCTGGGGATCTGTAGGGCCGGTGGAGAGACCTCGGTCCCATCTCCACCTGCCGCCTGGGGTTCCTCCCAATAAATCTCTACAATATCTTCCCAGCTGATGGGGTCTGGATCTGGGTCTGTCACCTTGCTGTCCTGCTGAGCCTTCCCTATGGAGTGGAAGAGATCTTGGTAGTCCTGCTCCAGTTCCCACTCCAGGGTTGTTAGGTGAACAAGGTCTTGCTCTACCTCATGGGGGTCATCCCAGTCATGCCTAGCCTCCCTCTCATAGAAAATTTCCTGAAGTCTGGTCTGCGCAGGGTTCCCGAAGTCAGGCTCTGCAAAGGACTCCCATAACAAGCCAGGACCATCAAACTCCTCTCCCTCTGGCTTGTCATGCTCGGCTGTCCAGGGTATATACTGTGCCATATACCACCAGAGCGCCTGGTAGGCATCCTCCAGCCATAGCTCCTGCCATGCACGGAGCTTGAGTTCCTCCACCCATTCCTCAAGGGGCTGCTCTCCCAGGAAGGGCATGCACAGGGCCACTTGCTTCTGCAACCGCTGCTCTTCACTGGGGAGACTCTCACCCCGCTGGTATTGTACATTATCCAGGGCCTGGTACCAGATGCCTTTCCCTAATGCATCCCGGCCATCCAGGTCCTCATCTTCGTATAGCACTGCTGGTTTCATTCTGCTGCTTTTAGGGTCGCTATACTGGGACATGCGTTGCCCCCAACTTGTAAATCCACAGAATGGTGTCTCCTGTAGCTGTCCTTCTGGCTGTGGGAACAATGCCACCACTGCCACCAGTGTTACGGTACAAAGACCTATATGTCCCAGCATTTGGGTAGTGTGCGCTGGGCAGCCTGGATAGTAAGTTTGACGATCTTTACTACCAGCATGTCCTTTGGTCAATAATACATCTTTACTCAAGTTGTGATGAAAATTAAGAACACTTTATTGAATTGGTTCAGCTTATTTAAAACCTTGCACGACACATTATAGGGAGTGGCTACCTTTAGCCAAACCCCCATCCCCCTCTGGGCCAATGTAGTAACTCTTAGAATCAGCTAATTACCTCTGTCTAATCGGACGGGGCTAATCCGTGGAAACTTTTAGTCTCCTCCCCCAGGGCCGCCTTTAGGGGCGTCAACCTAATTCATTCTTGCACAGGTAGGGAAGGAAGAACATGTCTTCTCTGTCTCTCTCTGCCCCTGGTTCTGGGGCAGAGAAACCCTGTAGACAGGCCATATAGTTGGTGCCTGTATGTCTGACCTACTGCTGTGCATGTTAGATAACCTTTGCCCTCCAACCATCTGGCACCAGTCACTCCCCGCTCATAGATGGGGCTGGTACTAATCTGTAACACATTTCTACACATTTTTCCACATTATTCATAACTTTAAAAGTATGCATCACATTCACATAAAACGTACATTTTCAGAATCAGCATACTCCAAATACAAACATATGTCTAAATCATATAAATTGGTCCAGTGGTTCAAAAGTTAGATCACAGTCCTTTCTGACCAAATGAAGCATGGCTTCCATGTCTTTGTAGGGGGAAAATCAACATGGGCCGTAGTCAAAAGGAAGAATTTGGGCAACCAGGCTCCTCCAATGTACAGTGACGAGACTGATCTCGTCACATCACTCTCTCTCTCTGTGTGTCGATCTCTGTGCGCTCTCTCTGTAGCTCTCTTTCTCTGTTCTCTGTCTGTGCACTCTCTCTCTGTGCACTCTCTCTCTGTGCAGTCTCTCTCTCTCTGTGCGCTCTCTCTCACTCTCTGTGTGGGTTGTCTGTGTGTGATCTCTCTGTCTGTGTGCACTCTCTCTCTCTGTACCCCTCCCTCTCTGTGTCTCTCTCTCTCTTTGTGTGCTCTGTTTCTCTGTGTGATCTCTGTCTCTGCTCTCTGTGGCTCTCTTTCTCTGTGCACTCTCTGCCTCTGCTCTCTGTCTGTGCACTCTCCCTGTGAGCTGTCTGTGCACTCTCTCTGTCTGTGCGCTCTCTCTCTGCGTTCTCTCTTGCTGTCTGTGTGTAATCTCTCTGTCTGTGCACTCTCTGTCTGTGTGCTCTCTGGAGGGGGAGACCGCCCGTCTCTGCCCCTGGTAGCTCAGCCTGTTGCTGGGGAATGGAGACGGGGCTCCCAATTCCCTGCCTATCACTCTGCCGCTGGGAAGGGAGGACGCTGCTCTCCTCTCCCTGCAAGGTACACTGCCGCTGGGGAGGGAGGACGCTGCTCTCCTCTCCCTGCAAGGTACACTTCCGCTGGGGAGGGGAGACAATGCTCTCCACTCCCTGCACTCCACACTGGCGCTGGGGATCTGTAGGGCCGGTGGAGAGACCTCGGTCCCATCTCCACCTGCCGCCTGGGGTTCCTCCCAATAAATCTCTACAATATCTTCCCAGCTGAAGGGGTCTGGATCTGGGTCTGTCACCTTGCTGTCCTGCTGAGCCTTCCCTATGGAGTGGAAGAGATCTCGGTAGTCCTGCTCCAGTTCCCACTCCAGGGTTGTTAGGTGAACAAGGTCTTGCTCTACCTCATGGGGGTCATCCCAGTCATGCCTAGCCTCCCTCTCATAGAAAATTTCCTGAAGTCTGGTCTGCGCAGGGCTCCCGAAGTCAGGCTCTGCAAAGGACTCCCATAACAAGCCAGGACCATCAAACTCCTCTCCCTCTGGCTTGTCATGCTCGGCTGTCCAGGGTATATACTGTGCCATATACCACCAGAGCGCCTGGTAGGCATCCTCCAGCCATAGCTCCTGCCATGCACGGAGCTTGAGTTCCTCCACCCATTCCTCAATGGGCTGCTCTCCCAGGAAGGGCATGCGCAGGGCCACTTGCTTCTGCAACCGCTGCTCTTCACTGGGGAGACTCTCACCCCGCTGGTATTGTACATTATCCAGGGCCTGGTACCAGATGCCTTTCCTTAATGCATCCCGGCCATCCAGGTCCTCATCTTCGTATAGCACTGCTGGTTTCATTCTGCTGCTTTTAGGGTCGCTGTACTGGGACATGCGTTGCCCCCAACTTGTAAATCCACAGAATGGTGTCTCCTGTAGCTGTCCTTCTGGCTGTGGGAACAATGCCACCACTGCCACCAGTGTTACGGTACAAAGACCTATATGTCCCAGCATTTGGGTAGTGTGCGCTGGGCAGCCTGGATAGTAAGTCTGACGATCTTTACTACCAGCATGTCCTTTGGTCAATAATACATCTTTACTCAAGTTGTGATGAAAATTAAGAACACTTTATTGAATTGGTTCAGCTTATTTAAAACCTTGCACGACACATTATAGGGAGTGGCTACCTTTAGCCAAACCCCCATCCCCCTCTGGGCCAATGTAGTAACTCTTAGAATCAGCTAATTACCTCTGTCTAATCGGACGGGGCTAATCCGTGGAAACTTTTAGTCTCCTCCCCCAGGGCCGCCTTTAGTGGCGTCAACCTAATTCATTCTTGCACAGGTAGGGAAGGAAGAACATGTCTTCTCTGTCTCTCTCTGCCCCTGGTTCTGGGGCAGAGAAACCCTGTAGACAGGCCATATAGTTGGTGCCTGTATGTCTGACCTACTGCTGTGCATGTTAGATAACCTTTGCCCTCCAACCATCTGGCACCAGTCACTCCCCGCTCATAGATGGGGCTGGTACTAATAACTTTAAAAGTATGCATCACATTCACATAAAACGTACATTTTCAGAATCAGCATACTCCAAATACAAACATATGTCCAAATCATATAAATTGGTCCAGTGGTTCAAAAGTTAGATCACAGTCCTTTCTGACCAAATGAAGCATGGCTTCCATGTCTTTGTAGGGGGAAAATCAACATGGGCCGTAGTCAAAAGGAAGAATTTGGGCAACCAGGCTCCTCCAATGTACAGTGACGAGACTGATCTCGTCACATCACTCTCTCTCTCTGTGTGTCGATCTCTGTGCGCTCTCTCTGTAGCTCTCTTTCTCTGTTCTCTGTCTGTGCACTCTCTCTCTGTGCACTCTCTCTCTGTGCAGTCTCTCTCTCTCTGTGCGCTCTCTCTCACTCTCTGTGTGGGTTGTCTGTGTGTGATCTCTCTGTCTGTGTGCACTCTCTCTCTCTGTACCCCTCCCTCTCTGTGTCTCTCTCTCTCTTTGTGTGCTCTGTTTCTCTGTGTGATCTCTGTCTCTGCTCTCTGTGGCTCTCTTTCTCTGTGCACTCTCTGCCTCTGCTCTCTGTCTGTGCACTCTCCCTGTGAGCTGTCTGTGCACTCTCTCTGTCTGTGCGCTCTCTCTCTGCGTTCTCTCTTGCTGTCTGTGTGTAATCTCTCTGTCTGTGCACTCTCTGTCTGTGTGCTCTCTGGAGGGGGAGACCGCCCGTCTCTGCCCCTGGTAGCTCAGCCTGTTGCTGGGGAATGGAGACGGGGCTCCCAATTCCCTGCCTATCACTCTGCCGCTGGGAAGGGAGGACGCTGCTCTCCTCTCCCTGCAAGGTACACTGCCGCTGGGGAGGGAGGACGCTGCTCTCCTCTCCCTGCAAGGTACACTTCCGCTGGGGAGGGGAGACAATGCTCTCCACTCCCTGCACTCCACACTGGCGCTGGGGATCTGTAGGGCCGGTGGAGAGACCTCGGTCCCATCTCCACCTGCCGCCTGGGGTTCCTCCCAATAAATCTCTACAATATCTTCCCAGCTGAAGGGGTCTGGATCTGGGTCTGTCACCTTGCTGTCCTGCTGAGCCTTCCCTATGGAGTGGAAGAGATCTCGGTAGTCCTGCTCCAGTTCCCACTCCAGGGTTGTTAGGTGAACAAGGTCTTGCTCTACCTCATGGGGGTCATCCCAGTCATGCCTAGCCTCCCTCTCATAGAAAATTTCCTGAAGTCTGGTCTGCGCAGGGCTCCCGAAGTCAGGCTCTGCAAAGGACTCCCATAACAAGCCAGGACCATCAAACTCCTCTCCCTCTGGCTTGTCATGCTCGGCTGTCCAGGGTATATACTGTGCCATATACCACCAGAGCGCCTGGTAGGCATCCTCCAGCCATAGCTCCTGCCATGCACGGAGCTTGAGTTCCTCCACCCATTCCTCAATGGGCTGCTCTCCCAGGAAGGGCATGCGCAGGGCCACTTGCTTCTGCAACCGCTGCTCTTCACTGGGGAGACTCTCACCCCGCTGGTATTGTACATTATCCAGGGCCTGGTACCAGATGCCTTTCCTTAATGCATCCCGGCCATCCAGGTCCTCATCTTCGTATAGCACTGCTGGTTTCATTCTGCTGCTTTTAGGGTCGCTGTACTGGGACATGCGTTGCCCCCAACTTGTAAATCCACAGAATGGTGTCTCCTGTAGCTGTCCTTCTGGCTGTGGGAACAATGCCACCACTGCCACCAGTGTTACGGTACAAAGACCTATATGTCCCAGCATTTGGGTAGTGTGCGCTGGGCAGCCTGGATAGTAAGTCTGACGATCTTTACTACCAGCATGTCCTTTGGTCAATAATACATCTTTACTCAAGTTGTGATGAAAATTAAGAACACTTTATTGAATTGGTTCAGCTTATTTAAAACCTTGCACGACACATTATAGGGAGTGGCTACCTTTAGCCAAACCCCCATCCCCCTCTGGGCCAATGTAGTAACTCTTAGAATCAGCTAATTACCTCTGTCTAATCGGACGGGGCTAATCCGTGGAAACTTTTAGTCTCCTCCCCCAGGGCCGCCTTTAGTGGCGTCAACCTAATTCATTCTTGCACAGGTAGGGAAGGAAGAACATGTCTTCTCTGTCTCTCTCTGCCCCTGGTTCTGGGGCAGAGAAACCCTGTAGACAGGCCATATAGTTGGTGCCTGTATGTCTGACCTACTGCTGTGCATGTTAGATAACCTTTGCCCTCCAACCATCTGGCACCAGTCACTCCCCGCTCATAGATGGGGCTGGTACTAATAACTTTAAAAGTATGCATCACATTCACATAAAACGTACATTTTCAGAATCAGCATACTCCAAATACAAACATATGTCCAAATCATATAAATTGGTCCAGTGGTTCAAAAGTTAGATCACAGTCCTTTCTGACCAAATGAAGCATGGCTTCCATGTCTTTGTAGGGGGAAAATCAACATGGGCCGTAGTCAAAAGGAAGAATTTGGGCAACCAGGCTCCTCCAATGTACAGTGACGAGACTGATCTCGTCACATCACTCTCTCTCTCTGTGTGTCGATCTCTGTGCGCTCTCTCTGTAGCTCTCTTTCTCTGCTCTCTGTCTGTGCACTCTCTCTCTGTGCACTCTCTCTCTGTGCAGTCTCTCTCTGTCTGTGCGCTCTCTCTCACTCTCTGTGTGCGTTGTCTGTGTGTGATCTCTCTGTCTGTGTGCACTCTCTCTCTCTGTACCCCTCCCTCTCTGTGTCTCTCTCTCTCTTTGTGTGCTCTGTTTCTCTGTGTGATCTCTGTCTTTGCTCTCTGTGGCTCTCTTTCTCTGTGCACTCTCTGCCTCTGCTCTCTGTCTGTGCACTCTCCCTGTGAGCTGTCTGTGCACTCTCTCTGTCTGTGCGCTCTCTCTCTGCGCTCTCTCTTGCTGTCTGTGTGTGATCTCTCTGTCTGTGCACTCTCTGTCTGTGTGCTCTCTGCTTGTGTGCTCTCTCCATCTGCGCTTTGTGTGCACTGCTGTCTGTGTGCACTCTCTGTACCCTTCCCTCTCTTTGTCAATCTCTGTGCGCTCTCTGTCTGTGTGCGCTCTATCTCTCTGTGCTTTCTCTGTGTGTGCATTCTCTCTTGCTCTCTGTGTGCTGTCTGTGTGTGATCTCTCGGTGTGTGCACTCTCTCTGCTCTCTGTCATTGCACTCTCTCTGTGTGCTCTCTTTCTGTGCACTCTCTCTCTTTCTGTGCACTCTGTGTGCTCTCTCTCACTCTCTGTGTGTGTGCTCTCTCTCTGTACCCCTCCCTCTGTATCGATTTCTGTTTGCTGTGTGTGTGCTCTCTCTCTATCTGTGCACTCTCTGTGTGTCCCTCTCTCTCTCTCTGTGCTCTCTCTCTGTCTCTGCTCTTTGTGTGTGCACTCTCTCTATGTGCCCTCTCTCTCTCACTTTTTGTGTGCGCTGTATGTTTGTACTCTCTCTCTCTCTGTCAATCTCTGTGCGCTCTCTCTGTTCACTCTCTCTATGACTCTGTCACTCTCTACTGTCTTTCACTGCTCTCTGTCTGTGAACTCTCTCTCTGTGCACTCTCTCTCTGTGCACTCTCTCTCGCTCCCTGTGTGCGCTGTCTGTGTGTGATCTTTCTGTCTGTGTGCACTCTCTCTCCCTGTACCCCTCCTTCTCTGTGTGCTCTATCTGTGTGTCTCTCTCTCTCTCTCTTTGTGCGCTCTGTCTCTGCGTCTCTCTGCCTCTGCTCTCTGTCTGTGCACTCTATCCTCACTCTCTTTCTCTCTGTGTGCGCGCTTTCTGTATGTGATCTCTCTGTCTGTGCACTCTCTCTCGCTCTGTGCACTCTCTGTCTGCGCTCTTTCTCTTGGCTTTTGTGTGTTGTCTGTGTGCTGTCTCTCTCTCTCTATACCCCTCCCTCTGTGTCGATTTCTGTGCACAGAGTGTGAGCGCTCTCTCTATCTGTGCACTCTCTGTGTGTCCCTCTTTCTCTCTGTGCACTCTCTGTCTCTGCTCTCTGTGCGTGCACTCTCTCTCTCTCTCTGTGCACTCACTCTCTCGCTCTTTGTGTGCACTGTATGTTTGTACTCTCTATCTCTGTGTCAATCTCTGTGCGCTCTCTCTGTGGCTCTTTCTCTGTGCGCTCTCTTTCTCTGCTCTCTGTCCGTGCACTCTCTCTCTCTCTGTGCACTTTACCTCTCTGCGCACTCTCTATCTCTGTGTGCTCTCTCTGTGCTCTCTCTCTGTGCGCTCTTTCTCGCTCTCTGTGTGCGCTGTGTGTGATCTCTCTGTCTGTGTGCACTCTCTCTCTGTGTACCCCTCCCTCTCTGTGTGCTCTCTCTCGTTGTTTCTCTCGTTGTGCGCTCTGTCTCTCTGTGTGCTCTCTGCTCTCTCTCTCTCTCTCTGTGCGCTCTCTGTCTGTGCACGCTCTCTCTGTGCGCTGTGCGCTCTCTCTGTCTGTGCTCTCTCTCTCTGTTTACGCTGTCTGTGTGTGATCTCTCTGTGTGCTCTATCTGTGGCTCTCTCTCTCTGTGTGCTCTCTGTCTCTGCGGCTCTCTGCCTCTGCTCTCTGTCTGTCCACTCTCTCCTCGCTCTCTTTCTCTCTGTGTGCGCGATGTCTGTATGTGATCTATCTGTCTGTGTGCTCTGTGTCTGTGCACTCTCTCTCGCTCTGTGCACTCTCTGTCTGCGCTCTTTCTCTCGGTTTTTGTATGCTGTCTGTGTGCTCTCTCTCTCTCTATAACCCTCCCTCTGTGTCGATTTCTGTGCACAGAGTGTGAGCGCTCTCTCTATCTGTGCACTCTCTGTGTGTCCCTCTCTCTCTCTCTGTGCACTCTCTGTCTCGCTCTTTGTGTGCACTGTATGTTTGTACTCTCTCTCTCTCTGTCGATCTCTGTGCGCTCTCTCTGTGGCTCTTTCTCTGTGCGCTCTCTGTCTCTGCTCTCTGTCCATGCACTCTCTCTCTCTGTGCACTCTCTGTCTCTGCTCTCTGTGCGTACACTCTCTCTCTCTCTCTCTGTGCACTCACTCTCTCGCTCTTTGTGTGCACTGTATGTTTGTACTCTCTCTCTCTGTGTCGATCTCTGTGCGCTCTCTGTGGCTCTTTCTCTGTGCGCTCTCTTTCTCTGCTCTCTTACCATGCACTCTCTCTCTCTCTGTGCACTCTCCCTCTCTGTGCACTCTCTCTCTCTCTGTGTGCTCTCTCTGTGCTCGCTCTCTCTCTCTGTGCGCTCTCTCTCGCTCACTGTGCGCGCTGTGTGTGATCTCTCTGTCTGTGTGCACTCTCTCTCTGTGTACCCCTCCCTCTCTGTGTGCTCTCTCTCTGGTTCTCTCATGCGCTCTGTCTCTCTGTGTGCTCTCTGCTCTCTCTCTCTCTCTGTGCGCTCTCTGCCTGTGCACTCTCTCTCTCTGTGCGCTGTGTGCTCTCTCTGTCTGTGAGCTCTCTCTTTCTCTCTGTTTACGCTGTCTGTGTGTGATCTCTTTGTGTGCTCTATCTGTGGCTCTCTCTCTCTCTTTGTGCGCTCTGTCTCTCTGTGTGCTCTCTGTCTCTGCGGCTCTCTGCCTCTACTCTCTGTCTGTGCACTCTCTCCTCGCTCTCTTTCTCTCTGTGTGCGCGCTGTCTGTATGTGATCTCTCTGTCTGTGCGCTCTGTGTCTGTGCACTCTCTGTCTGCGCTTTTTCTCTCGGTTTTTGTGTGCTGTCTGTGTGCTCTCTCTCTCTCTCTGTACCCCTCCCTCTGTGTCGATTTCTGTGCACAGAGTGTGAGCGCTCTCTCTATCTGTGCACTCTCTGTGTGTCACTCTCTCTCTCTCTGTGCACTCTCTGTCTCTGCTCTCTGGTCGTGCACTCTCTCTCTCTCTGTGCACTCACTCTCTCGCTCTTTGTGTGCACTGTATGTTTGTTCTCTCTCTCTGTGTCGATCTCTGTGCGCTCTCTCTGTGGCTCTTTCTCTGTGCACTCTCTTTCTCTGCTCTCTGCCCATGCACTCTCTCTCTCTCTGTGCACTCTCCCTCTCTGTGCACTCTCTCTCTCTCTGTGCTCTCTCTCTGTGCGCTCTCTCTCGCTCTCTGTGCGCGCTGTGTGTGATCTCTCTGTCTGTGTGCACTCTCTCTCTGTGTACCCCTCCCTCTCTGTGTGCTCTCTCTCTCTGGCTCTCTCGTTGTGCGCTCTGTCTCTCTGTGTGCTCTCTGCTCTCTCTCTCTCTGTGCGCTCTCTGCCTGTGCACTCTCTCTCTCTCTGTGCGCTCACTCTGTCTGTGTGCTCTCTCTCTCTTTCTCTCTGTTTACATTGTCTGTGTGTGATCTCTCTGTACGCTCTCTGTCTGTGTGCCCTCTCTCTCTCTGTACCCCTCCCTCTCTGTGTCAATCTCTGTGCGCTCTCTGTCTGTGCGCTATCTCTGCTTTCTATCTGCGCCCTCTATGTCTGTGTGCGCTCATGCTCTTTAATTCTCTCTCTCTCTGTACCCCTCCCTCTCTGTACCTGTCTCTCTCTGTACCTGTGTCTCTCTCTCTCTGTACTTGTCTCTCTCACTATGTACCACTCTCCCTCCCTCTCTTACTTTGCTGTCTTTCTCTGAAATGCAAAAGGCCACCAGCTTCTGTTATGATCAGGTTTCAGGCCCCTCCCCACTGATGTCATAACTACGCCCCTTGCTGACATCAGCGTTAGCAAAATTCTTTGCTGCTCACAACTATGTATGTGACTAGCGACTTGCCCATCAAAAAATTACGGCAATAAAATTGTAGGGCTGGGAATGCTGTTTGGCACACAATGTAAGGTTTTTGGTCGTCTGAGCACCTTCAGCACTCATTGAGAACCTCTCCCCTGGTGTACTTTTGCTTCTCTGAGCACCCTCTGCGCTCAATGTGAGCCCCGCAATGAGCGCCGAAGGCTCGTGTAATTTTGGTGGTGTGAGCACCTTTGGCGCTCATTGCGAGGGCCGCGCTGATCGCCGTTGGCGCTCATTGCGAGCCTCTCCCCTTGTAAGCTTTTGCTCCTCTGAGCACTCTCAGCACTCATTGTGAGCATCCTGCTGAACGCCTTTGGCGCTCATTGTGATCCTCTCCTCTGCTCTACTTTTGGTTCTCCGAGCACCCTGTGCGCTGATTGCGAGGCTCTCCGCTTGTGTAGTTTAGGTGGACTGAGCATCTTTGTCAGTCATTGCAAGGGGCATGCTGATTGGCTTTGTCGCTTATTGCGCGCCACTCCCCTCGTGTATTTTTGCTCCTCTGAGCACCCTCAGCGCTCATTGTGAGCCCCACGCTGAACGCTCATTGTGAGACCCACGCTGTGGCTCATTGCGATCCTCTCCCCTGGTCCTTTTTTCGTTTCTTTCTTTTTTTAATGAAATAATAAATTAATATACTTTACCTGTCACAATCTGCTTCTTCAAAGGGGCTTGATATGAACCTAGTTCAAACCTACCCCAGCAGAATCGTGTAGTTCCTGTTCTCTGTGGCACAAAACATGGCTTCTGAAGAGGTACAGGCAGAGAATACTGGATCCAGGTTACTTAGTGGCCCATGGCAAGACCACTCCCCAAGTCAGGATACAGCACACAGAAATAGTCTCACACCTTGTTTATGTGAAAACTATCTCTCAACCTTTATTGAATGATCAAAACAACATATTTATACTCTCCAATACCACACCCTTGTGTACATGTGTGTATGTGTGATGTCAGACCATCTGGCTTGCAACCTTGGGCTATCAAAGCTCTTGAGATCAAATTCACCAGATATCTAGTGAACAAACCTTTATGTTAAACTCAAGAGTTTGCTTAGGACTACTTGAAGTACATGCAATTGTCTTGACCCAAGGTCTGTATGTGTGAGTGTGCAATAATCTGCAGCTAACTTCTATGCAGAGCATTTCTACCAATGTGGAATATGTTCTATATAACATTTTCCCTCTTATAATATATTATAACTAGGCTACATAATAACCATGTACAGGCAACATATAACCACACAATAACACATAATCCCAATGTAACAATGTCATGCTCCCTGGGACATATTCATAAATTACTGACAATATGAGTCCTTAAACAATGAAATCATGACATTACCTATTTATAATTAATATATCTAGCAATCATTATCCTGAAGAGCTAACAATCAATTGTTTGATGTTCCTGCAGCATACAATGTAGATGTGCACTGTTGCTGACCTGAGGTGTGTCAGCAATGTGTGAAGTGTGTAGTGTAAATAGGCTGCGTGCGCTAGAGCAAACCATTTGTTTATCTGTGTAATTGGGCATTTTGTAATGGTAATGTTATTAGTTGTAAGTTAGTGTTGTAAAATGGCGGCGATTGTCTATGCGTTACGCAGATGTGGAGTATTTTCCGTTGTCCCTAATAGTGTATTTTATACCTCGTACGTGCCTGTGTAAAAGTCTTATGTGCTTGGCGGTGTTTTGCTTGTTTGTGGTTAAATTGTCGTGCAACCTGACTCCCGGACGTTGTGCCTGTCCCCCTTTGCTGTGAGTGGTGTTTCTTTTGAATTTTTGTTAATTTTGGTGGTGTTATTGTTGTTTTGTATGCGCGCAGTTCGGCCGTTAACTTTGTATTTTTTTGACCTCTTATTTTTTTTTCGAAGTGCCGCGGGTCGTATTTTTTTTTTGTTAAGCGCCCCTTTCCTTTTTGCAAGTGTTACGGGCCGTAAGTTTTCCACACATTTTTTTTCAAACTGCTACGGGTCTCGCATTGTGAATGGTGTAATTAAGATTTAGTTCCTTCGCCACTCCCTGCCTAAGTCGTACGGGGTCATAGGGATGAGCATCTACAACCTTTGGCGCTCCTTGCCAGCAACTGCGGCCCTTGTTTAAGACTTAGCAGAACAAAGCAAGCAACGGCACTCATCGCAAGACATGCAGAACTGCAGCAGCGACACAGAGGAGGGAGAGTGTGGAAAGAGACACAGGGCTGAGAGACTGAGGAAAAGAGACACGGGCGGAGAGGAGGTGGAGGGAGAGAGGGGGAAACAGACCCAGGTGTAAGAGAGTGGGGAGGGGCTTGCAATGATCGCCAAAGGTGCTCATCGCGTGGCCCGTAAAGTAGACGGGGGGAGAGGCTCGCAATGAGCGCCAAAGGTGATCAGCACGGGACTCGCGATGAGCGCAGAAGGGACAGCATTCCCTGCCTTACAATTTTTGACCCGTCATTTTTTATGGGCAAGTAGCACAATAAAAACAGCATGCAATTCAAAATAAAGAAAAGTTAATCATTTTCTTTACTTTTGAAACTGTCAATTTCCCTTGGTGGGCCTAAAAAGCAGTATAATATATACAAAATCAAATATATAATACATAATAATAAAGGATCATTCTTTGTGTATAGAGCAGTATTAAGTAAGGGTGTGAACACTCAGGCTTGCCAGGGTCTATGGCCTACCTTCCCCATTCAGTACTTATTTGCTAGGTGAGCTTTGCATTATTTAAAAAAGGTATTTTCCTGCTAACCTCACATATGTTAGAAATGTATAATGTTTAAGAGCACTCACTGAATATATTGGAAGTATTTCTGGAATAATTTACAATATATATATATATATATATATATATATATATATATATATATATATATAAATAAATAAATAGGTTTTATATCATTTTATTAAATTAAAGAAAAACAAGGACACTTGCTTATTTAGTATTATAATAATTATTATTAATATTATACATAATATCTCACTGTTGTAAAAAAAAAACACCAAATCTAATTTCTGACCTTTTATATGCAATTATTCTGCTGTGGAATCTACCATATTTCTTCTATCAGATGGTTTCTTGAGGTGGGAAAAGGTTTTGAATGCACAGGGAGTTGTGGGAATATGGAAGTAAGATCCGATACCACTCAGTAGGACTACAGGGAAACTCATTAGTTTACCAGGACACACTCACCTCAGGAAGAAGCAGGCAGCAGACGCAAAACGAATGCCTGCAGCAAAGAAAAATACTACACAATTGACCTGAGCATGAGTGACTGAGTCCGATAAATACAAATGTGAGAAACCCCCAACCATAATAAAACAACAAACACTAAATGTGGGATTAAAACAGGCCACAGCTTTATTGAAAAGATTAAACATAATCATAAAACAGTGGTAATTGCTCGAAATATAAAATTAGCCCAAAAAGCAACTGAGGCCTCCACAAACCCATTGCCCAGGAGGCCTCTGGACCAGCCATGGTCTAAGACCATCACCAAAATAATAGGGCTCCACCCTATAGCGAGCAATCACCCCGCCACCAGCTAGCCCATACAGCTAGCCCAACAACAAAGCTATCGAATACCAACCTTCAGAGTATAATTAAAACGCTGAAGCCCAACCTCATTAAGGTGCACACCATCTTTTAAATAGTATGTTGGGATACAACTCCTTTAAGCGCAATACATCTCCCTTCATAACCCAAATCAACTCTTTTAAAGAAACTGAACCCATATCCTTACCCCCATTAATTAGCATCCAACCCATTGGGGGACCAAAACAACGGGCATAACCCAATAATAGCTGCAGCAACTGACCCCATCATGCCTCTTACACCAAACCGTCTGACATGCATTTCATGAGAATTGAAACCCAGCTGTCTGCCGTTATCCTGGATTGCTGCCGCGCCTCTAGCCCAATAAATAAAAGAATGACCCACAATCCATAGCCGGAAAGGATGTCCTAAAATAAAGAAAATGAAGATTACAATAAATGTAGTTGGACAAAAGCTCTAAAAGCATTAGTCTCCCACCTCCCAATACGCTGGACTACACTGGCTTCCAGACCTAGACTAGCAGCCTCAGTTGATGCCCCAATTCTAAAAGAATGGGTTCCAAATTGTATTGAGTTTAAGCCAATGGCTGAAATACAGGTCTTGAAAACTGCTTGGAATTGAAACCTAGACAGGCTAGATCTATCACTATGAATAAAAAATGACCCCCCACCCTTAGGGCGGAACTAAATATATTGCAGAACACAATTGTAAGGGCAGCAAGGGCTTGTAATGGGGTATAAAATAATATCCTTGCCCTTGCCAAACTGGTCTGTTTTTGATTTATGTAACAGAATTGACACCTTAGACCCTGAGATTTAAATGTCTGACCACACCTAAACCACCCACCACCCCTTTGGACGGTGCCACCAACTCCCCTATCCTAAAAGTCCCAAAAAACACAAATGAAAAAGCAGTCTGAAATAACACATTCATAATTCCTCAAGGGGCCCATTAATTGTTGCAATAAGGAATATGACACCGGCCTTCTCTTATCACAAACCTTAGCCCCGCAACCCTTGTGAATATCCTGCGGCATTGGAGTCCGATGCACGTCTGCTGCTGGGGCCACTTCCCAGAATCTCTGCCACTGAAACAGTGAAAGAGCATCTATAGCTATTTAACCCAATATCTACCTATTTAACCCCATATATACCTAATTAAACCCCTCTATACCTATTCAAGCCCATATCCACCTATTTAACTCCATATATCCCTAATTAACCCAAAAAATACCTAATTAATTCCTCCACAAATAATTATCTATCCCTCCTAATAAATACCTAACCCCCCTAATTAAATACATGACCCCCTAATGATTCATTTACAGAAAATAAAAACAACTTACATTGAAAATAAAAAAAGAGAATACAAAAAAACAAAAATAGACTATAAAAATAATAAAAATTAGAACCTGTAAAAAAAGAAAGGGTAAATAATGCTACTTACCTGGCCAAAATGACCCTCCAGCAATGCCACTGATGCCCTGGTCTTCAATCTTCTGCCCTGGACTAATCGGACTATCCATGTTAATTGTAGAAAGACCAGTCTTGTTCTTTCTCGATTGAAGCCCATGTCCTTATCTTCTGGCTAGGAAACGTCCCTCCCAAAAAAAACCTGACGCTGTAAAAAAAACCAAAAATACATAAAACTAAGATAAAACTAAGATAAAACTAACGCTGCAGATGGGGGTTAATGTCAGGTGCCAGGGAGTCCTGATGGGGACTCCCTGGCTTATAGGAGGTTAATAGGTGCCAGAGAGTCGCGATTAGGACTCCCTGACTTATGAAGGGTATATAGGTGGCAGGGGGACCCCCTGCAGCATGTGGGTTAATTGTAGGTGCAAGGGGGGTCCCCCGTTTGAGGACCCCCCTTGTAGGATTTAGGCATTTAGGGGCCAGGGCAGTTATTGTAGGTGCAAGGGGGTTCTTTAATTCCCATGGTTATGTAGATGGGGTGAGCGGGAGTAGGGGTTGCCCGGGGATTCCTTCCAGATGGGATCTAAATAGAAGGAATCCCCAGGGCATGATGTTAGGGCTTTCTATTTGCTCCTAGAGCCGTTTCTCATCCGCAAAGCTTGGTTTAGTTGCCCCCCCACACTGAAAACTCTTACAGAGATGGCAAGGATTTACAGATTAGAGCTGAGTGCCCTAATGTATGTCTACATGCGGTTGTAGAAAGGCTCCTGCAGACTTTTTACGGCACTCCCCTAACTTAGAGAACCTGACTTACATGGAGCTCATAATATGTAATATTTGTGACCACTTCAAGGAGAAACACCACAAGCTCCTCTTTCTGCTTTATAACAGCTTACTTTGCAGAACCTGCCAATCTAGTACATAGAATCCTAGGATTGTCCAAGTCATTAAGTTTTTCTTTAGTAATATCTCATCTTATACATATATACTGACCATCACACACATGGGTATAGGAACTAGGGGGACTAATCCCCTCAGGTTTTTTTTTTTTTGCATGTATATATATTTAAGCTGTTTTATGGCCTGTGTATACAATTAGCTGTATCTCCCCCAGAATTATTCTGACTCCAACACCCCTGTTCACACAGCAAATTTAACAAGCTTGAACTTTACTAATTTGTGAAGAATGAAGCGAAAATATTATGTACTAATGCCATGTACATGAGAAACCTAGGCTTCTATGCAACATTGAACTGGAAAGGCTTCAAGACTTCTGTGACTATCACAAATTATCATGCCCCAATGTGTTTATATGTCATTGCATAAATCATTCTTTCCTTATGGTTTAGGTAAGCTAAGATAATATGGATATATAAAATATATACTGTTCTCCTTCAGAATTGTTAAACCATTGAACATGAATAATAGTTTCCTTTTCAGACTATATAACTACATTGGAACCCTACTGTGAATTTATAATCTAAAATTTTTTAGGTAGCACTTATGACTTATCTCAACACATTTTGCAGTATGTTTAGCAAATTATAGCTGCCTATTTATTGTGAAACCACATTATGACTGTGCTTATATTCCAAATACAAGCATATTTTCCTGTTTAAGCTGACCCATCAACATTACAAATTATTTTAAGAATCACAGTTACCAACTCTATTGCATAAATTCAACTCAGAATAGTTAAGGCTGTTATTTTACAGTGCAACAGCATATCCATTTATTTTAAAAAAATATGTATTTATTTCTGTAATATTTATTTCCAATATGAACTTTTACATGTTAAATAGAGAGAAGAGATAGTCATAAAAGACACATACATTTAACAAATGTGGGTATTCTAAAACAGCTTATCTCTTTGCTTGTTGAGTCTGTGCATAAATGCATTGGGCTGGCACTTCTCCAGTACTGAGGGTACTTGCTGTTCTAAACTTTACAAATGAATCCAACTCAGAACAAAGTGTAGCCTTGTCCTCCAAGATCTCACAAGACCACGAATTTGGACTGAGTTTCACTGTTTAAAACAACTTTAAGAGGGGATTGTTTCCTCAATGAAGCTGTGAGCTATATCACGAAGGGTCACCCAAGATAGGCAGGTCATTTTAGAGAGGTCAGACAAAATGCAGTCCACTGAAGTAGGAACTGGCAACCCACATCAGTCTCTTTGCCATGAAAACCATATGGATAAGAAGAACTAGAAACACAGACCGATGTTTCTGGTGTGCTGCATCCATGTGGTCACTGAGAGTCAGACACGACTGAAGGAGAGAACAACAACAGCAAGACACAGAGAGGGATATGGAGTCATCTGAGCTCTGCAGCTGCTTCTGTCTGGTAAAAGCCATGTTGGTGACAGGCAGGTCACAAGCTAGGTGTGTGGAGCAGGGTAGTCACAATCAATAAGACCACCAGAGTTTTAGAAAACTGATGCTTTACACGCAGCCCCCTCTATCTGGATGCAATGTGAGCTGGAATTTTTTTTTTTTCTTCAATAAAGTTTTTGGAGATTACACTAATATATTCACTTCCGGAGGGACTGTGAGTGCTGCAGTCATTGTATGATACAGGACTTTTCCCTCCCGGCCATTCTGATTGGATGATACTGCGTTTGACATACAGACTCGGTTTTATCAGTCGGAGCACAATTCGGAATAGACAGCATTGTGACTGTTTTTATTAAATTCTCACATGTACCCTGCTCTGTATTACTAGGCAATTCACCAGCAGGGGGCTAGATGTGCTAAGTCTGTGTTTAACTGCAGCACAGTGGTTTTTGAAATTTAAAATGACAGCAGCAGCTATTAAAAAATATTGAACATGATAAAAGTTTTTTTTTATTTTTTTTATTATATAAATTATACAATGAAGTAAGTGATGGGGGATTGAGTCAGTGCATTCATTTTGGGAGGACGGTTGCCCATTTGCCCATACGCACAGCCGCCCCTGGACTTGGCAGAAAATAGAGGGATGGAGAAGGGCAACAGAGAAAAGAGATGGATGTGGGATAGAGAGGGGATGGTAGGAAAGATAGGGATATGGAGAGAAAGAGGATCCAGAGAGAAGGTTGATGGGGAGCGAGGAGAATAGGGAGAATGGGGATGTGACGAGAAAGATGGGGATGAGGAAAGAGACATACAGAGAAAGCAGGAATGGGGAGATGGGAATGTGGGAACCATGGAAATGAGAAGAGGAGATGGGGAGAAAGGACAATTGGTAGAGAACGGAAGAAGGCGAGATGGGTGTAGAGAAGAGAGAGATAAGGAAAGAGGAATGTGAATTGAGATAAGAAAGGGATTGTAGGAGAAAGAGGGGGATGGTGAGAGAGATGAGGATATAGGAGAAAGTGATGAGGAGAAAGAAGAATGGAGAAAAAAAGGGGGAGTGGGGGATGTTGGGATAGGGCGATGGCAAGAGAGATAGTGTGTAGAAAGGGCATAGGAGAGAATGAATGGAGAATGGAGGATGCAAGAAGCAAGAGGTGATAGAAGAAATGGGTTTGAGGAGAACGATAGGATGGGGAGAAAGAGGAGAATAGGAAAGAGGATTGGGAGAAAAAGAGAGAATGGGATTCGAAGGGGATACGGGGATGAGAGGGGAAGCAAGAGGGCTGGGGGATAGAGGTGGGTGAGGAAAAGAGAATGAATGAGAGAGAGAGGTAATGAAAAACAGTGAAAAGAGGGAGATGGTGTTGGGGAGAAAGAGTAGAAAGGGGAGAGAGAGTGAAGTGGGAGAGATAGGGATGGGAGAGTGTAAGATAATGCTTATATACAGGCAGCTGTTAACATTATGACTTTAATAAGTGTATTGTATAAATATAAATGTTATCATAAAGATCTAGTGTTGATGGTGTGTTTATTCAAGACATTATAACAAAGACCTCATGTATTATTGGTATCATCTGAATAAAAGGCCCACAAATGTATTTATTTTATAAATGTGTATGTGTGTATTACAAAAATTAGCTTTCAACCAGGCACTGTTCTGTGAGAAAAAGACAACAGTTGTGGGTAGAAGAACCATAAATAGTCTTTATTTACAGTACAAACAGTAAGCCTTAGGAAGATGTAGGAATGACATTTGTTTATTTGGACAGCTGAAAGCAATCAACTTTACAATATAAAAATAGCTCAAGATGTCACGGGTGCCAATTAACCGAGAGTCTACTGTTCAAGAGAAAAGTGTGCCAGAAGCCAGGTGTGCCAGAATCTCTAAGAGAGGATGTAAGAGAAGCCCAGTAGACCAGTGGAGTAGACAGCAGAACCTGGTGGAGAATGAACATCAGGAGAACACTGACTATATGGGGTAGTATGATATATCTTTATATAACAATGAAGAAACCATATTTGTTTGTCTAAAATCCACCTTGCAACAGTATTTTGATTTATGAACAATATATCTTCTTAATTATACCTTATTTGTTTGTTTGGTTACTCGCCTGAATAAATGAATATACTATCTGTAGAAATTATACATTCATTTCTTACAAGAGAGCGAAGGGGGAGAAAGGGTGGTTGATAGAAAGGGAAGGATGGCATAGAGAGTGAATGTGGAGAGATATGGGTATGTTGATATATATATATATATATATATATATATATATATATATATATATATATATATATATATACACAGTGCCTTGCAAAAGTATTCACCCCCCTTGACTTTTTACCTATTTTGTTACATTACAGCCTTAAGTTCAATGTTTTGTTAATCTGAATTTTATGTTATGGATCAGAACACAATAGTCTAAGTTGGTGAAGTGAAATGAGAAAAATATATACATAAAACTACTTTTTAGAAATAGAAAACAGAAAATTGTCATGTGCGTATGTTTTCACTCCCTTTGTTATGAAGACAATAAAAAACTCTGGTGCACCAAATTACCTTCAGAAGTCACATAATTAGTGAAGTGATGTCCACCTGTGTGCAACCTAAGTGTCACATGATCTGTCATTACATATACACACCTTTTTGAAAGGCCCCAGAGGCTGTAACACCTAAGCAAGAGGCACCACTAACCAAACACTGCCATTAAGACCAAGGAACTCTCCAAACAAGTAAGGGACAATGTTGTTAAGAAGTACAAGTCAGGGTTAGGTTATAAAAAAATATCCAAATCTTTAATGATCCCCAGGAACACCATCAAATCTATCATAACCAAATGGAAAGAACATGGCACAACAGCAAACCTGCCAAGAGTCGGCTGTCCACCAAACTCACGGACCAGGCAAGGAGGGTATTAATCAGAGAGACAGCACAGAGACCGAAGGCAAGCCTGGAGGAGCCGCAGAGTTCCACAGCAGAGACTGGAGTATCTGTACATAGGACGACAATAAGCCATACGCTCCATAGAGTTGGGCTTGATGGCAGAGTGGCCAGAAGAAAGCCATTACTTTCAGCAAAAAACAAAATGGCACGCTTTGCATTTGCAAAAAGGCATGTGGGAGATATTCAAAGCCTTGAAAATACCAGTCAGTACTGTTCAATCACTTATTAAGAAGTGGAAAATTTGGAAATCTCTTGATACCAAGCCAAGGTCACGTAGACCAAGAAAGATTTCAGCCACAACTGCCAGAAGAATTGTTTGGAATACAAAGAAAACCCCACAGGGAACCTCAGGAGAAATACAGGCTGCTGTGGTTGTTTCTAGGAGCACAATACGACAATACTTGAACAAAAATGAGCTGCATGGTCAAGTTGTCAGAAAGAAGCCTTTACTTTGCCAATGCCACAAAATTCCTGGTTGCAATATGCCTGACAACACCTTGACACCCCTTTACAGCTTCTGGCACACTGTAATTTGGAGTGACAAGATCAAAATAGAGCTTTATGGTCCTGACCATAAGCGCTATGTTTGGAGAGGGGTCAACAAGGCCTTTAGTGAAAAGAATACCATCCCCACTGTGAAGCATGGTGGTGGCTCACTGATGGTTTTTTGTTTGGGGGAGGGTGGCGCTCCTGGACTTTCCAGCATGACAATGACCCTAAGCACAAGGCCAAGTTGACCCTCCAGTGGTTACAGCAGAAAAAGGTGAAGGTTCTGGAGTGGCCATCACAGTCTCCTGACCTTAATATAATTGAGCCACTCTGGGGAGATCTCAAATGGTTCATGAAAGATGACCAAAGACATTGCATGACCAGGAGGCATTTTGCCAAGACGAATGGGCAGCTATACCACCTGCAAGAATTAGGGGCCTCATAGACAACTATTACAAAAGACTGTCCGCTGTCATTAATGCTAAAGGGGGCAATACACCGTATTAAGAACTAAGGGTGTGCAAACTTTCGAACAGGGACATTTCATGTTTTTCTTTGTTGCCATGTTTTGTTTTATGACTGTGCCATTCTGTTATAACCTGCAGTTGAATACGAATCTCATAAGAAATAAAAGGAATGTGTTTTGCCTGCTCACTTATGTTTTCTTTAAAAATAGTACATAAATCACCAATTTGCCAAGGGTATGCAAGCTTTTGAGCACAACTTTATAGGAAGAAGTAGCTAAAAAGTTTGGTTTCCGTAAATTGTGTTGTTTGTCTTTGAAGACCCTCAGAATGTATTAAAGGGAGATGCAACACAACAGGTTTTTTCCAGCATTCAAAAGAGCATGTTGTAAAAATATTATTTTTTAATAAAAAATGCTGTAAAGTATGTTTATTACCTATCCTGTTATGTGCACGCTTACGTCTCGATGTAGCTGTCTCTAAATGGCCGTAAGTGGTTAGGGGTTTTTGTGTTAGGTTTAGAGGGTTAGGGCTGGAAAGTGGTGTTGGGGGTTAGGAAATGACTTTTAGGGGTTTAGGCTAATAGGTTTAGGAGGTTAGGGTTAGGGCCGGCAACAGGTGTAGGGGGTTAGGTTTTGGGCCGGTAAGTAGTGTAGGGGGTTAGAGTTAGGGGCTTAGGGTTTTAGGGAGTACATCGGGACACAGGACGCAAGCGAGCCCGGCACCAGGAGGCTTCCTGTACCGTGCGTGCACATAACAGGATAGATCACCTGTTTAAATTGTATTGAAACAAACAGGAAATGCAGTGAGCATAAGTATTTTTGTGGATCTCATTGGCTGGCATAGGAAAAAAAAACAGGAGTTGTTAAACTTCGGAATACGTTTTTGTGCTCTGATACCTTTATTTAAAACAAAGAAAAGTAAACACAATGTGACATCAAATACTCTCTTTTTATTGAAACATATGTACAATAATACATCATACAATCAGAAGCACAAGCACGTATATGGACATAGAATCAATAACAAGAGAATCATACAAACATAGCAATAAATATTGTACAACACAAGCAAGTACAAAGACATTCCGTTTTATTAAGTGTTGCCTTATGGACCTTCAAGGACTTGCAAAGTTGAGGAGGGGGCGCGCGCGCGCGCTCATGTGATAATGAACCAGTGGTGCAGGTAACATAGTTTGCCAGAAAACCGCCAGGGGGCGCTGATCATTTTGTTTAGGGGTTTGTCCATGATATCCTCTCTGTGGTTGGCAGCTAAGTGTAATGAAAAAAAGCACAATAAGGAAGTAGAGAGAAGCGGAAGTGGAATCATTGTCCACAACAACAGAGAACTACAGAGACATCACAGCTGAACCGAGTGCCAGTGCCATGAATAACAAAGGTGATTGTGGGGTGATGCATGCTGGGAGCCTGGTACATGCCGCAGTGCACATTAGAGAGCTGTTTTATGGAGGTGGTCTAGGGGTGAGGGTGCGTAGTGACTGTGGGGGCAGGGGTTCTGTTTTGGGGAAAGGCTGGAGCGGTTCCGTGGTTTGGGGAGGCTCTGGGTATGAGGGCCTGGTGTGGGTGTGTATGCGGGGCTGCTGTGGCAGGATCCCGGGCTCTTCTAGCTGGATGTCCCCGGCCTGAGCCTGACAAGCAGGGATCACCCACCTTGACCAGCATGCATTGCGATTAACCACTTCCTACCAACGAGTTACTTTGCAAAAATGGCGACCGGCCGCTAAATACCAGCCGTTATATAACTATACATGTGACGCTATCGGGTTATATCTTATTATATGGCAGTTTGTATTAGACGGCGCACGGTACTATTGTCCTTCCATTTAGTAGTTATGATGGTTTATGTTTAGCAGCATTGGGAATGTTCTGGAGGATCCCTATAGAACCAGGAGGATACACCCCGTTACTATATATATCCCATATATATGCGCCTGTCCGCTCACACACCTAATACACAATACGTCTGCTATTTTAGAGTTGTGACGCATTTGGTGAGTGTTTTGCAGCCTGTATCCAGCCAATAGCTGTTAAGCACTTGCCAGATTGCCCAATCACAGCCATGGGGAGGGGATTATGTGGATGTTAGAGATGGTAGTGCTTATAGGCCTCCAGTCACATAACTATATCTAGTTACTTCTATGTGCTCAGTAGTTTTCTGCCTAAAAGCTTACAATGTGTACCTGTTTAGGTCTGCCTCATGCAACTACATGAGTGCATTGCCTGTAAAGTTCAGTGTTTAAAAATAGCCTGTCAGTGAACTCTCTCAAGCAGCATGTTGTTAATGATTGGTTCCAATGAGAGTGCAATCCTTGTAAACTGTCTTCATGAGCTACAGAGGGGAACATCAGTTATTATTATTATTATTATTATTATCTTTATTTATATCGCGCCAACATATTCCGTAGCGCTGTACAGGGGTTGAGTACATAGCAGAAAACAAATTAAACACCTTGTAAAGAATGGAGGGCCCTGTTTTTGAGCATAAAATCAAATGTACATAGAGCTTGTTTCCAAGGCCTGACACAAGATTGAAAACTCGCAAACTTACAATCTAAGGGTAGTTAAGAACTAGTTGTAAGATTCTGGGCCGAAAAAAAACCTTAATAAAATACAGTACACAGAAGTAAAGAGATATAGAAGTATATTATATTCCTAGAGATATCCCCAAACCTGCCCCTTTTTAAGCATAATGTTCACATTGTCACAGGCATTGACATTTATCTGGATGCTAGGAGCGTCCAAACATTAGTAGCAGCCAGGTTATGGATTATATATAGAAATATATGTATATCAACTAAAATGTTATGAGCCTGCAGTACAATTGTATGGGCTCCCTGACTTCTTGGATTTGACAAGGCCCGCATTAGTATTACACTGGACAAGATATGGCCAGGGATCTGCACGATGACCTTGGGAGCATCTCATGTGGAGCCCACACAGTCCTCTGCTTCTTACACCGGCCACTCTCTTTCCATAACTAGTAAATCAGTCACCACCGCCCTACAAAATACTCCTCACTCAAATGACCACTCTCATAGTGAATACATGTATGGTGCCAACCTGAAAAATCAGGGGCCTCATGCAGCCCTTTAAGTGAAATAGGCCAGCTGTCAATGCACTAAGAGCGGGGTATCTAAAGAATGACACAGTTCAGTAAAATATATCTACTACATAGTATTACCAGATTTTAATGTTTGATCAAATGAGTTCATCTCTTGTGGCAATGCTTATTAACAAGCTAATATGGCAAAACAAAGTGCAGGGGTATATTAAAGACACTGCATAGGTTCCAAATATAAATGCATTTTCTTACATTAATGTAACATTGAAGTTTGCCAGTTTGAACTTACCAACAAATTGAAATTCATATCTTGTTGATGAAAGATAATTGCCATTAATTCATAAGTCCCTGAGACATTGGGTCTGTTGTCTTCAGTACAGTCACCTGCACATTGAGCATGCCTAGTTTCAAATGGCAAACGTTAATATTCACTGAAGGGAAGTGCTTTTTTAATAGTATTTAAAGTACTTGTACCTTCAAATGATACCATATTAGGAACCTCAGTTGTATCACTCTAATAAGTATGGTGTGTGATTTTATAAGGGGCAACTGATGAGATAGTGGGTGCCTGTTTGGAAAGAGGATGCCTGAACAACAGGTGCTAATGTCACTCGTTTCTCTCCCTATGGAAAAATTCTGTTACACTGTTTGATAACAGCTGCACTTTGCTCCAGTGGCTTCCAAGAATATAAGTTATTGATAAAGGTTACAGAGGAATAATTATGGTGATATAGTGGCGCATCTAGTTATGAGGTTTTCGTGCAAATTATTTTATTTTTGTTTTTAATTTCTGCTAAAGAAAGTTTTAAATTGATAATTTAATATTAACCAGAATGGCAAATCCTATCTGAATGATTTTTAACATGTGCACTACTGTTACAGCATTTTATGAATAATTGGAGCATAGGCGTTGCACCTTCTTATCAGCCAATCAAGACCTATGCAGATATATTTTGCATGATGCACATAAGCCAAACACTGAGACATGCTGATGGTGCAAGTAAATTGGGCCTATATATATATATATATATATATATATATATATATATATATATATATATATATATATATATATATATATATTGTGTTCATGTTTTAGACATTTGGATTAAACACAGGCTGAGTATCCAATCCATGTACAGCTGTTTCAAGCTTACTGGCTATATATATATATATATATATATATATTATATATATATATATATATATATATATATATATATATATATATATATATATATCCTGCTTGTTGAAATGCGTGATTGAAAATGTTGACAAGTTTTATAACAGCAGCTATTTATTTTAAAAGCATTTTCTTCGGATTACGGCATTTTCACATACCAAATTACCTTTTGTTATCGGGGAATTAACTGTAGTAAAAAAATCAAAGCTCTAGCAACTTAACCATAATTTCAAACTATTGGTTGAACTCTTCCATTTTTGTACATAGTACCTGCCAATGTTTTCCAGGCCACAAGCGATAAAATAGTAATTTCTTTATCTTAGTAGGGAAGCTGCTATGTATGAAAGGGTGTACCTGTACGGATATTTGTACACTCACCGCTCAGCAATGCGCCTGTTCTTATTTACCACTGGCAAAACAACAAGGGCTGTGTGCCAAGCAGCCGTATACTGTACACAGTCTTCATATCCATCCCAACTCTGCATATTCATATGTTTAACTGTAAAACAAGCAGAAATTCTGATTATGCTGTAATTGCTAACGCTATCTAATACGAAGAAAGGCACTACACACATTACATTGCTAGTCTTTTGTATACTAGGGGTGCGTAATGGTTCATGTTGCTGCCTCTGCTGCAGTGACATTTTCTACATGGCAGCAGTGAGGCAACTCAAAGTCAATGCAAGTTTAGGATTCAGATGTAATATAAAAATAATACATGTCACTACTTGATAATCTTTTAAAAAAAGGAACAGCTTGTCTACTGATATCTAAATCTATTTGTCTCCAAGACAAGAAATAAAGGGTATTGCCTCCTTAAAGAAAACATAAGGTACCTTCAATCTGTATATTAGGTGATCTTCTCTCATACAGTTCAGTAAATCAGAAAGATAGAATACATTACAGACTGTAGTATTGTTTTTTGTTTTTGTTTTAGAGAAATTGGTAGAATACAATATTCAAGCAAATTTTAATTAAAATCATGGGCATAACTGCATAAATCTGCCTTTCAGAGAGTGTTACTGATAAAAGAATAGGCATCTAATTCATAAATTATATTTTTAAAAATTAAAGGAAAGTAACAATTTAAGTGTTTGCAGTGTCCTTAAGTGTTTGCAATTTATTTTAAAATCCTTTGTGGAGTTTTACTCCTATTTTTCTGGTGCTTTACACTAGCTCCTATGATTCACAGCATCTGTTGTACAAAATAACATCAATAAGAAGGAAGTTGTAACTACTGACTGGTTGGTATTCACCATCTGATGACCTGCAAGATACCTTCCCCAGAGATCCTATAAAAATAGACACTTAACTAATGAAGTGAGTTACCTGGCAGCACTCTCACCTCTTGCAGTGTGTTTTTATTACAGGTAGTGACTAATTCTGCGAGTCTAGGGGATTTCTATATATCCATTGTATATCAATCTCTATGTATCAGCCTTCCCTTGACTCTTAAAACATGTTTGCTGGCCCTAAGTTTCATATAAACTTATCAATCCCTGGCTCAATACTATAATGAGAGCTTCATTCTGTCCATTTCATTGTCTTGAGACCTACAGGAGTGCTGTGAATCCTAGTAGTTGGATTTTATAAATACCATTCATGCATTATAGTTTTATTATTATTATCCTACATTTACTCGTGTATATGTCTAATACGATTAAGTGTCTCTAAAAAGCCGTAGTACACAAGTGAAAGAGAGAAAACATAACCATGTATTTTGAAATATTGAACAGTGTAAGAAGAGATTATTTAATATTGAAGACATATTATCTGTAAGGAAATCCCACCATTTATTTTATTTCTTGGAACTTAAAATGAATGAATGGACCGTTACTCTTTAGTGTACACTGAAATACATTTTTTCTCTGTGAATTAACTAATTCTGCATAACTGTTTAATATGTTTGTTCTTGCACCATTGTTGTGTTAACTTTTGTTAGACATAAAAGTGATGCCAATTGCAGCCATACCTAGCAGCACAACACTGTAGGGACTTCCAGAAAGATCAAGCCCATAAGGAATTGTTTAAGTTTCCATGCATATTGCAAACACAATCCTCCTTACATGCTAGTGGCACAAGTGAAGGCATGGCACTATTGTCCAAATAGCACTACTGGCACATGGGTATTAAAGAAAGAAAATGACTAAAGACTGATTGCTGTACTAATAACTTGAAGTCACGTTGAAGGATGATTGTAGTGGATAATGACCTGATTACGATTTTACTACTGATGCCTGTATACTAATTGTATCTCTATACACGCTCTAGTGCAATGTATAATAATCAAAATATTTATGAGCCAGATTCAGAATTTTAGGTGACCCTGTCTCGCTGAAGTGCAGCTTTTTTAGGTTTTGAAAGGCTATATATTAACTGAAAATGTGTAATATACTGTGGGCAGTAGTTGACAACTTTCTATAACATTTAGGAGCAAGCAAGGGATTATATCTAGAAATACGTCCTCTAACTAAAACATTAGGAGCCATGGCTCCCTTAATGTTTCGGTCCTGCTCGTGGACTGGTCACCTAAGATTCTACATTTCTTGGGTGCCATAAACATTCCAGAAATTGTATGCAAATTAAATTTGTGTTTCTTTTTTAAGACTGCATAGTTAAGCGGTATATTGAATGCTTGTGTCTATGGGTTGCCATTTTGCTGCGTTACCCTCTCTCTGTCATTTTTCCTACACCTTCATCACAGGAGGGATGCAACCAGTCAAATCATGTGGACATGTGGCTCTAGGTATTTTATGTACCACAGCTATCCTGATCGAGCATGCACTGAGCACGCTTGTGTGTACCACGTGATATTGTCATGGATGTGCGGTCATGTTGGGAAGCGCTGTGAAGCTCTTCTCAGTACTTTCATAGCAACAACAGAATCTGATTGATTTTGTTAATATGCAAAACCAGGATGCTTACTGTATAAGCCTACTTATGGGGTTCAGAAAGGACTCCCAAAATCCCTAACTCAGTCCGCATTTAATTAAATATAAATCTTATTGGAAAAAAAAAAAAAAACTTACAATGAAATACAATAAAAATTAAAAAAAAAAATACAAAAATAATATTAAATACTATTGAAAATAAAGAAGTTAAGTCTGTGGTGGGGTAATATACTTGCTTGCCATTTGTCAACACTCCAGCTATGATTCGGGATGCCCTGGTTGGTCCTCACTCTTGATAAAGTGTCTTGATTGAAGAATCCGTCATCTTCTTGAGAACTAATTTCCGAGGAACGTTTTTCTGACCTCCGCTTATATACTATTTTCATTGCTTTCTGATGGCCTCAAATATGTGTCCATCATATTTCATCAAATCGGTATCCAATATTTCAATTGCTCCTCTCCAATTTATGATTGGTTAAGAGTCTGACCATTCCCAATCTGAAATGGGGACCATGACAGCAATAGGGACCCCCATGATATGGTGGTTAATTTTAGGTACCATGGGGGGTGCTAGATATTAAATAACACTCAACAGAGAGTTGTAAGCAAATCTTTATTATTTGTTGTATGTTGCCTATACAGTAAGCATCCATGGTTTTGAATATTAGCAAAACCAACCAGTTGCTGTTGTTAGGGAATCACTTGTCAGCACTTCTCGTATCTGACGTCACGTGGTATGGTGCGAGATCTTGCTAGCATGATCCATGCAAACTCTACTAGGATAGCTGTACCACAAATATATACTTGGTGCCACATGATCTGCCTAGCTAGCTCCCTCCTGTGAAGTGGGTGAGTAGTAGGGTCACAGAAGGGAGTAGGCAGTCCCTTTAGACACAAGCATTTAATTTAAAATAAAGCAGAGTTAAATTCACTTGTTAATCACTACCGAGCTATCACATTATACACATAAATCTAACCTCTGAGAAATGCCATCAGAGTGCTCGATCTTTCTAACATCTGAAACCCTGAGTACCTGTCCCATAACTATTTTAAGAATCACCATCACGTGCCTCCCGTAACAATGTCTAATCTCACTGAAGTTTACTCTGAAGTCTTTCCATATGACCAACATTTTAACAAAGCCAATGGGTACTGCTAAAAACAACATAAAGGCAGAACAATACCCCTGGTTGCCTCAGTCCATTGCTGTGAAGAAGCTAGCCCCATAATTGTTTCAGATTTGAGGCTTGATTGCTGTAATCCAAAGCAACTAGGGGGTTAATACAACTATCTCCTATTAGCCCCCCTCAAGGCACGCTGCCCACTATTAGACTGGGTATTGCCTGTGATTCCTTCATCTAAATTATGGGGATCCCTACATTTGTTTGTACCATTCTATACTGTTGGTACGGAGGCTTCTGAGACTTGGGAGTTTCCTCTAAGCAGGATGCGAGCACATGTTCAAGCTAGAGAGCTCCGGGCAAGACCCCTGAGTGTGAGTCAGTACGTTTTTTACAGGATTCTTCTATGCAGGAGCTAAAGAATTGCTCAGCAAATGTATGTTTCAAAACTCCTGTAGCTTTAACTCAGCCGTATGGAAGATCTTATGGAGGCCTTAATACTCCACATGGCAGAGTGTGAATGTGCTATTTTATCCCACTAAATTATTTATTTAATGTTTTTCCTTTGTGCTTCTTCTTTTCTACAGGGCCATATTCTACTCCCCCAGCCTATCCAAACCAGGCTCCTAATCCTCAGTCTGTGTACCCACCAACCATGCACCTTCAACAGGCCCCTCCTTATACAGATGCTCCTCCTGCATATTCTGAGGTAAGGTATAAAACCCACACATTCTATTTCATTGCATAGAGCACATTTTCTTGGAAAAAAAATATCATCAAAGCCACATTGCATGAAATTAATCAAAATGTATAAATTTTTTTAAAGAACATTTTTATTAATTGGCGAAACAAAAAAGCCATATAGAAATAGTAATATCTACTAACGTTAACACGTAAATAGTTCTCAGCAGCGCGGGGTTGCCCAAAGTCATTGGTAACGCAATGTTAAAACTGCGTGCTCGCAAGGCAATGAGCGCCAAACCATGGTGGAGATGAGGGGCACGGCTTAGGCCCCACACGGTTTAAGCAGTGGGCGACAAAGACGTTCACTGCGCTGGTGGAGATGAGCGCCATAGGCGCTCATCCCTACAATCCTGCACAACTTCACAGTGCGAGCACCATAGCAGTTGTATGAAAAAAATCTCATTAAAAAAATTATGGCCGTAACACTTTTGCAAAAATATGTACCCCCGCAAAAAATCTGGATCATGCAAAAATACACATTGAAAGGCCAAAAACAAATCTACTAAATCACTTTATTATGCTCTGACACCTGATAAAGTTTTGTAAGGCGACATGCAGGACTAATATGCAACATGCAAAGGTGCGCATTGGACTGCGAGCCTCGCAAAGCGAGGCATGCACTGATCAGCGTTGGCGGCCCATAGGGCCGCAACTGCGAGCCGACATGCAGGACTTGGGGTGCAATGAGCACCGAAGCCGCTCATTTCACTGCGAGCCATGCAGTGATCGCCGTTGGCTGCCTGTACGGCCAAAACTGCGACCCTTGCGAAGCGGGGCGAGCCGTTGCCTCGCAAAGCAAGGCGACATTCGGTAATTAAGGTTGGACTGAGAGCCATGCAGTGATAGCCGTCGGCGGCCCATAGGACCGCAACTGCGAGCCTTGAAGGACTTGGGGTGTAATGAGCGCCAAAGGCGCTCATTGCACTGCAAGCCTTGCAGTACACTCCCATTGTGTGACAAACAGCATTTCCACACTTTTTTTATTGCCCCATCATTTTTGACGGGCAAGTCGCTAGTTATATATATAATGCATACATTTTTCTATTAAATTCCAAAAAGTGAATATAGTTGTCATCCTTTGGTAATATTTTAACTAATTTTATAATCTTCTCCAAAATTAAAAAAATGATTTTATGTTTCATTATATTGATACAGATTTAAGTTATATTTTGGATAGTTATAGATTATTAAAGGGACATGGAAGGTTCCCTATTTTTAATATTATAACTAACTACCTAAGTGTTTGTACATTTAAACATAATTCTAATAACAAGTGCTTAAATGGATATGGAAGGTTTCTGGATTTCACTAGAAGTATAATATACCCATGTATCTATTTACTTTTATGTGCTTTATTTTATTAAGATGTGCACGCTTTATTTTTACGGCCTAAAGTCATAACAAACAGTACTTGCTTGGGTCTGCCTTCTGCACAACTTAAATACTTGTTAATAAGATTATGTTTAAATATGCAAATAAACATTTAGGTGGTGTATGCTACGTTATGTAAAAAAACAGGGGGGCTTACATTTTTCTTTAAGCCAACTGTTCCATATAACATAAACCACTTTATACTCCTTTAGGTAAATTTATATTTTGATTCATAACTTACTAAAAATATCATTTTAATCAGCTCTGTACAAAGAGAAGGGTATATCATAATAACGTTTATTAAATACCATGTTGCATCATTATTTACAACCCACAACCACATTTTTAGATGGTTTTCTAATTTATTTTTATCAACTGTTTTTAGAATGTCCAGGTGTTTTCAGCAAAATGGGATTTCAAATGCCGGTTACATATTTCTCAATAGTCTAAATATTGTCAACAAAAATACATTGAAATATCCAAATGCATTAAATCTATTCACAAAATTCTATAAGAGCACCCTTGTAAATAATTCATAAAATGTCGTGAATTTACAATTATTAGTTTGCAATTTTGCTAATTTTACAAATAGACAAATTGTTAGGTAAATAGGTATAGTGCAATACAAATATGAAGCAAATACCGTACTTTTTAATAATGGAAAAAACATTTCTGCTCATTTTCATCTATTATAGCTTTGTGATACTTGTTACTAAAACGATATATATTTTTAATATCATTTTCTTTTTGCAATTGGTGACATATCAGTAAAGTGAAGTTTCCCCCCCCCCCCCCCCCCCCCCTTCTTCCTTTTGCCTCTGCAGCTATATCGTCCTGGATATGTGCACCAACAAGCTGCCAACATGGCCCAGCTGTCTGCAGCTTACCCTGGAACCTCTATGTATCTGCCAATGACACAGCCTATGCAAGTTGCCCCCATGGGCTCCTCCATGCCCATGGCTTACTATCCAATCGGTCCTGTATACCCTCCTGGCTCCACTGTGCTGGTTGAGGGGGGTTATGACGCAGGTGCTAGATTTGGTTCTGGGAACACCCAGTCCGTGCCAGTAAGTGTTATCTCATTGGACTGTTTTCTGCAGGTTTGGTCTTACTACCTAAATTTGCACCAGTTGGTATCCATCTGTGTATCTTTTTCAACTATGTGTGCTACATTTTGTGTAGATAAAAATATCAATATCAAATATAATGTAAGGCTCCTATAACTGTTATGAACTACAACCAAAGCTTTATGCTAATGGAAAATATTGCAATAATATAATTCATGTGTAAATGGATGTAGTTGGAATAAATCAAATATGTTAAACTTGATGATGATATATTTTTTATGTATTTTAATCACCTTTGCTTTTTTTTTTTTTTAGCCACCTCCTCCTGGTTGCCCTCCAAATGCAGCCCAGCTGGCTGCCATGCAAGGTGCCAACGTTGTAGTTACCCAGCGAAAGGGCAATTACTTCATGGGTGGCTCAGATGGCGGCTATACCATGTGGTGAGAATAATCAAGAGGCACAGAAACGGGGGCATAAAGCAAAAAATAAATAAAAAAGGCCTAACTTTTGTATATGAAACGACATCTCACCGTGTGAGCACTCCCCATGATGTTCTGCTTTAGAATATTAACCCAGAATTGCTGTTTAGACACAGGTTTAGAGGGATGTCTTCCCGGTGCTCAATAAGTGCTCCTATTATTGATAAAGGAGGTCCTTTGTAAAAAGGCAAAAAAAAATGCTTTGCAACCCTTCATGCCGCCTCCTACTTCCCCCCCACGCATCTTCACTCTTTATTAAACATTAACGGGCTTGGTTTGTGATCTCTAAATCTCCTTAGCGAGGGAGAAGAGAAATGTATGTTGGGGGTAATTAATGAGTCACCCTATAGAAGCAAAATGATGATTACTTGCCAGGCTTAAAGATTTCATTTAGCCAGGCAACAACATATAGATGATTTATGTTCATGGTAATCTCTAGGAAAGTGTGATTATATCTTCATTTTATAGAGAATGAGAGGAACACCTACATGCACACATGTAACATTGTCCAAATGCTGGGGCGTCTTTGTAACAGGGGTCCCACATCTCCTTTAGAAATTGTTTCCAGATTCTAAATATATGCATCGTGTCTGTTTTATTTCAACTTGTTCCTAGAATTTCCAGCAGTCTGAAGCTGTTGGTCTCCTTCAGGATATTTCACCCTAATATACTTCCCAGACTCATAGGGTATTTCAGATGAATAAAAAACACTTAGCACTGTAGTAAATACAGATAAAAGCTGCTATGAAACAATCAATGGCACATTACTCATAAGCCTTACATTCGTTTCAGTGGAATGGCTTTAAATAACATGTTAACATTATTGTTAGAGGGGATGGAGTTGAGTACAGATAGGTTATGGTTACTTTGCTTCCATTATTGCTGCCCTGTTAGTTTGTGCATTTATGGTGTTTTTAGAATTTTCTTTCACAGTCCAGACAGATTTTATGATGTTATATTCTCTGAAGGGCTGTTTTGGCAGGTAGCTCTGGATCAACACAACAAAACATGAGTGGAAATATTTTGGAAAACCTATACTTGTAGCATAGGAGAAAAATATGGCGGGAAAGATTTATACATGACGCGCAAGGACATGGACCTGCAAATTATTAAAATATAGTTTTAAATAGATCTGGTACAGATTTTCCAATTATGTTTCACAAATGATAAATGTAAAACCTGATACATTTATACTCTCATTTCATGTTTGAGCTTTTCCCCTCAGGAAGCCTCTGCAACATTTAATGTGTTGGTTATTGGGTTTCATTAGGAATTTGTTTTCTTTGTGGGTTGAACCATACATTGCTGTAGGTTTCTCACTTGAATTTAATATGTAAAGCAATAGAATGATCAATAAAACCTAAGTAAGCATTTTTCTGATGCTCTGCCTTGTTGCCATTACATTGATTCATTAAGCCGCTAACCTTTTGTAAAGCCTTAACATTTACATTATGAAAAATCATGCTTAAAGAAAGGAAAAAGTAGCAGCGGGTATGCATATATTTCAAGTCTTGTTAATGACTGTTAATAAAAAAAAATAAACTATACATAATTTGTGGTTTTATTTTATTTCACTGTTATCTAATTCATTTAACAAAATGTCACTATTGAAAGTAGTAACAGTGCATTGGACAGCACATCCTTGCAGATTGATTCAGATTCATAACGTATGATATGGGCAACGTGTTTTGCAGAGAATTGTAATCCGTTATTCATTCTCTCAGGGGGTCTAGAGGTGGAAATAATTTACTTTTGCCTGTCCGGTCTGTATTAAATAAAGACAATACCATCCATTAGGAATGTAGAGTTAAAGAAAGTTTGAGAGAAATTGTTCCTATCTTGTTTTTAAAACAATCTTGAAACACTTTTAGAATCCTTATCCATTTTTGTACCCCGTGGATCACAAGAGACTGGTAAATAGTGTAGTGACATTGCATCTGCATGATACCCCAGTTCAGTTTATTATTAATTCTTTAACAATATAGTGTATATGAAGGTCACCTTATGCAGCAGCTTCCTTCAAGAAATTGTTGCTTGCAGTAGATTGGAAGAATATCTTTAATTTGTATAAGAAAAACATTTCAGGGATACTGTTGCATTAAGATTTGATTTTCTTCATTATAGATATGCTGCTTGCAAAATACAACACGTGTTCTTCAAATCACTAAAAAAAAAACGCATCACATCACTGAAAAAATGCACGTATTCTGTATTTCTGAAACATGTAGATCAACTGCATTTAATTGGATGTGACTAAATGACTCCAGAGTTGTCACAGCATTGCTAATTGAGGCCTATCACTCCATGCTGTTTTGTTGGCTGTTATGACTGATGTGTTAAGGAAGTTCAGCATTTAATGTCTTTAATACACTGTGGTGCACTTGTGGATTTTGTTTTATACTAAAATAATGTAGAATAAAAAAACTATTTTGAAGATTTGAATAAACTGAAGAAGTTTAAATAAACCTCATAAATGAAAATCTCCAATTACCTGTTCTTGTCTTTTGTTTATTCGTTACCATATTGTGCTTAAGACATTTTTTTTAATACAGGACTCATGAATATTTTGAAAATGACCACTGTATGATTTGGTCAATGGTGTAAAAAGGCCCTGTCTTGGTTAATTTATATGTTTTTATTAATTTAGTGTTTTTGTTTAAAGGGACAGTTAATTCAGTACAGCAACTTGGAGCACACCACTGTAAATGTTTCATAAAACCATGTTAAAAATACTTTTTGAAATACGTTCTTTATTCACAGAGAAATTTATAAATTTAAATATCTGTTTACATGAGACTCTGACAAGCCCCCAGACAAACCCACAACAGCAGCTCTGTGCAGAGAGCATAAGCAGAAAGAGTTAACCCATATCTGTGTAGGGAAAGGACTAATGGAATTGGCTTAAGAGTACAGTTGGGGTTAACATTTCCTGAAGTTCAAGGAGAAACTATAAATCTTTGTCTTCACAAAGTCTCCCCACTTGGTGTTGGCAGATGTTGTTAATCATGGAACAGTCGGGTGTGTTTGTAAACAGACCTAAGACTGCAAATTTTTAGATGCTAGTGTAAGTAAAATTAAAAAATAGATCACGTTAACATAGAATCTTGTGCTCTTTCACACCATGAAGAGTACTTATAGTGAGGTAAATGGCCCTTTTAATATAGTGCAACTTGTTTTAACGTGATAATCAAGTGGAAACCTCCTGCTATGCATAGAAAGTGAATGTATTTGCTTTTAAAGCCTACACTTAAATATAGAAAGGAACTCAATTGCACGGTAGTTAGGGAGAGAGGAACAAGTCATCTACATACCTGTTATGACATGCGCAGTCAGAAATTTAAAGTCTCAAACTAAGCTGTTTGTACATACAGGGTACAGAGATAAGATGAAATATCTTGACAATGTTGTGAAGGGCATAAGAACATCCAACTTCCTTTGTTTAGTTAGAAACTCATTAGAACCGTTTAGCTGAAATTTATCAGGGAAAGATTGCAGAGAACACTTGCCATCGGCTTGAGCAAAAAATGCTGAGTGATTAAGAGCCTACCATAAAGACAAGATGCTGTTATAGGTAGTTGATCTACCATAATCCCACAGCTAAAAACACTTTATTGAATACAATCTTGGTGTGCATGAATGTTCACTCGTTCACTTGCATACAGGGACCAAAAAGGTGATGGGTTGTCATTAGTGATCATCGGTTATCCCTTCCTAATACAATACATACATGTATTATTAAACCTAAGCAACTTGCTTTTGATAACCTTAGTAAAGATTGGTATAAAGAAGTTTTTAACGTGTTACGATAAAAAAAAATGTTTATCATTACCTTAAATGATGAGAACATTTCCCCTCTGCTTTAAGCAGCAGAATTAAAGCAAACTGTATTCTGTCAACAAAGCCAAGAGGTTTTAAAAAATGTGTCCCTTTGTCCATTGTGTATAAAAGAAGAGTGTTTGTTCTTTCAAAGAGGAGTTTCAAATCTGCAACTATCGAGTGGTAGCAACCTCTAGTACTGGCAGTCTAGGATCCCACATCTTGCCTGGAGAGGTTATTGCTACAAATCAATCAATAGCATCTTATTCTATATTTTTTGCAGGGTCTGTAGACAATAGTATCTTAAAAAAATACACAAATGGAGAAATCTGAACATTGCTGGTATATGATACACGCTTGTAAAAGATAATGTGAGCAAACCTACAGCCTTATTAAATTGCAGTTCAGTAAATTTAAAAGGGCTCTATTTAAGCACACAGCATATTTTATTTACAGAAGTTTTTAGTTGGTGAAGACCTTGCTTTTGGATAGAAGTTCACTAAAAACTTCTGTAAAAAAAATATGCTGTGTGCTTAAATAGAGCCCTTTTAAATTTACCGAACCGCAATTTAATAAGGCTGCTAGTGTTTTATTTCCAGTAGTATCCAGTTTGCTGAGGAATTAAATGTACCTTTATAATACAGTATATTTGTTGAGTTAAATGTTCTCTCATTCTGTGTAAAGTGCAGTATAGGTGCATTTTTAATCTGCTATAACTGCAGTCATAATTTATGTGCTTTTTTAAAAATAAGGAGTGTATCCATGAAAACTGTAAAGTAAATTCTTTAAAGTGCCTGGTCCGCATAACCTTCAGAAAAGGCACCCCTTAGTAATAAAGCTTTGAACTCTAGAATATTTGTTTCCCAATGTATAAAACAAATTAACAATTTGTTCTTGAGAGATTAAAGTCTATACACAGTTGGAGGTGAGGCTTTTAACCGTAGTTTCAAATTCAACTTTCTAGCCACATGAAAGAAATCCAATAAATAAGCTTGAATCTTTGGATTAAAATTCCAACATCCAAAACAGTATATTAAGAGATGTAAACTCTTATTATTAATTATCTTTGAGTTCCAACATTGTAAATATCCCACCAAAAAATCTTACCTTTGGACAAGTCCAATGGAAATATACTAAATCCTGATTAAAAACCTTACATTTCGGGCATTCAATTACAATTGAAAGGCAAAATATAATAAGCAAACAAGCATAATACGGTTTATGTAAATTTTTTAATTGACATTATTCATGTCAATGAGAAACACAATTTATTATTTTTATTTAATCTGTTTAATAATTTGATTTGATTCAGAAATAAAGGAGGTTTTAAAATAAAGTGAAACTCAGAGGTCTCCTGCCTGATTCTTTTGCGAATGAGAGACAAGTTGTAACAAGTTTTCCCTAACATCTTCCTTAGCCAATAGAAGAGCACTGATGTCAGCCCCAAAGTGACTGCTTGGATGTGACTCGCCCAGCTACCTCCTGTGCGGTAATGACACAAGTAGGCTCAGCTGCTGCTTATCTCTGCCAAATGGAGAGAGGAAGGAAAAAACACCAGCAGCAGTAGTTGATGATGCAGGGAATGGACAACCTACAGGGATTGTAATCAAGTGTGAATGCTGCACAAAGAGACTATGTATGAAAAACGATGTTTTCATACACTACTGATTCTCCTCTATCAGATGCACTCATAATCCAGGAAACTCAGACATGCCTTTAATACCCAAATAGACAAACACATCAAAGGAGATCTTAAAAGGATAGACTTTATCACTACTTTTTTGAACCACAATTTTTCTGATATTTTAATAATATATCCTGAAAATGTACCCAAATAGGTGTGTGGGGGTGTCTACTTTAGGGTCCAGAACAAAGATGACCACATTATCAACATACAAAGAAATATGCCTATTATAATCCTAAATGTATTTTACGGAAGCACCCCTTTTCTAAATGGTAAAGGTTCTAAATGTTCTAGAGATAACTTTATCTAGCTGCTTGTATATATCATATATATGTAATTGCGAGTTTGTCGGTAATTCTCGCAACGTTACGGGCTTGCGCATGTGCATAGTGAATGCCGCTGGCTGCAATAAGGGGCAAAGCCGCTCAATGCCACCCATGATGAGCGTTGAAGGTGCTTATTGCAAGGCCTGTAATGTAGAAGGGGGGAAAGGCTCGCAATGAGCGCCTAAGGCCCTCATCGCGAGGCACGCAAGTTAGATGGGAGGATAGGCATGCAATGATCGTCGAAGTCGCTCATTGTGAGGCCCGCAAGGTAGAAGAATGGAGAGGCTCTGAACGGCTTCCAAGTTACGTGCTTGAAAAAAAATGGAGACTGTTAAAACGAGTTATGGGCTTGAAAAAAAAAAATTGCCGGCAGTTAAACCCACGAGGCCCACTTGCGTAGTAACTTGGAAGCCATTCAGTGGCCAAAAAAACACCAACTGAATAGAAAATTAGCTTGAAACCTTACTTACCGGCTCCCTCCTCTCCCCCTGTGCCCATTGCGGCCTCGCCTGTCCCCCTGGGCCTACCGCAATGGGCGCATGGAGAGAGGCAGGGAGCCTGTAAGTGAGGTTACAAGCTAATTTGCTATTCAATTGGTGTCTTTTTGGGGGCTCAGAGCGGCTTCGGAGTTACAGGCTTGAAAAAAATGGTGACCGTTAAAGCCGTAACTTTCTTCAAGGCCGTAACTTGGAAGCCCTTTGTGGGCTTGGGGAAATTGATTAATTTCCCCAAGCAAACAAATGTTTTCACACCCATAAATGGCAAAAGGAGCACAGGGAAGGGAGAGGGAGGAGAAAGACATAGGGGAAACACAGGGGAGGAAGTGGGGGGTTAAGAGACACAGGGGAGGTGGAGTAGGGCAAAGAGACACAGGGGAGGGAGTAGAGGGGGAAGAGACACAGGGGAGGGAGTAGAGGGGGAAAGAGACACAAGGGAGGGAGAGGGGGAGAGAGACACAGGGGAGGGAGAGGGGGAGAGAGACACGAGAAGGAGAGGGGGAAAGAGACACACGGAAGGGAGAGGGGGAGAGAGACACAGGGAAAGGAGAGGGGAAAAGAGACACAAGGGAGGGAGAGGGGGAGAGAGACACGGGATGGAGAGAGAGGGAAAGAGACACACAGGAGGGAGAGGGGGAGAGAGACACGGGAGGGAGAGGGGGAAAGAGACACACAGGAGGGAGAGGGGGGTAGAGACACAGGGGTGAGAAATAGGGGAAAGAGACACAGGGGTGAGAGGGGGAAGAGACACAGGGGAGGGAGTAAGGGGGAAGAGACACAGGAGAGGGGGAAAGAGACACAGGGGTGAGAAATGGGGGAGAGGGGGGTAAGAGACATAGGGGAGGGACAGCGGGGCAAAGAGACACAGGGGAGGGGAACGAGGCAAACAATAGATAGTACATAAACAGACAGAAAACACAATGTATAACACTACAGGGAGTGCAGAATTATTAGGCAAGTTGTATTTTTGAGGATTAATTTTATTATTGAACAACAACCATGTTCTCAATGAACCCAAAAAACTCATTAATATCAAAGCTGAATATTTTTGGAAGTAGTTTTTAGTTTGTTTTTAGTTTTAGCTATTTTAGGGGGATATCTGTGTGTGCAGGGAACTATTACTGTGCATAATTATTAGGCAACTTAACAAAAAACAAATATATACCCATTTCAATTATTTATTTTTACCAGTGAAACCAATATAACATCTCAACATTCACAAATATACATTTCTGGCATTCAAAAACAAAACAAAAACAAATCAGTGACCAATATAGCCACCTTTCTTTGCAAGGACACTCAAAAGCCTGCCATCCATGGATTCTGTCAGTGTTTTGATCTGTTCACCATCAACATTGCGTGCAGCAGCAACCACAGCCTCCCAGACACTGTTCAGAGAGGTGTACTGTTTTCCCTCCTTGTAAATCTCACATTTGATGATGGACCACAGGTTCTCAATGGGGTTCAGATCAGGTGAACAAGGAGGCCATGTCATTAGATTTTCTTCTTTTATACCCTTTCTTGCCAGCCACGCTGTGGAGTACTTGGACGCGTGTGATGGAGCATTGTCCTGCATGAAAATCATGTTTTTCTTGAAGGATGCAGACTTCTTCCTGTACCACTGCTTGAAGAAGGTGTCTTCCAGGAACTGGCAGTAGGACTGGGAGTTGAGCTTGACTCCATCCTCAACCCGAAAAGGCCCCACAAGCTCATTTTTGATGATACCAGCCCAAACCAGTACTCCACCTCCACCTTGCTGGCGTCTGAGTCGGACTGGAGCTCTCTGCCCTTTACCAATCCAGCCACAGGCCCAGCCATCTGGCCCATCAAGACTCACTCTCATTTCATCAGTCCATAAAACCTTAGAAAAATCAGTCTTGAGATATTTCTTGGCCCAGTCTTGACGTTTCAGCTTGTGTGTCTTGTTCAGTGGTGGTCGTCTTTCAGCCTTTCTTACCTTGGCCATGTCTCTGAGTATTGCACACCTTGTGCTTTTGGGCACTCCAGTGATGTTGCAGCTCTGAAATATGGCCAAACTGGTGGCAAGTGGCATCGTGGCAGCTGCACGCTTGACTTTTCTCAGTTCATGGGCAGTTATTTTGCGCCTTGGTTTTTCCACACGCTTCTTGCGACCCTGTTGACTATTTTGAATGAAACGCTTGATTGTTCGATTATCACGCTTCAGAAGCTTTGCAATTTTAAGAGTGCTGCATCCCTCTGCAAGATATCTCACTATTTTTGACTTTTCTGAGCCTGTCAAGTCCTTTTTTTGACCCATTTTGCCAAAGGAAAAGAAGTTGCCTAATAATTATGCACACCTGATATAGGGTGTTGATGTCATTAGACCACACCCCTTCTCATTACAGAGAGGCACATCACCTAATATGCTTAATTGGTAGTAGGCTTTCGAGCCTATACAGCTTGGAGTAAGACAACATGCATAAAGAGGATGATGTGGTCAAAATACTAATTTGCCTAATAATTCTGCACTCCCTGTATATCATGCCATCATTTTTGACGGGCAAGTCGCTAGTAGGTAATATAAGTGATCACACATATTGGAAATAAAACCCTTTTTCGGATATATATAATCCTCTTTTACATTTAACTATTTCATTATACTGTATTAAAGCCATTTAAACCATTGATTCTAATGTACAAGTTTTGGATTTGTGTTAAAGATTTTATACTCAAAATTCAAGAAATAAATAGGCCTTTATGATCATGGGAACTCCACATCCTTATCCTTTTTAGGAACTAAACAATTAGCAGTTGATACAATCCTTACTCTTCATTTAAAAACTAAGAGCCTCATTCAATTACTACTTTTTTTGATCCAGGCTCACAAGTGGAGGTCGCAGGTTATTTTGCTATTCAATTGGCAAAGACTTGCAGCCTCCGATCGAATTACGTGCAACGACCATCAATTGATAGCGATTTATCAAATCGCTAGTTACTTCCCTCAAAGCCTTTGATCTTTCAAGGCCGCAAGGCTAAAATCGCAAATCGCTATTCAATTACTCCGATTCCCCTTTCCTAACCAGTCCGTCAAGTCCGCAAATAGTAAAAATCGAACCACAGCTTACTGGTACCAAGGAGGTCTTGCAAGCGCTTGAAAAGCCCTAATGTATCCTCCCCACTACTCAGGGTCCCCACATTAACCCATGATGCGGGGGTCCAGATAGGGAGCCCAACAGGGTCCACACATTAACCCCTTGCTGAAGGGGTCCCGATCAGGACCCCTGCAGCATTTACAATTTTAAATTTCCTGCCGCAGGTCCTTAGAGGGCCTGCGGCACACAAATAGTTAAACCCATGGCGTGGGGGTACTGTGGCACCTAATATTAAAAAAAAACTAATGCTGGGGGTCCCCATTAACCCTTGCAGCGAGGGACAACCACTGCATTTATAATTCAAATTTTCCTCCGCTAAATAAAAAATTAACACCTGCTGTGGGGGTACTATAAGTACCCCCCAGCACCCCTATAGGACACTATTAACCCCTATATCAAAACTATAAGTGCCATGAGGGTCATCCAAGACTCTCATGACACAAAGTCTAAGCACTACACTGTTAACCCTTTCCTACCCTATACCATTCTATTAACCCCCTTCTAACTAATTAACCCTCAACATACCTAATTAATTCTATCACTAACTAGTTATCCCTATTTAGTCCTATATACCCCTAACTATACCCAATTAACCATAGCAGTACCCCATTAACCCCAACTATACCCAATTAACCGCAACTATACCCAATTAACCCCAACTATACCCAATTAACCCTAACTATACTCAATTAACCATAACTATATTAAAAACCCCTAATGCTTGGAGCCAATCAGAATGGCTTACAGGGGTGTATCCCATTATGATTGGCTCCAAGCATCTGCGCATTCTGATTGGCTGATATAACCGTCAATCATATTTCAGCCAATCAGAAAGCGCAAATGCTTTCAGACAATCACAATGGGATACACCCTGTATTCATTTCTGATTGAAATCATTGTCAATCAGATTTCAGCCAGCCAATCAGAAGGCGCAATTTCGTTTTTTTTATTGGAGCATGCGCAGGAACCTCCATTTGCGTCTGGGAGCTTCTCGGGGGAGGAGTTCCGTTAGTAGTTTATTTATTTTTTAGGACGCAGGGTTTTTTCGGAGGGGCCTTGCCTCGACAAGAGGACTGAAAACCGGGGCATCGTAGACACCTCTGGAGGGGCATTTTGGCCAGGTCAGTAGGCTATTAGCCCTTTTTGATTACAGGGTGTAAGTATATGTTTATTTTATGTGAGGTTTTATTTTTATTAGGTGTAACAGGACGTCGGACATTGATGGAGGGGCATTTTGGCCAGGTAAGTAGACTATTAGCCATATTTTTATTACAGGTTGTAAGTATATGTTTATTAATGTAATATTTCTTTTTATTTTAGGTGTGACAGGACGTCTGGACATTGATGGAGGGTCCTTTCCTGGCATAGAAGACTGAAGACCAGGGCATCGCTGGAGGGGCATTTTGGACAGGTCAGTGAACTAATTAACCATTTACTTTTTACAGGTTGTGAGTTTCTTTTTTATTTTGATAATGTTTTTTTTGTGTGTAATTCAGTTACGGTTAAGTAGGACAAGATATGGTTATTGGGTCCAGTTAGGGTTAAATATGTCCATTTAGGGTTATTAGGACTAGATAGGGTGAAGTGGTTAGTTATAGGGTAAATTAGATATGGCGAGGGTTAAATAGGGTTAATTACTTATATGGGGTTAATTAATTAGAGGGGGGTTATTAGTTAGAGTGGGTTAGGTATTTAGATGTGGGTTAATTTAGATTTATTAGTTTATTGGTGTGGCTAATAGTGTAGTGTAGGGTAGTGCTTAGACTTAGTGTCATGAGCAACCTGGAGGACCCTCATGGCACCTATAGTGTTAATGTGAGGGTTAATTATTGTCCCATAAGGGTCTATATAGACTTATAGGGTTAATTAGGGGCTCATGGGGGTCTGTATAGACACCCATGAGTGATGGGGTTAATTTAAATTGTAGTGCGGCTCCTTTAAGGGAAATTTGAAATGTTTAAATGCTGCAGGGGTAAATGTTAGGTGCCGCGGGGGTACTTACTGTACCCCTGCGGCATGTAGTTAACCATTTTTGTGCCGCGGACCCTTTAAAGGACCCGCAATGGGAAATTTTAACTTTTAAATGCTGCAGGGGTCCTAATCGGGACCTGCACAGCAAGGGTTAATGTGGAGACCCTCCGGGGGTCCCGATGTGGATCCCGCAGCATGGGGAGCGGTTAATGTTAGTTGCCACAGGGGTACTAACAGTACCCCCGCGACATGAGGTTAGCAATGTGGCGCAAAGTTAGAAATTTTCATTTTAACTTTAAGAGCAAGGGGTTGATGTGGGGACCCTCAGGGGGTCCCAGCTGAATGGGGGGGTTAATGTTAGGTGCCGTGGTGGTACTTACTGTACCCCCGCGGCATGTCGTTAATGCATGTGTATTCTGTGGGCCCCTTAAGGACCCGCGGCGGGAAGTTTTACATTTTAAATGCTGCAGGGGTCGTGATCATGATGCCTGCAGCAAGGGGTTGATGTGGGGACCCTGTGGGGGGCCCGATCGGGACCCCTGTATCATGGGGTTGGTTCTGTGAGTTTGCAGTCTGATCGCATATGGAGCCTGAATCGATGATGGGCTCCATTGAGATTAGCTGTTTAGGATTGGGGTTACGTGCTTGAGGAAAGTCCATGTTCAGGCCCACAAATGCTACATCCGATGGCAGGGTTTCCAATTTATGTTATTGGGTACTAACTTTCGGGCCTGGCCAATTAAATAGCATCGAAAAACAGAGGCCTACTGGAGCACACAACTCGATCGCAGGAAATTGGATACCTAGGGGGGAGTTACGGCCCCAATTGAATGAGGCTCATAGTAAGGAATAGAGATGCAATGTTATTGTGGGTTATGGTGCTTACATTTCTTTGCACATCTAATGGTTTCTTTAGTTAAATTCTGAAGTGAATAAAAATGTAACATCTCCAAGTCAGATACAGACAATTTGGGGTAATTTCACTTTCGGCCAAAAACAAGCATTATTAGCAGCATCATATGTTTCTCTGGATACAAATCTTGATATCATTCAACAAAGGTTTTGACTATTAGTACAAAATTTACATACTGTATATTCTTCTTCTTAATGGCTTGAACATATTTCTGTTTAATTAAAGGGGTCAATAAAGAACCAGATTTATTACCATATAAGAATAGTTCTGTAGTAACTGAATGAAAACTGTAAATAAGGAGCTCTTGTTGGAAAAGCAACAAAGGCAGGACAACACTTATATTTATGAAATAAATTAACTACCTGTTCTGTCAAAAATACATATTTCATGTTTTGTTTTTAAAGATTCTAAACTTAAATTTCTCCTCAGCACAGTTTTTGATGTAAACCGAAATAAAGAAGAATTCTCTATATGTTGATCATTGTACTCTTTATATTCTGACTATTTCAATTTAAAAAAAAATCTGACAGTATGCCCTGCCTACAGAAGAAGGGGGGATCTCCAATTGAACTTTTGTTTAATAATTTTAGCTTTCATGTCCAATATTATAGGAGCATCTACCAAAATAATATCTTTGATTTGAGTATACCTAGCTAAACTGAGAGAATATGCAGGTAATAAAAAAGTCTGTTCTCGATAATGAGATCTGAACATACAGTACATATATATTGCAGTTCTACTCTATGTTCCTTTCAGAAAGTATCTATTACATTATGTTGGTCCTTATATATAACTAAATGTTGTTATTTTAGTATCTTTTGTTTATCTCCACCTATATTAGTATTTATTATTTTCCTATCTAAAAGTGAAATTTGAGGCTACATTAACATTCCCACCAAAATAATGTAAGATTTAATAATTACATTTGTTTAGTTTAGTGAACATTTTCTATCCCAAATATTAGGGTCATAAACATTACAAAATTAAAAATTGTCCCAGACTAAGAGATACTAAAATAGATCTACATTCCTAAGAATGGCCTTAATTTTTTTATATTCTTATACAGTGTTTTATGTTCTGCAACTGCCAGATGTGTCTTGTAGAAAAGCAACATAAACATACTTTTTTAAAGAGCTAAATCGTTCTTTTTTTCCCCATTAAAAATCTTATTAAACAACAACAAACCATATTTGAGTGACAATTTTACGACAATATTTTCATGTTACAAAACGTTGCAGACTATATATTTCAATCAATACATTACAAGTTAAATTGTTTGTTAAATATATAGACCCCTTCCCATCCTCCATGATTATCTTCTTTCCCTCCCATAACACAATACTGAATGAACATTTTATTGTGAGATAAAAATCTCTTACAAATGGTACCGGATGAAAACTTTTACCAAATATATCAAAGGAATAAACATTTCATTTTCATGTCCAATTCGACTATACAAATTAATCAAATATTTCTTAATCACTTCATATATACCACCCATTTTATAATTTACAAAATGTATATATAATCATCAAAATGCCACCCCCAATATTCAACTTTATATAATTAACATGTCCCCCATCACAGTCCAGATAGCTAATCAAATGCCTAGCATATCTTGATTGTAGTCGAGGTGCCCAAATCACTTTGAACTTATCTACCAGGGTACTAGCCAATTTCTTCACCATCATAATGTGATTAATATAATGAATAGGATGAGTAAAAGTCAGATTCTCCCGTAACCATTTAGATATTGTAAATAGCTGTGTATTGGCAAATATGAAATCATCAAGTTTGGCACCACCTTTTTGTTCTATGGGAAGAGGCAGAGTAAGAAGACAGTTCACTGGCTCTATATGAATCTCTGACTCAGATAATCTTAATTATCGGACAATCCCAAACAAGGTGTTTAAGTGTGCCTTGCTGGCCACATCCTCTAAAGCAGTTTGGGGAAATTATCCATTTTTTTTGCACTGTAGAGGATGTTAGCTACATTCTAGGGAGATATTATAAGGAGGTTTCTTTTAATGTTTCCATTGCCTTGAAATGTATTTTCAAACATTTCAGACCACTCCTGTTACAAGTTCTATACCTAAGTCTTCCTCCCCTGAACACAAAGTTATTTTTTTCATACAAGTGATTTTGTACACTGATAATATATTTGAAAGAAATTATCCCTCTATAGCCTGAGCATTTAGGACACACTTTCTCATCGTGCGTCAATGGCAACTTTAACCCTGGACTTCGCATGGTACCAAATAAATGCTTAATCTGGAGAAATCTAAATACTTCACTACTTCGGTTAATCTCCAGCAGTTTATAGCTCACCAATACTGGGCCTTCTTTTATGAGATTCATATTGCGAACCCATCCCTGGCGCATCCACAATGTATCGGCTCCTCTCTACCTGGCTGAATATATTTATTCTGAAATAATGGCATCATCAGATAATTTTTCTAGCAAGATTCCATTTTATTCTTACATTTGTTCCATAACCACATGGAGCATTTCATATAAAAGGTTTTGAATTTCTATAATCAGTTTATTAGCAATTTTGAACATAATAAAAATATTAGATTCTAATACCGTATTTTTCAGTGTATAAGATGACACCTATGAATTTGACCCCCAAAATTAGAAAAGTATTTAATTAAGCCAGTACCTCTCCCATCACATTCCCCAGTTCTCACCATGAGGATTCCCTCCCTGGGCCCCTGCATCATGAGTTTGCTGGTGCCAAATCCATGCACTTCATGAGGGGCAGTGCATACCCATCCTAGGCCGGCAGGAGCTTCCTCATTCCCGGGCAGGTCACCGTCTGCCTGCTCCTCCTAGCCCTCAGACACGACCAGAGCCCTGCACCCGACTGACCGAGACACACAAGCTCTGCTCCTGGTGTCCCGAGGAGGCTCTGTGGGGGGAGCTGTCAGCAGAGAGCAAAAGCTGGAGAGAGCGGAGGGACTGAGGGGATAGAGCCTGGAGCAAGGGCAGGGGAGAGCAGCGGAGGGAATGAGACACCTACCGTCTCACACCATGTTTTATTCCGTGTATAAGACAACCCCCCCCCCCCCCCGAATTTAAAGGTCCAAATTTAGTTAACTTTTTTTTAACATTCAATTTTATACTGAAAACTTAAATGAACATTCATGAACATTAGTATTTTGCAATGGTGAATTGATTTAGAACCATGATCAGATGGTAGTTCCTAATGCAGTTTAACTGTATAATATAGTTAATGAATTAAGGGCTGTATTTTTTTTTTCTTTTGTAAATGATTTTTTGTCCATTATCATGTTTAGAGAACATACTGTAAATATAGGACTACAGTTGTACATTAAGGACTGGGCTGCAAGCACCTACCTAGGTATTAGCAACATCTCACATTGTCCAATGTATCAGTATATCCCTATTGCACAAAAGTGAGGCAATCACTGCCACAGGCGCTCAAATTGGCTCACCTGGTGCCATTGCATACACCCGAACTGATGCCGTCTTCCAAACTTTAAAAAAAGGGACATGAAACAATTTTCTTTTTTTTTCTGGATTTAAAAGAACCCACTTTAAACATTACCAAGTTGTTATTTGAATGACAAATTATGTAAAACGTAAACTTTAAATGTACCATATATACTCGAGTATAAGCCGACCCGAGTATAAGCCGAGGCACCCATTTTACCACAAAATACTGGGTAAAATGAGTGACTCGAGTATAAGCCGAGGGTGGGAAATGTGCTTCCCCCTGTGTCCCTCTTGTGCGCTCTGTGTCCCCCTCTCTATCCGTGTCTCTTCTCTCCTTTCCCTTCCCTGTGTCTCTTCCAATCTCCCTGATCACCATCCTCAACCTCCCTCCTCATCCTCAACCCCCTCCTCTGCTCCTTGACCCTGCGCGCATGTGACGTCACATGTGCGTCGCGTCATTATCATATACCGGGTGCCGGAGCACAAGCAGGTAAGTGAGGGGAGAGGGGTGAGGTATTTAGGGGGGTTTAGGTTGAGGAAAAGAGACACGGGGGGAGGGGTGTTAGAGAGACACGGGGGGAGGGGTGTTAGAGAGACACGGGGGGAGGGGTGTTAGAGAGACACGGGGGGAGGGGTGTTAGAGAGACACGGGGGGAGGGGTGTTAGAGAGACACGGGGGGAGGGGTGTTAGAGAGACACGGGGGGAGGGGTGTTAGAGAGACACGGGGGGAGGGGTGTTAGAGAGACACGGGGGGAGGGGTGTTAGAGAGACACGGGGGGAGGGGTGTTAGAGAGACACGGGGGGAGGGGTGTTAGAGAGACACGGGGGGAGGGGTGTTAGAGAGACACGGGGGGAGGGGTGTTAGAGAGACACGGGGGGAGGGGTGTTAGAGAGACACGGGGGGAGGGGTGTTAGAGAGACACGGGGGGAGGGGTGTTAGAGAGACACGGGGGGAGGGGTGTTAGAGAGACACGGGGGGAGGGGTGTTAGAGAGACACGGGGGGAGGGGTGTTAGAGAGACACGGGGGGAGGGGTGTTAGAGAGACACGGGGGGAGGGGGTGTTAGAGAGACACGGGGGGAGGGGTGTTAGAGAGACACGGGGGGAGGGGTGTTAGAGAGACACGGGGGGAGGGGTGTTAGAGAGACACGGGGGGAGGGGTGTTAGAGAGACACGGGGGGAGGGGTGTTAGAGAGACACGGGGGGAGGGGTGTTAGAGAGACACGGGGGGAGGGGTGTTAGAGAGACACGGGGGGAGGGGTGTTAGAGAGACACGGGGGGGAGGGGTGTTAGAGAGACACGGGGGGAGGGGTGTTAGAGAGACACGGGGGGGAGGGGTGTTAGAGAGACACGGGGGGAGGGGTGTTAGAGAGACACGGGGGGAGGGGTGTTAGAGAGACACGGGGGGAGGGGTGTTAGAGAGACACGGGGGGAGGGGTGTTAGAGAGACACGGGGGGAGGGGTGTTAGAGAGACAGGGGGGGGAGGGGTGTTAGAGAGACACGGGGGGAGGGGTGTTAGAGAGACACGGGGGGAGGGGTGTTAGAGAGACACGGGGGGAGGGGTGTTAGAGAGACACGGGGGGAGGGGTGTTAGAGAGACACGGGGGGAGGGGTGTTAGAGAGACACGGGGGGGGGGGTGTTAGAGAGACACGGGGGGGGGGGTGTTAGAGAGACACGGGGGGGGGGGGTGTTAGAGAGACACGGGGGGGGGGGGGTGTTAGAGAGACACGGGGGGGGGGGGTGTTAGAGAGACACGGGGGGGGGGGGTGTTAGAGAGACACGGGGGGGGGGGGGTGTTAGAGAGACACGGGGGGGGGGGGGTGTTAGAGAGACACGGGGGGGGGGGGTGTTAGAGAGACACGGGGGGGGGGGGGTGTTAGAGAGACACGGGGGGGGGGGGGTGTTTAGAGAGACCCGGGGGGGGGGGGGTGTTAGAGAGACACGGGGGGGGGGGGGTGTTAGAGAGACACGGGGGGGGGGTGTTAGAGAGACACCGGGGGGGGGTGTTAGAGAGACACGGGGGGGGGTGTTAGAGAGACACGGGGGGGGGGTGTTAGAGAGACACGGGGGGGGTGTTAGAGAGACACGGGGGGGGGGGTGTTAGAGAGACACGGGGGGGGGGGTGTTAGAGAGACACGGGGGGGGGTGTTAGAGAGACACGGGGGTGGGGGTGTTAGAGAGACACGGGGGGGGGTGTTAGAGAGACACGGGGGGGGGTGTTAGAGAGACACGGGGGGGGGGTGTTAGAGAGACACGGGGGGGGGTGTTAGAGAGACACGGGGGGGGGTGTTAGAGAGACACGGGGGGGGGTGTTAGAGAGACACGGGGGGGGGTGTTAGAGAGACACGGGGGGGGGTGTTAGAGAGACACGGGGGGGGGTGTTAGAGAGACACGGGGGGGGGTGTTAGAGAGACACGGGGGGGGGTGTTAGAGAGACACGGGGGGGGGTGTTAGAGAGACACGGGGGGGGGTGTTAGAGAGACACGGGGGGGGGGTGTTAGAGAGACACGGGGGGGGTGTTAGAGAGACACGGGGGGGGGTGTTAGAGAGACACGGGGGGGGTGTTAGAGAGACACGGGGGGGGTGTTAGAGAGACACGGGGGGGGGTGTGTTAGAGAGACGGGGGGGGGGGGTGTTAGAGAGACACGGGGGGGGGTGTTAGAGAGACACGGGGGGGGGGTGTTAGAGAGACACGGGGGGGGGTGTTAGAGAGACACGGGGGGGGGGTGTTAGAGAGACACGGGGGGGGGTGTTAGAGAGACACGGGGGGGGGTGTTAGAGAGACACGGGGGGGGGTGTTAGAGAGACACGGGGGGGGGTGTTAGAGAGACACGGGGGGGGGTGTTAGAGAGACACGGGGGGGGGGTGTTAGAGAGACACGGGGGGGGGTGTTAGAGAGACACGGGGGGGGGTGTTAGAGAGACACGGGGGGGGGGTGTTAGAGAGACACGGGGGGGGGGGTGTTAGAGAGACACGGGGGGGGGTGTTAGAGAGACACGGGGGGGGGGGTGTTAGAGAGACACGGGGGGGGGGTGTTAGAGAGACACGGGGGGGGGGTGTTAGAGAGACACGGGGGGGGGTGTTAGAGAGACACGGGGGGGGGTGTTAGAGAGACACGGGGGGGGGTGTTAGAGAGACACGGGGGGGGGGTGTTAGAGAGACACGGGGGGGGGGGTGTTAGAGAGACACGGGGGGGGGGGGTGTTAGAGAGACACGGGGGGGGGGGGTGTTAGAGAGACACGGGGGGGGGTGTTAGAGAGACACGGGGGGGGGGGTGTTAGAGAGACACGGGGGGGGGGTGTTAGAGAGACACGGGGGGGGGGTGTTAGAGAGACACGGGGGGGGGGTGTTAGAGAGACACGGGGGGGGGTGTTAGAGAGACACGGGGGGGGGGTGTTAGAGAGACACGGGGGGGGGGTGTTAGAGAGACACGGGGGGGGGTGTTAGAGAGACACGGGGGGGGGTGTTAGAGAGACACGGGGGGGGGTGTTAGAGAGACACGGGGGGGGTGTTAGAGAGACACGGGGGGGGGGTGTTAGAGAGACACGGGGGGGGGTGTTAGAGAGACACGGGGGGGGGTGTTAGAGAGACACGGGGGGTGTTAGAGAGACACGGGGGGTGTTAGAGAGACACGGGGGGTGTTAGAGAGACACGGGGGGTGTTAGAGAGACACGGGGGGTGTTAGAGAGACACGGGGGGTGTTAGAGAGACACGGGGGGTGTTAGAGAGACACGGGGGGTGTTGAGAGACACGGGGGGTGTTAGAGAGACACGGGGGGTGTTAGAGAGACACGGGGGGTGTTAGAGAGACACGGGGGGTGTTAGAGAGACACGGGGGGTGTTAGAGGACACGGGGGGTGTTAGAGAGACACGGGGGGTGTTAGAGAGACACGGGGGGTGTTAGAGAGACACGGGGGGTGTTAGAGAGACACGGGGGGTGTTAGAGAGACACGGGGGGTGTTAGAGAGACACGGGGGGTGTTAGAGAGACACGGGGGGTGTTAGAGAGACACGGGGGGTGTTAGAGAGACACGGGGGGTGTTAGAGAGACACGGGGGGTGTTAGAGAGACACGGGGGGTGTTAGAGAGACACGGGGGGTGTTAGAGAGACACGGGGGGTGTTAGAGAGACACGGGGGGTGTTAGAGAGACACGGGGGGTGTTAGAGAGACACGGGGGGTGTTAGAGAGACACGGGGGGTGTTAGAGAGACACGGGGGGTGTTAGAGAGACACGGGGGGTGTTAGAGAGACACGGGGGGTGTTAGAGAGACACGGGGGGTGTTAGAGAGACACGGGGGGTGTTAGAGAGACACGGGGGGTGTTAGAGAGACACGGGGGGTGTTAGAGAGACACGGGGGGTGTTAGAGAGACACGGGGGGTGTTAGAGAGACACGGGGGGTGTTAGAGAGACACGGGGGGTGTTAGAGAGACACGGGGGGTGTTAGAGAGACACGGGGGGTGTTAGAGAGACACGGGGGGTGTTAGAGAGACACGGGGGGTGTTAGAGAGACACGGGGGGGGCTGAAGAACTCGGCTTATACGGTAATTGGAAACAGGAGGTACACAGAGCATATGCATGTCTTTAGATTTTATTGGCATACATTTATGAGGATTACAGCTATTTTACTGCTCATTTGCTGTCAGGGACAAGCCCTCAAATCAGTTAAAGGCATATACAAGTTTCATGGATTAATACATTTCTGCAATCCTTAAGCAAAAAGCAGATTATGTCTATGCAACACATCTCATAAAACATTTTATTTTTATTAATGTCTAAAAATCCCTCTTATGATTATGTTGACACCTCCAGGTGGTGTCTACACAGGCATCTGATCCCTCCCTAATCAGCATGCAGCATCAGGGGAGCAATATTAATTTACTATTTACATGCTGTTGCTTGCTCAGCCACTCTCCTTGCAGCTTCCTCTCTATGGCCCTCATTCAATTGCGATTTGGCCAATTGAATAGGGCTCTAAATGAGCACATAGCATATTTTTTTTAAAGAAGTTTTTAGTTAGTGAAAACCTTGCTTTTAGATAGATGTTTACTAACTAAAAACTTCTTTAAAAAAAAATATGCTATGTGCTTATTTAGAGCCCTATTCAATTGGCCAAATCGCAAATTAATGAGGGCCTATGTCAGCAGCTATACATAACACATACCAGTGATACACTGCATAGCCCAGGCTGCTTTACAGCACATCAGGAACCCAAGAGTTTAAATCAAATTTTTCAGCTAACCTGATTGGCCAAAACAAATCATTTTAAAGTTTGATGCCAATTTAGCCTGGGTTTGGAGGGTGTTAACCCTGATTTCCAACTGTCGGAAATTACAAGAGATTTTGCTGACTTCTATGCAAGTGTTTAAATGCTTGGCTCCCTCACTTTCTCCTCCAACATTCCTTCACCTGTTCTTGGCAACATCAACATTGCCACTCCCATCTCCCCAAATGCTGCTAAAACTACTTTCAGTTACCTCTTACCTCGGCCTCTCACAATTGACAGATTCCCCAAGTCACCATGATGGACACGCTTTAGACCTTATTTTCACACATCTCTGTACAACCTCTAATCACACCATCTGCCCACGCCCTCTATCTGACCACCACCTTCTATCCTACAGCCTCACTACATCTTTCTCTCACTGCCCTTCTATCCCAGTCACCATTACCCACGGAAACCTTCAAGTACTTGACCCACAACACCGTTACACTGTGTTACAACCCCTTCTCCTGACATTGCCCATCTCAAAGGTCAACATAACTCTTACTTCCACCCTTGACACTCTGGCCCCATAACCACACAAAGATGCGCTCGCTCTTATCCACAACCATGGCACGGCACACAAACACAATACATCCAGAGGTGCTCCCGCACTGCTGAACAACTATGGAGGAAATAACTCACTTCAGCAGATCTCCTCCACTAGAAGTTTATGTTGCGCTCCTAATTCTCTGCCCTCAACCTTGCCAAACAGCACTATTTTACATCTTTAATACCGACACGCTCTTCCAACGCTAAACACTTGCTTCTTTCAACACACTCCTCCCGTCCCTTCCTATTTCACAGCTGAAGACTTTGCCAGCCATTTTTAAGCAGAAAATGTAAAACATTCGTAACAAACGCTCCTCTCAACCAACTGATAACACCCAGCCTTTACCCATCCCTAATCCCAATTGTAACAATTCAAGAAACAAGTCTTATATTGTTGAAAAGGCTGACTTTTCTAACATGGAAAAAACAATTACCGTATATACTCTAGTATAAGCTGACCCGAGGATAAGCCGAGGCACCTATTTTACCACTAAATACTGGGAAAAATGAGTGACTCGAGTATAAGCCGAGGGTGGGAAATGTGCTGTCCCCTGTGTCTTCTCCCCTCTACCTCATCACCCATCCTCCCTCCTCATCCTGCGGAGGGGGGGGGGTTGAAGATGAGGAGGGGGTTGCGTCGGCACCCGGTATATGATAATGATGTGACGTCACATGTGCGCCACGTCATTAGCATATACTGGGTGCCTACGCAGGAAGGAGCTGCAGATGAAGGTAAGGGGGGTGGGGGGGTGGGAGGGGGAGGTATTTAGAGGGGTAAAGTGAGGAGGGGATTAGAATGAGGAGGGAAAGAAAGAGACACGGGGTGGAGAGTGACTTTAGTATAAGCCGAGGGCCCTTTATAGCCTTAAAAAAAAAAAAAAGGCTGAAAAACTCTGTTTATACGGTAAGCAATATACTGTTGACACAGCAAAAAAGTAATTTTAGTTGTGGCTTCACACTGAATTTGGTTATCGCTCTTTTCTGTTCATACCTGTCTGCTATTCTAGGGGTGATAGCCTTTTATAAATAAATATAAAAAACAGTTATCCTCAGAGAGAATTATATAAAAAACTAATATATAAAATCAAAGCAAGAGAGGTAAATCAAAGCCCACATACACAAGAAAGTTCAACAATCAATAGAAGTAGGAAAAAACACACACACACAAAAAAAAAACTCTTTAAGTATATTAGTGAAGAAAAAAAAAAAAAAAAAAAAAAAAAAAAAAAAAACTGAGGGGTATTTAGATCACAGCTATGCAAAGGAAGATCGGGACATAACAAACTACCTGAATGAATATTTGTTTTTTTGAGGGGTGCTGCATTAAGTGATAAGAGTAAGATATTTTCCCTAAAAATTAAATGAACCATTGTTGTTAGTTCCAGCTGGCTGTAAAACTGTGAAAGTAGTCCTATACAAAAAAAAAAGGTAGTAGCAAAGACTCAACTACAGATCAGCAGGTCATGTTTGACACCAGTAATATCCAAACTAATGGAAACTATTTTTGACCAAAATAATTATTGAATACCTAATGACTTACAAGTTCATAGGCAGAATGGCTTTATGCTCGGCGATCGTGTCAGACTAATTGACAATTTTGATTGTGCAATCAAGTAAAAAACCATGGTTGGCAGTACAGGTTCGCTTATATGGATATTAGTCATGTGACATACCCCAGAACTGGTTTCATAAACTTCATACTCTGGTATTAGTTTCAAACTAGGGTTAATAAAAAAAGGTAACAGTTAAAAAAAAAAAGAATACAAGACTCCTAAAGTGAACCATTGACAAGATATTCAGAATGGTTTGTGCTGCATTGGAATGCAAAGGAGCAGCTCCCAACTACTAAATCGCCTACTTTGATGTGCTCTTTACTGTCAGACTGCCCGTCTCTGGAGGCTAAAATATGAAGCTACGAAACAGCATAAAACTGAATTGGAACATAGGAAGCTTGAGCGTCACTTGCACTCCTGCCCCTGCTTAACAGCTTGCAAATTAATTTTTGTTTCTTGAAGGAGGTCACTATTTAAGCATTTGGTTTTAGCTTCAGATTTCAAGACAAAATATCACAAAGGTTAAAATAAGTCAATACATCCTTAAATGTTATTGCGTTTGCCTTTAATGATGGGAGATCAATTGCCTTTGTTCCAGATTTCTAATTCTTTTGGCAATAAAACTGTGGACTCTGATAAAAATAGTTCAGTTTAAAACCACTCCATAGCACTGGCCACAAGTAAATAGATAAATGTCAAGTAGGATAACTATTCTCCCTTGAGCAGAAGATGGACACTCATGACTAGCAGAGCTAAATAGGTTTGATTCAAAGTGCTTTTAATCTTAGGACTTTGTTGCTAATGCTTTTTCTGGAATCCCTGAATTAAACTACAGTGCTCTTAAGTAGACAATATCAGCTTTGTTTCGTACTGGTTTAAGCTACAGATAACCAAAAATGTACAGCATTAATTATGACTTCTACAAATTAAGTCTGTTCTATAATGGTCATTCATTCAAAAATTATATAGTAAGTGTACATGTAATGCTTGGTAATGTTCCAATAAAAATAAGCACTGTAGTGCAGTTAAAAAAAAAAAAACACACATGTATTTAAACTATAGAAAAAAAAAAAAACTATTTTAAAATGTAAGGTTTTTGTGCAGGAAGCTCCTTATCATTACTTAGACTTGAAGCTTTTGGGGTTTGATCTGACATTTCCTTATTCAGCAAGAGGTGAATTTGTGTTTTTTATATTTAAAATCCCACTTCATATATTCAGAAGCAAGCAGTTTAACTGCAAATGTTTAAATCCAGCCCTGCTCTGTATTATCCTCCCCCATGCTTATAACAATCCCGTCACCCTCTGTGCAACGAGGGACATCACCAGTCCAGGATTGAATAAATAAGAATGAAAGCAAAGTAGGCATTTTCAGGTTCTGTGAGTTAATCTATTGATGGCCTCGCAGAACTGCACACTAATGCCCTAGACCATTTTTTTTTTTTTATTAAATACATATAGCAATAATTTTTTTTTTTTTAAACTTAATGCACTTCCAGGAATTAAAAAAAAAAAAAAAAAAAAAAAAAAAAGCTAGTGTTCGTGTTAATGCGCCTGTATTTGATCAGCCAAACTAACAGTTACAAATGGAAAAAGGCAACATGCAACTTTAAAAATGGACAAAATTTTATTCATGGATGTAAGGAAAAGGTGGTTCCATCCTAAAGTAGTGCTCTTGCAGACCTGTGCACAAATATAAGGATCTATGCACATTAACTAGCACTGTATCTCTACAGTGAAGAGACTACCATTGTTTAATATTAAAACAGGATGCTGTACATTTAAACAAGGGTCACATTAAATATGAAGCCACCCACCCGAAGCGCTGGACGTGTGCAGATTGTGCTACCAATGTAACAGCCTCTCTCCCATCCCCCTGGAGAACTTTAGTACCTACTACAAAATAGGTGCACATAATGAAGCTTACTGCAGTGTTACTAAGAAACCCTCAATAAGTGATGATTATACAAATTGTTACATAGGTTAATTACATCCTAACATGCTTTAATACCCTACGTGATCTAAAAGAAATTCGAGCGTCACTCACTTTGAGATTGTCAGGGTGAAACCAACGTGTAGCCTCAACCACTAAAGAGAGGCAGTCAAATACAAGCTATAAATAACTTCCTTGATCAAACCACGTGTCAAGTCAGAGGATGAGACACCATTTACTATGAAAAACTTCATGTAATGAACGTCCAAAAGATACCCTATCCTCAACGTGAAACAGTGTCTTCTAGATTGGTTAGAACAGTCACAACATTTTTGGCAAGCTACATGAGATACTCCTGTTTTTCCTGGCTGGAGGTGCTGTTCTCCATCTGTAAAGACTTTCTTGCTTCCTCTGGATCTTCACAAGTTCGGTAGGTGCCTTTATGCTTGTACAAGTAGATTGTGATTAACACCAGAACCACCAACAGAGTTACAAAAACTGCACTGATTACCCCTGAAAAGGAAGTAAGAATTTAATAAATACGATAACTGCTACGATATGCAGAAATACATATTAAAAACAGGAAAATTAATTATATTGGAAACTATTTTATAAACATTTTAGTGACATTTTATAAATATTTTAGGCATACTTGCTTTAATGTTGCTCAGTATAAGAGCTGCCTTTTTGCCTCACATTTCTGCTCACTGTTCTATTCTTCCATCTTGTTTTGCAACCAAATATGCACAGATATGACTAGTGGTGGTGGAGCCACACAAACAGATGGGTAGTCTTACAAAATGACAAAGGAATCCTCTACAGTTAGAAGGGAAATTCATGCATTAGCAGGAAAGGAGCACTTTAAGAAAATAAAGGTATGTATGCATCTCAACTATATATTTACATAACTCAAATAAATGCACCTAAAAATGGAAGAGTTGCTTGAAGCAGGAGTTACACTATGTTCAATAAAGTACTGTATTCCAGCTACGATGATGAAAAACACTAACAGCTCCCCCTGTCATGCTGCAAGTGGAGCTTGCCCAGCTGTGTGGATGGCTCCTCCCACAATATGAGTGCTTCATCTAAACAAGATTGAGGAAAACCAGGTAGAATGCTAGGCAAAATGGCAGCTTTTGTGGATTTTGTTGCATGCAAGTATTGGACATAGGATATAAAAATTAGAATGTGTGTACAAGTAGTGTTTATAGTAAATTCACAATGGATATAGCCATAAGAAAAAAATATGAACACTGTTCATATAGAGTACTACAAAACTCTGGATCTGCACTTTAAAGAGACATAGCAGCAATCTTAAATAATCCCATGACACTATATGGCCTAAATTAGGAGACTTTGTTCTAGCCATTTCTGATAAGTACACCAATTAGATTTTCCCTGTTCCTTGTTAAAATTATGTGAATGTAAATGTATATTAAGGTAGTTGTAAACAGACAAATCTAAAGTTAACCAAGTAAACATTGTGAGATTTAAAATACAGGGTTTGAGAATTGTAATTTACATTGTGTATTGCTTATTAATAAGTGTTTAAATACAGGATTATCTTTATCATAAAATGTTGTCCATGGACACTTACATCATTTTGATATCGGACTGTTTATATATAAAAGCTACAATTATACAATAAAATTAAAATTTAAGAAAGTTCTTTGAGAGATTAGACAGCCTTAATTTATATTATCTATATTTTTGTTGGAGTCAAATCACTTTAACATGACACTTTACAGGTTTAATATAAAACAAGATTTTATATGCACTTTTTTTCATCCTGACACTTTACTTATTGTACATTATACGCATGTTTCTTCACTAATGTTAATTGCAGTCTTTTCATGCTTTGTCATGCCATAAAGGAAGCTAATCATTGTGAAAAGCTTTTCATTTTAATCCAGTCCTGCTTAAATTCCATTTGCGTTCCCACCCCAATGTTAAAGGGATATGTAAGTGAGCTGGGTTTCAAAATGTTTCCCCAATAGCTACTGATTAGGAGAAAAATATATATTATATAAATATATATTATATTGAAAAAGTCAATGTACTTACAAATTGATATGCTAGATATGGATATGTGGATGTGCACACCCCTAGGAAGCTTACATAAAGTGTACCCTGCAGGGTATAGTGTGCGACAAAGGAAGTTATGGTTGGAGGGGTAAAAGCTGAAAATTGGCCACAAGGAGAAAAAAAAAAAAACACGCAACTGCCAGATCATGATACAAATGTTTCAGTCTTTACTTCCTCCTGATTGGCCAAGACAATTTTTCAAATTGTATACCAGTTTAGCCTGGGTTTGGAGGGAGTTAACCCCAAGTTTAAACAGACAGAAATTAAACATTTTTTTGCTAACTTCCAGGTAAGTGTTAAATTCTTCTTTTGTTTGTTTTTTTGCATTAAAAATGTATAATCTAGATCTATCCTTCCTTCATACACTACTAATTCTCTATCAGATGCTCTCATAATCCAGCTCACATTAAAAAAGGTCACTGGTTTTAGCACAAAAAGGGATAAATTACCTGCAATGATTCCAATATCAAGACCATCTGTGTTGGAGGAGGAGCTGGAGGTTGCCTTAATAAATGGAGGAGTAAGTTCTGTATAAAAATAAATAAATCAAACATTCTAAATAGGGGAACAGATCATACCAGACCAATGGTAAGGACATTAAAGGTGAATGCACCTTTTGTACAAAAAAAAAAGTTTCAAGAACACTTATTTTTAAGAAATGCATTATGTAATTTTAAACTAAGCTGTACTATATAATTTAGCCCATTTGAGCATCCACAGATTTATATGCACACTTTGTTTTCTGGAGTTTGGCATAGTGATATTTCTATCAATCAGCTCAGTACTATTGAAAGTATTGATGCCAAGGAGGGGGGTAATTTAAAACAAAATTGGAAATTCACATAACTGACTACAGTGGTACTTTTACAATAAAATACAATAGAACTTTATAAAAAAAAAAAAAAAAAAAGTCAGTCAAGCACACAATTTAAGATAAGTAGTAGGCAAGGGGGGGGGGGGGGTCTCATTCTACCCTTTCTGTTATTAATGACTTTGTGGGCAGGAACATAGATCAGAATAGTATTAACTATGCACACAAGTAGGAGCACCATCATACACTGGCTAATCACAAAGGGAACATGCAATAGCACTTTATATGAAGCCTCTGTTATAATGAAGGCCTTCAGCCCAGTTATAGTATATAGCAATATTGCATTTCTTGGTTAAGCCTCTGCTCACCTCTAGGATGCCACCATGTTGGCCTTGCGCCATCTCAAAGGACGGAGGTGAGCAGAAAACAAGCTGTGATTCCCTATACTCCATTGCATAAAACCCAGAATATGGGCAGCAGCATCCCTTTGTGGAAAATACCATATTTTAAGAAGGATGTACACTTTCTAGACTGTATTAGATTGGAGGAGAATAAAACTGCTCTGGATAGAAAGACTAAGGAAAGATTTTACCCACTTACTGTGGATTTACAAATATTCTACACATTTGTAATCCCAAAAATAGTATAATAATGGAGACTGAACTGGCATGTGTTTTGTATAACAAAGAAATCATAATGCAAAAAAAATAATAATAATATATATATATATTGAGGCAGATAATTTTGAACCTAAATTTTAGTAAGGGATACACACACCTCTCTTCAACCAGGCAAACCAACTGACTGCATACAATAAGCAGGACCGTGCAGTCAACACTTCAAATCCTACATGTCATGGAAGATTCCTACCACTAAGTGAATAAAACCAGCAGCGGCTCAAACATAAACTACTAGCACTGCAAAATTACAAGGTGCTTTGTCCTTGTTACCTGTTAACAGTTTACATGCTTCAATTTGACATGAACAGTGAAGGGACAACACAAAATTTATATCATGAAAACCAAAAAAAAAGAGAATAGACTTCCAATATAACCGGTCAACCTTATATTCTCATATCAATCCACCAACAATAATGAATATTATAAGCAAATGTGTATATCAAGCACAAACCACTAAATCAGTCAAACAATATTTATTTTATTGGTACACAAAATTGTTAATAGCTAAGGTTGTCCCTGTTCTCAGAGTTAGCCCAAATGCATCCTATATTCAAAAAAAGCATACATCAATAACAAAGTATCACTCTTGCATTATAGAAAGGGACTATATTTAAGTTCACTATCAGAAATAAAGTGCAATAATAGTGTAATACCAAAAAGGGGATAAATAATTACCCTATTCTACGTGGCATTTACTCTCTAAATGTGCAAAAAGAAAGAAAAAGAAATCTATCCTAGACCCTAATATAAAAAACAAAACCTTCTTTAGGAGAAGAACCCCTGTTAGTAAATGGAGGTTTTGGGGATTGCCACTTTTCCCCCCTCGCCTCACAAAGTGATCTGAACTACTCTAAATAATAAAGCAGAAAGAGTCATACGTGACCATCAATGCAATACATTAGGTAAACATAAGTATAGGATAATAATATTCATTAATGATAACATGCATATTGTATACTTTGCTTCATAAAGTTTGATGCATGAGGGTATTTCAGTAAGTTAGTCCACTACATTTATAATACTTGAGAATAAATCCGGTAAAGTACCTGTGTAGCTCAGTTTGTCGGCGGATCACTTCCAGTTTGGCGTAGTGATGTCACTTCCGGGGTACACAGGAACAATGTGGCAGACGCAAGCGTTTCGCCATGGGATTCCGCCAGGGCCGATACTTAAGTTAAGTTTACTTTGTGTATTGCATTGATGGTCACGTATCACTGCTTTATTATCTAGAGTAGTTCAGATCACTTTGTGAGGCAAGGGGGATAAGAGATAGAGAGATAGATTTCCCTTTTTTTGCACATTTAGGGAGTAAGTGGGGGGGTCCACTTCTGCCACTTGTAATAGGGTAATTCTTTATCTTTTTTGGGTATTACATTATTACTGCACTTTAAATTTAAATTCAATATCCATCATGAAAGAGTGATACATCGGTATTGATTGATGTATGTTTTTTTTTGAGATCGGATGCATTTGGGCTAACTGAGAACAGGGACAGCCGTATCCATTTTAAAAACAGTCTTATTTTAACAATTGTGTACCAATAAAAATATATATTTTTTGACCGATTTATTTGTTTGTGATTAGCATTTGATATTCATTATTATTGGGGAGTGTCATCATTTATATAATTAATATTGTATGAGAATAGGAGACTCTTTTCCTTATAAAAGATTATACGTAACTATTTATATCATGCTATACAATCCAGAGTAAGATACTTTTTCATACCAAAGCGGTTATGACGTAGGTTTACAATTTCTACACAAAAAAAACCCAAGTAAATAGCAATAAACATTTGAAGCGTTACATATGTACAGAGCCAACACAATGCTTACCAACTCCTGAGTCTGCTGTAGGTAGAATGGCCATGATGTAGCCTTGCGTCTGTCTTTTTGATCCAGCTAATGACCTACAAAAAGATAAATAAAAAAATAAAAAAGTGCAATTATTTGTTTTGATGTATGTTTCTTACTGTTGCAGAGGTAAACTGGGTAAGTGCACAAAACAAGACAAATACTAGGGCTAAAAACACTAGCAAACTCTATAGGCAGCACCAACAGCCCAGCTCCAGTCTTAATACATGGCATATACCTGTACTAATGCGCATGGGGCCATATTCAATTGGAAGCCCGCAACGCGATCACAGATAGCCGAATGTATGTGGGTGTGTTGCAGGCTCCAGTTCATCTCAGATTGCAATGCTATTCAATTGCTCAAGCCCGCAAGTTATTGCCCCAAAGCTGAAACCGTAAACCACTCACTGGCTCGTAGCAGTTCAGGGTGGGAACATAATAAAGAAAGCCTCTCATTTCGAATCAGCCAATAGAAAATGAGACTCATTATTACGACAGTAAAAACATGGAGGTTACATGTCAATCAATTAGATTTTGGGGGTTCGATATGCGATCAGACTCTCAAAACTGAAAAATACAGAATTCTGAAAATGAATGCCAATACTTTTCTAGACCATATGGCTGACCTGATATGTATCAACTCATTGATGCCCAAGATCAATTTAACCCCAAAAAAACGAAACAAAAATAAAATGTCCTGCCAATTTGCAAGCTTGAGACGGTTTAGCAATTATAATGTCTATCATGGCTTTCCTTATATACAGCGCAGCAGTGATTTTTTATTTGCATTTACAGTGCTACAAATAGGGGTTTAACCCCCTTGCGGGTCCTCGCTAGCACTCATACGATTTTCTCCTTTTGCCGTTTACAGGTGTGAAAACTTGGGGAAATTGAGCAACTTCATAGCGATTTGCGATTTTAGCCTTGCGAAATATCAAAGGCTTCAGGAGGCTGCAAGTTAAGAGTTTAGCCATCGCCATTTTCTCATAGCTTGAAAGCCTTCGGTGCCCGCAAATACACCAATTGAAAAGCAAATTAGCTTGTCACCTCACTTACGGGCTACTGGGTCGCCAGAAACCTCAACTGAATGTGGCCCTTACTCTTTTCTTAGTTTATCAGAATAGCAACCTCAAAATTAGAAGTAGTTATTTGAACAGATCAGTAGTCTGACATGCCACCAGTAGAGTTGGAGGTTGGGAATACATTTGTTAGATTATAGATGCAATTTGTGAGAGTTAACAGTAAGTGTGCTCAGTATTGACAGACAGAATGGGTCACATGTAATACGTCTTCTTCCAGACTTATTTACCATACTACATTAAAAACATTCAAATGAGACACACAAAAGACATTGCAACACTAAATAAACACGCCACCTTACAGTTAAATAAAACATACAAGAAAAATGAAGAGGTGATGACAGCACAAAAACAGACGTGCAGTCAGAGGAAAGCAAATCTAATATATCTGCAACAAAACAGGGGTAAAGAGGATTTTTAGTTAAACACTATGGCACTTAATAGCCAGGGTCACTGCTTGGTTTATCATGGAAAAGCTCCAGAACACATACATATTCACTTTATAAATCACATGTCACCGAAGGCTTCATTTACATAAGCACACCAAAGACATCTGAGTTTTTTAAAATTTTAAAGAACCAGCTGACCTTCATTACTACCGGGATTAAATTCAAAACTGGCATTTAAACCCACATTACAGGTCAAAAGTGTGGTTAGGCTAGGTCAATTCAGAGTGAGTTTTGCCTGGAGAAAAAAAAAAATCAGGGCAAAGGACTGACGCTTCTAGTACGGGTCACTGCATGTTGTAGAGAGCGTGTGCATCGCTCAGTCGTGTCAGACTCTGGGACCTCATGGATCACATCATGCTGGTCCACTTGGTATTCATAGTAGAGATACTGGAGTGGGTTACCAGTTCCTTCTCCAGTGGAAGACAGCATACAGCTCTTGGTATTCCTAGGTGGTCTCCCATCCAAGTACTGACCAGGCCCAACTCTGCATGGCTTCAGGGTGGGGCGACCTTTGTTCTCCGACTGGAATCGAACCCAGGGCGCAGTGAAAGCACTGAATCCTAACCACTGGACTGCCAGGGAACCGTGTACTTGTCCCCAAACAATAACATTTAATGGGTAGTCGACAGTTTGAGATCTCAACACAAAGGTTTTTTTTATAAAGAAGACATATACAAGTGTCCTGGATTAGGAATGCATTGAATATAGGAGAATCAGTAGTGTATGCAAACTTTTTTTGCATGAAAAACAAACAAACATTTACAGACTCACCTTGATGTTTGCTAAATCTCTTGAGCTTGCAAGCAGTTGCTTTCTTGAGTTAATACCCCAGGATATATCTGCTAAAATTGGCCAAAACGAGATAAGAATTTTAGGCTAATCACAGGTAGTGAACACAATTTAACACATTGCAACAATCTGCGATGGCAGTTTGTGCAGGAATAAACCATGGGATGTGTAGTCCCCCTGCAGAAGAGAGGAGGAGCCAGAAACTGATCTGTAGATCTCTGTATTGAGCTGCTTTTGGCTTGAAGGTTAGTAAAAAGTGTTAAAATCCTGCACGGCGTCATCTACGCCCTAATGACGCTCTGCGCTACAGCCTGCATACCATCTGCCCCATCTCATTTACTGGACCTGCTTGCTGGAGGCTGCCAAGGCAAGGGGCTGACCGTGTGCCATGTGGGACTGGCATGTCACTAGGAGCATATTGTATGTAATGTCACTGTGTGCATGTGTCACTAGGAGCATCTTACATTACATACAAGTGACATTACATACAATATGCTCCTAGTAACACAGATATATCTTTAAATACCTGCACATAAAGCAGGATGAAGGATATACTAAGAGAACAGGCCATGGATTTAACTTAAGAGCAAAAGTAGTCGTCCATGGAATAAAAAAATAAAATAGACAAGAGCAAGATTTTGTTTGGGGTGCAAGTATGTTCCAGCATCACCTCCCTGATATACACGTGCTCAAGAAGAGCATGGCCACCAAGCACTCACACTGCCCCCCCCCCCCCCCACCAAGCACTCACATTGCCCCCCCCCCCCCACCAAGCACTCACATTGCCCCCCCCCCCCACCAAGCACTCACATTGCCCCCCCCCCCCCACCAAGCACTCACATTGCCCCCCCCCCCCACCAAGCACTCACATTGCCCCCCCCACCCCCACCAAGCACTCACATTGCCCCCCCCCCCCCCCACCAAGCACTCACATTGCCCCCCCCCCCACCAAGCACTCACATTGCCCCCCCCCCACCAAGCACTCACATTGCCCCCCCCACCAAGCACTCACATTGCCCCCCCACCAAGCACTCACATTGCCCCCCCACCAAGCACTCACATTGCTGCCACCAAGCACTCACATTGCTGCCACCAAGCACTCACATTGCTGCCACCAAGCACTCACATTGCCCCAGTTACAGGGCAGGAAATAGAAACATACAACACAAAGCTGGAGTTTGCAGCATTATAACAAGCTATTATTGAATAAAGATGAGATAATAAAGTCGGGTCACCGCCACACCCTGTGATTGTCATCACCCATAACACTGACCTTTATCTGTAATCACACATATGTGACCAGATCCAAACGCCTGGTCCCTCCTTGTGATATACCTACACTGCCAGGAGGGGACACAAGCACCACATGTGCACAGGGGAGGGACATGCGCGGGGTCCTTATGTATTACACACATTCTTAGTCATATTAGTTACATATAGAGTCACAGGAAGCCAGTGTGCCAGGGGGCATGGAGCTAGTCATAGTCCGCACTGCCTTGTGACTCCCTCCCAGCTGCAGGACGTGACTCTCCCGGAAAGTACAGTGAAAATGTTACCGCCAGTACAGGCGCCATAGTGCAGCTGTCCCACTCACCGCTCTGTATCTCCAGCTCCCAATGCAGCCCCAGCTCTCTATACACAGGGTGCGGGCGGCAGGTGCACGGCAGGTATTAATCAGCAGCTCCCGCCACACCCACAGATTAACCCGTCATGGCAGGGAGCTGGGATAATAATCACAGAGGGGAATGATCTACCAGCACGTGACTGCACCTAGTCATTGTACCATTATCTATCTATCTATCTATCTATCTATCTATCTATCTATCTATTCCTGTCTCTATCTGTCTATTCATCCCTGTCTCTATCTATCCATCCCTGTCTCTCATCTATCTATCTGTCCCTGTCTCTATCTATGTCTCTATCCATCTATCCCTGTCTCTATCTATCCATCCCTGTCTCAGTCTCTATCCCTGTCTCTCTCACTGTTTATAACCATCCTTGTCTCTATCCATCACTGTCTCTCTTTCTATCCCTGTCTCTATCTATCGATCTATCTATTTCTCTATCTGTCCCTGTCTCTATATATACATATCTATCTATATATCTATCCATCCCTGTCTCTTTCTCTCTTTCTCTCCATCCCTGTCTCTATCTATCCATCCCCGTCTCACTCTCTATCCCTGTCTCTATCTATCGCTGTCACTATCTATCTATCTATCTATCTATCTATCTATCTATCTATCTATCTATCTATCTATCTATCTATCTATCTATCTATCCCTGTCTCTATATATCCATCCCTGTCTCACTCTCTATCCCTGTCTCTCTCTCTCTCTATACATCCTTGTCTCTATCTATCCATCCATGTCTCTCTCTTTCTATCTATCCCTGTCTCTATCTATCTATCTATCTATCTATCTATCTATCTATCTATCTATCCATCCCTGTCTCTCTCTTTCTCTCTATCTATCTATCTATCTATCTATCTATCTATCTATTCTCTCTATGTCTATCTATGTCTATCTATGTTTTATTCTGACATGGTACTACAAAAGCAACACATGGTTGTAATATATGTATATATAACATTATATATAGTAAGGTTTGTAGTGACCTTAGAATTAGTGTCAGTTCCACAGAATATCTGTATGGAGCACATAGTAATTGTGTGAATGTCTAAATCCTAATTTGCACATGGTACAAAATGGCAGTATATTCTCAAGGGCTGTGAATCAGATCCCTGAAAATTCAAGTCTATAGTTTGTGTGAGGATATTTGTGTCAGGGGATAGAGATTGTGACAGGCTGACTATGCGACATCAAACATATCATGTCATTTTACTGCTGCTATGTAAAGAGCCACAAACACAGCAGTGGAAGTCCCCTCCATCTTAACTCCTCTTCTCTGCATTCTGTTGGAAGGTAATCACTAGTAAAACAAGGGAGTGTTTCATATGTCAAGCATAAGCTCAGCAGGAAAAAACAGTTTTATATATATATGCTAGTGAATTGCCCGTCAAAAAATGACAGCAATGAAATTGTAAGTGAGCCAATGGTGTTTGGTGTATTTAATGTGACTGATTTAGCGCCCTTTGTTTTCTATGTCGTGCGACTTTTTCGGAATATCCGTAGGTGTTTGGGGGTGTTTTGCGTGTTTAGGGACCGTTAGCCTCGTTTTTGTTTTGTTCGGCGGCCATTTTTTCTCTCGCTTAGGCGATTTTTGGGAGGTGTAAGTTCACTTGCAGAGGTCCTCAGAGCCCCCCCTTGCTGTGAGTAACCTTTTTATGTGTTTGTTGTTTGTATTGATTGTGTTTGTAATGTTTTTGGGGTTGCGCGGGTTTCGTCCTTGTTTTTTAATCTTGTAGTTGTTTTTCGGCAAATAGGTAGGTGTTTGGTGGTGTTTTGCGTCTTTAGACTGCTGTAGCCTCGTTTTTGTTTTTTGAGGCGGACATTTTTTCTCTCACTTAGAGAATTTTTTAGTGTCTAAACTCTTTTAATTTGAGTTAAATTGAGGTGTAACTTTAGTTTTCGAGGTTTCTCTTCCTGTAAGTAAGCTTTTTATGTATTTGTTGTGTGTATTTGTTGTATTTTTCATGTGCGCGTGTTGCGGTTGATTTTTGTGAGGTCGTAATGGGTCGTAACGTGTCTCGTATTTTCCTTGCATAACGCCGTAAATTTTGCGAGGGTCGCAGTTGCAGGCAAGGAGCGCCAAAGGCGCTCCTTGCCTGCAACTGCGCCCCTCGCTTCACGAGCCCGCAAGCGTTGCAATGGCTTGCATGCTCACAACTATATATGTGATATATACTAGGAAATTGCCCGTCAAAAATGACGGGAGTAAAATTGTAAAGCTTTACTAGGATACGTGCCTGTCATGTAATGTGAATTATAATAATTATACCTAAAAATATAGCATCCCTGAGAAAATATAATGCACAGGGGATACAATAAAACAGCCATCCTTTTTTTGTATAGATGGCAGTAAAATACTTTTCTGGAAAAAAAACAAAACACCCTCAAGGACTGATTGAAATGTCATAGCTAATATTAGGAGATTCAAAGCTTCACTAACACTAACAATAATGGTGGCATGAAAAGCATATGCAGGATATACAGTATACATCTATACAATGGGATACCAAATAGGAAACTAGATAAGTAACATGAAAAACTGAGACTTACTCTATTAAATTCTATAATTCAGATTCATACAAAAGTAAATTGACCGTTTTTCTGCAGTTTCATATTCAATTACAACAGATATTTTCATCTTCTTTTCAGTTATTGGCTGTGTTGATGTTCAGTGATTTTTAGTACAAAACATTAAAACAAATGTACTTCTGTATGAGTGGCTCCTCAGAGTTTGTAGGTTTGTTATGAATAGTATTTTAGTTTTTCTGGAATCATACACGAACATGAGATCCTCCCCTTAGCTCTTGCTTTTATCATTGTGATAGAGTGTAATGATTGCTTTTGGGGCAGGACCCTAGGGAGAGATTAGCAGTAATTACACTCTTTTAGCCAGTGGTTCGAAACCTAGACTGGCGACCGGTAGTTCAACTTCCAGTGCTCATGGGCACAGCCTGCTTGCCATGTAATGCTCATGGGGATTGTCTGTGAGATCTAGAATATTTGTAAGAGGGTGAATCATGTGACTTACTACATTTTCATCCAGCTTTACAATGATTTTAATAGAGTTTAAAAAGCACCTTTATAATCACATATATAGTTGTGAGCGTACGAGTTGTTGCTAACGCTGCGGGCGAGGCCCTCGCGAAGCGAGGGCACTGCCCGAGGGTCTCAGTTGCTGGCATGGAGCGCCGAAGGCGCTCCATGCCAGCACCTGAGGACCTCGCAAAGCGAGGGCCGCAGTTGCTGGCATGGAGCGCCGAAGGCGCTCCTTGCCAGCAACTGCGACCCTCGCAAACTTCACGTCGCAACCCAAACACTACGACACACACATTACGACACTCGCAAACAACATACGACACACGTTCACACACATTACGGACTCGCAACACTCGGACGCAACTCGCGAACATTACAAAATGTAAAACACAATACATACACACACCACATACATAAAAAACTTACCTACACCAAGAGGGAGCACCCAGCACCTCAAAAATACAACTTACATCTCGATTTTACTTCAAATAAAACAGTTTAGAGACTAAAAAAAAAACGAAGCGAGAGAAAAAATGGCCGCCGAACAAAACGAAAACGAGGCTACAGCACTCTAAACTCGCAAAACACCACAAAACACCTACGGACATTCCGATACAAACGTATACCACACATTACTCGCCATTTCACGCCAATGCGGAAGTACACGACAACGGTTTGGGCTCGCGCACGCACAGTGTTACACTGCACACATTCAGCACGCTTACACAGCAGATCCACACCACTAATGCTGCAGCAACATCAAAACACATTCACAGCTCTTCCACACAATGCTTTAAAATAGGTAAAGTATATTCATTTATTAATGTATTATATATTTCATTATTACACACTAAACAGCATTAGCTACCTTACAATTTCATTGCCGTCATTTTTTGACGGGCAATATTCTAGTCACATATATAGTTGTGAGCATGCGAGCCGTTGCTAACGCTTGCGGGCTCACACAGCGAGCCTGCGGCCCTTCGGCGCTCCATGCCAGCAACTGTGGACCTCGCAAAACTTACGTACTTACGAAAGCAAAATACGAGACACGTTACGACCCATTACGACCTCGCAAAAACCGCGCACTTGAAAACATGAAAAACACAATAAATACACACAACAAATACATAAAAAGCATACCTAGCGAGAGAAAAAATGGCCGCCGAAAAAAAAAAAACGAGGCTACAGCACTCTAAAGACGCAAAACACCACCAAACACCTACAAATTTCCCGAAAAAGACGTACGAGATCCGATAACAAGGACGCAACCAGCGCGACCCCAAAAAACATTACAAACACAATAAATACACACAACAAAACATTAAAAGGTTACCTACAGCAAGGGGGGCACCCAGGACCTCTGCAAGTAAAGGTACACTTCAATTTAACTCCAAATTTCAGAGTTTAGACACCCGAAAATCACCTAAGCGAGAGAAAAAATGGCCGCCGAACAAAACGAAAACAAGGCTAAAGGACCCTAAACACGCAAAACACCACCAAACACCAACGGATTTTCCGAAAAAGTCGCACGACATCCGAAACCAAGGACGCTAAATCAGCCACATACCACACATTAGACACATGAAAACAGATTGCCAGCTCTTCAACACAATGCTTCCTGCATATATTACTTCACAATAGGTAAAGTATATTAATTTCTTATTTTATTAATTATTCATTGCCATACCACACCAACGCTGCTCAAAGGACACAAACAACCAAGAGCCTTGCAATGAGCGCCGAAGGATCTTAAAACATCAACAAAATTAATTTTGCACACAAACAACATTACCTGCCTTACAATCTTATTGCCGTCATTTTTTGACGGGCAAGTCGCTAGTATGTCTATAACTTTGATAACGTTGAAACTCTCTGCCGATTTCTTATAGCCTTACCACTAAATGGTTTATGTAAATGGATGGGGCGAGGGTGGGTGTTTAAATTGTGCAGCACTGACAGCTCAGTAGTCTCTGCAGCAATCCTGCATGGGGAGGCATCTGCATAAGGAGTGGGGTGAAACAGCCCTGGTGGGTTGTCTCCAGTTAATGGTGGGGTTTGGAGAACTTTGGATTGTGATGGGTATGTATCATGCACCCACAGTTGTTTTGCACAGATATGTTCGGGATTGTGATGGGTATGTATCATGCACCCACATTTTTGCACAGATATGCTCGGGATTGTGATTGGTATGTATCATGCACCCACATTTTTTTTGCACAGATATGTTCAGGATTGTGATGGGTATGTATCATGCACCCACAGTTTTTTTGCACAGATATGCTCAGGATTGTGATGGGTATGTATCATGCACCCACAGTTTTTGTTGCACAGATATGCTCAGGATTGTGATGGGTATGTATCATGCACCCACAGCTTTTTTGCACAGATATGTTGGGGATTGTGATTTGTATGTATCATGCACCCACAGTTTTTTTGCACAGATATGTTCGGGATTGTGATGGGTATGTATCATGCACCCACAGTTTTTTTGCACAGATATGTTCGGGATTGAGATGGGTATGTATCATGCACCCACAGTTTTTTTGCACAGATATGTTCGTGATTGTGATTGGTATGTATCATGCACCCACAGTTTTATGCAAAGATATGTTCGGGATTGTGATGGGTATGTATCATGCACCCACAGTGACAAATTAGCTTTTTTTGCACAGATATGTTTGGGATTGTGATGGGTATGTATCATGCACCCACAGTTTTTTTTGCACAGATATGTTTGGGATTGTGATGGGTATGTATCATGCACCCACAGTTTTTTTGCACAGATATGTTTGGGATTGTGATGGGTATGTATCATGCACCCACAGTTTTTTTGCACAGATATGTTCGGGATTGAGATGGGTATGTATCATGCACCCACAGTTTTATGCACAGATATGTTCGGGATTGTGATGGGTATGTATCATGCACCCACAGTTTTTTTGCACAGATATGTTCGTGATTGTGATTGGTATGTATCATGCACCCACAGTTTTATGCACAGATATGTTCGGGATTGTGATGGGATGTATCATGCACCCACAGTTTTTTTGCACAGATATGTTCGGGATTGAGATGGGTATGTATCATGCACCCACAGTTTTATACACAGATATGTTCGGGATTGTGATGGGTATGTATCATGCACCCACAGTTTTTTTGCACAGATATGTTCGTGATTGTGATTGGTATGTATCATGCACCCACAGTTTTTTTTGCACAGATATGTTTGGGATTGTGATGGGATGTATCATGCACCCACAGTTTTTTTTGCACAGATATGTTTGGGATGGTGATGGGTATGTATCATGCACCCACAGTTTTTTTTGCACAGATATGTTTGGGATGGTGATGGGTATGTATCATGCACCCACAGTTTTTTTTGCACAGATATGTTTGGGATGGTGATGGGTATGTATCATGCACCCACAGTTTTTTTTGCACAGATATGTTTGGGATGGTGATGGGTATGTATCATGCACCCACAGTTTTTTTTGCACAGATATGTTTGGGATGGTGATGGGTATGTATCATGCACCCACAGTTTTTTTTGCACAGATATGTTTGGGATGGTGATGGGTATGTATCATGCACCCACAGTTTTTTTTGCACAGATATGTTTGGGATGGTGATGGGTATGTATCATGCACCCACAGTTTTTTTTGCACAGATATGTTTGGGATGGTGATGGGTATGTATCATGCACCCACAGTTTTTTTGCACAGATATGTTCGGGATTGTGATGGGTATGTATCATGCACCCACAGTTTTTTTGCACAGATATGTTCGGGATTGTGATGGGTATGTATCATGCACCCACAGTAACGAATTAGCTTTTTTTGCACAGATATGTTAGGGATTGTGATGGGGCCCAAACTGCCTAAGATGGACAAGCTTGAGAAAGAGTCATCGAAATAGAAGATTTTCTCTAAAAATGCTTTTATGTTTGCATAGCTGCTATTTTGTTACATACTTCACAGGCATGTGACAATGCTACCAAGCTACAGCAGTCATTTAGGAACATAAAATGTTTATTTTGGATCTCTCTATTGAATGCTGGATATAAGCCACAGAAAAAGTTTACATAGCGCACCAAGAAAACGTGGACCAGCCTTCTGTCCACACTAGGGATATTTGCCATACTAAATAAACGGTTTAAGACAATATTGTAATTCATCTTCAAGACCCACTACAGTGTGAGATTGTGGCATACACAGTTTAAAGTGTTTTCCTGGTCAGTTTGCTATAATCTTCCCTCATGGTATATGGATTTTATTTTTATCTATCTAGTTATTTTTATCTATCTAGTTGAATGGATTTTATTTTTATCTATCTAGTTAGTGAATCCATTGAGATGCTTGCTGGATTCACTATGCAGAACATACAGAAATGTAAAACCTTGCAAATCATCTTGCCACTTTATTCTCACACAATACCTAATTACATAAAAATATGTACTATTATAAACATACATTTCAATTATAATAAACTAACAGTTAGCTAAAAATATAATTTGCCTATATGGAGCTCATTATATTGAAACGTCTGGACCTAGTGTTATATGTTTAAAGGGGTATGGATGGATTTTGGACTATGTATGTAATATACCAATGTATTTATTTACTTTAATGTACTTTGTTTTATTAAGAAACAAAGAAAAGTTCTGTTTTTACTGCCTAAAATAAAACAAATAGTCCCTGTATGGGTCTGCCTACTGCAGCGTAAGCAGACACAGACTCTGTAATGCTGGATGTTGAGTGTACTAGCAAATTAGGCACAACATCTTAGAAAACATGCTGCTGAGACTTGGTCCCTGACTAGGCTAGGACACCAGACAGCACATCCAGATCTACAGAGTCTGTGTCTGCATATATCATTGTGAGTAAACCTATACAGGGACTATTTGTTTGATTTTATGCAGTTAAAACAGAGCTTTTAATTGCTTCTTAATAAAACAAAGTACATAAAAAGTAAATAAATACATTGGTATATTACATACCTAGTAAAAACCAGAAAAAATAAATTTCCCTTTAATATCTACTTAATACATAGCTTATTATATTTATCAGAGTTTTCAGCCACTGTTAAAAACATATTTAACTTTCCTAGTTTATGAGTGCATCTGATAGAGGAAAATTTGTATTATATGAAAACATTTTTGTTTTGCATGACAAAATCCCAAAATATACATTAACAAACTCACCCTCATGTTTACTAAATCTTTAACATCTGCAAGCAGTTGCTTTTGTGAGTTAACACCCCTGGATATCCCTGCTAATATTAGCATAACATGCATTTTAGCCAATCACAGGCAGCTAATACATTTTAACACATTGTAACAAGCAGGATGGCAGTTTGTGCAGGAAGGAATCATGGGATGTGTAGTACCCCTATAGAAGGAAGCAGGAGGAGCCAGACACTGATCTATAGATCTCTGCATTGAGCTACTGCTGGCTTCAAGGTTAGTAAAGGGTTAAAATCCATACCCAAATTAAGTGTTTCTATTGGTAGGGTCACTGTGCCTATGTAAGCAGCTCTCGGGGTGTGGGAAACAAGTTTTATTTTTAAATAAAAATATATATGTGTATATAATGACTCCATGTAATGTGTGTTTCCGATATACAGTGCCTTGCAAAAGTATTCACCCCCCTTGGCATTTTTCGTGTTTTGTTGCCTCACAACCTGGAATTAACATGGATTGTTTGAGGATTTCATCATTTAATTTACTTTGAAGATGTTGTTTTTTTTATTTTTTTATTATTGTGAAGCAAACAAAAAATAGGACAAATAGGACAAAATAACAGAAAAAGTCAATGTGCATAATTATTCACCCCCCTAAAGTCAATACCTTGTAGAGCCACCTTTTGCAGCAATCACAGCTCCAAGTCACTTAGGATAAGTCTCTATGAGCTTGCCACATCTTACCACTGGGATTTTTGCCCATTCCTCCTTGCAAAACTGCTCCAGCTCCTTCAAGTTGGATGGTTTGCGCTTGTGAACAGCAAGCTTTAAGTCTGACCACAGATTTTCTATTGGATTGCGGTCTGGGCTTTGTCTAGGCCATTCCAACACATTTACTGTACATGTTTCCCCTTAAACCACTCAAGTGTTGCTTTAGCAGTGTGTTTGGGGTTATTGTCCTGCTGGAAGGTGAACCTCCGTCTTATTCAAATCACGCATAGAGTGGTACAGGTTTTGCTCAAGAATATCCCTGTATTTAGCACCATCCATCTTTCCCTCAACTCTGACCAGTTTCCCAGTCCCGGCTTCTGAAAAACATCCCCACAGCATGATGCTGCCACCACCATATTTCACTGTGGGGATGGTGTTCTTTGGGTGATGTGATGTGTTGGGTTTGGCCAGACATAGCGTTTTCTTTGATGGACGAAAAGTTAAATTTTAGTCTCATCAGACCAGGGCACCTTTCTCCATACATTTTGGGAATATCCCACATGCCTTTTTGCAAACTCAAAACGTGCCATTTTGTTTTTTGCTGAACGTAATGGCTTTCTTCTGGCCACTCTGCCATAATGCCCAACTCTATGGAGCGTACGGCTTATTGTCGTCCTATGTACAGATACTCCAGTCTCTGCTATGGAACTCTGCAGCTCCTCCAGGGTTACCTTAGGTCTCTGTGCTGCCTCTCTGATTAATGCCTTCCTTGCTCGGTCCGTGAGTTTTGGTGGGCGGCCGTCTCTTGGCAGGTTTGCTGTTGTGCCATGTTCTTTCCATTTGGTTATTATAGATTTGATGGTGCTCCTGACTTGTACTTCTCAACAACATTATCCCTTACTTTCTGGGCTCCATTGCAGTGTTTGGTTAGTGGCGCCTCTTGCTTAGGTGTTGCAGCCTCTGGGGCCTTTCAGAAAAGGTGTGTATATGTAATGACAGATCGTGTGACAGATCGCACACAGGTGGACATCATTTCACTAATTATGTGACTTCTGAAGGTAATTGGTTGCACCAGAGCTTTTTATGGGCTACACAGGGAATGAATACATACGCACATGCCAATTTTCTGTTTTCTATTTCTAAAGAATAGTTTTATGTATATATTTTTCTCATTTCACTTCACCAACTTAGACTATTGTGTTCTGATCCATCACATAAAATTCAGATTAACAAAACTGTAATGTAACAAAATAGGTAAACTTGTGACATAGATAAAAAAGGTTAGTATAAAGGATATTTATACGCAAATAATTTATTCATCAACTCCCAGTTCATTATAGTATGTCTAATTTTATTTCCTAGTTAATATACGGTTAAAGGGCCACTGAACTCACTGTAAGTGCTCCTCATGGAGTGAAAGAGCACAATATTGTATATTAAAATTATACATATATACTTAAATTACACTAATAACAGCTAACAAATCTTATGTCCTAAATCTATGTTTACATACAGTCTATTCTGCCCACTGGCTGTTGCACACGGAATTAGCACAGTGCTGAGTCCATCACAAGCTGTGTGAGTCTCTATGAGTTGTAAGGGTTGCATTTTTGTTTGTTATGATCACTGCACAGAGCACTATCCCCCACCCCTGAGCTGTAAAGCATTGCTCAAATTTCAGAAAGCAGAAACTATAAGGAAAAATAAACCCAAACTGGAGTTGTGACAAAAACCTTAACATTGACTTGAATGGGAGACACTACTTGGTTGCAGTAGTGAAGCAGACATATAGCAGGCAGGTGGGCAGTCTGTTACACGTGTAAACACATTTAATTTTTATTCCTCAGTATTTCAATTTTTTTTAAAGTATTTCAACATGTTCTTAGGAAATCTTCACAGTGATGTGGTCAAAAATGTGCTGAATTAAGTGGCCCTTTAATGAGAGATGTAAAAAACTGATGGATTAATAACACTAGGCCCTTATTGTTTATATGTTATGGACCTCCATACATGTCTTATGTAAAAACACATAAAAAAAGTCACCTGATATCATTGTATAATGGAAGATGGATGGGAAATACTTGCAAGGTTCAAGGGCAAGTTTCACATAAAAATAACTTTGTATTAGAGAAGATTGACTATCTATGCAAAAGTTATGGAACTTGTCTCATATGCCAGATAACCTCCATTTATGCGCATGTACGGCGCTGCAGTGGCAGTGCGCATGCACGGCGCAGCCACGCTACTGCACATGCGCTGCTCGGTGGATGGGGGAGAAGAGTGAGAGTGGCGGCAGAGAAAGGGAGGGGGAGAGAGATAGGAAGAGAGGGAGGTAAAGAGGGAAGCAGATAGATAATGAGGAGGAGAAAGGGAGATAGAAGAGGGAGAGAAACAGCACACACACAAATAGAGGGCAAAAGACAGCGCACAGAGAGAGAGAGGGGACGCAGAGAGAGAGAGAGGGCGCACAAAAAGAGACACAGAACAAACAATTGAACAAACATATGATACCGTCATTTATTACATTTATTACAGAGCTATTAAATTAAACCAGGCCGCATGTTACGGGCCAGAGACACAAACCCTTAACTATTTCTTGCACGTTGGATGTACGGTGTGAACATGATCAATTAGTCAAACCCGTAGTTAAGAGTTTAGACGGAGCAATTGGTAAAAGAGATCGTCATCATTACGTCACTGAAAAATTGACGTTAGATTTCAATCTCTTACAAGTTTCAATTACGAGTTACGATCTGAACCACATTCCAGAAATAATGCAATATTAATAAATCAGTAAATATGATATTCAAGGCCATGCGAGTTCCATTATATGTATTAACACATTGATTGCCGGGATCGATATAACAAGGAAATTAAACTGAAAATAAATATTTTATATTGCAGATTTGCCAGCTTGAGAATGTTGTGCTATTTTATTGGCTGGTTTATTTTAACACAAAGCAGGCAATCCTAAAATCTGAATATAATCTTACCCCTCTCAGAGAACTTACCTGTTTTGAATTATTACTGAAATCTGGACAACCTTTGTCAATATAGAATTGCTTGAAATCATTTAGAAATTACCAAATGCCAAAAGACACCCCCGATGATTAAGTGGGAAAGAGATTTAAATATAACCTGGGTCATTGATAGGTGATTTGATGCTGTTAAACTCACAAGTTAATGTGAAATGTGCCTCCCTAAGGGAAACCAGAGCTTAAAAATACAAACACCTGAACCTAAACGGTTCTCTTGCCACAAAACTACAAGGGGATTTGCTCTACTTTAGAGTAGATCCATTTTAGAGATGGTAGAAATACACTTACATACTGTCAGGATCATTTGACCTACCCATGTTTCTAAACTGGAATCTCAAGATCAATTCAGGATGATGTAAAATCTTTATCAAAATCATGCCAAAGCAGTTTAAATGGAATGTATTTCCTTTTAAAGGGATACTAATATGTCATTTAGGAATAGACATCAGACATCTTCACAATTTAGAAATAGGACACACTTTTTATGTATTGAACCAAATAATTAACCATGGACCACATGTAGGAACAGATGAATTGTTGGGTAACTGTTAGTGCATATGAATATGGAGATTCTCCCCAAAAATCTTCATCATTTTAACCTCTACTACATTTATAAGCAGTGGTACATATTAGAGTAGACATGAGGCCATTCTCAGTGATAGGGATTTTTTTGGAAATTAAATTGAAACAAACTTATAATTTAGACAATAACCCTGAAACACACCAGGTAGGATGAAGTTAGCTTTTTTTCCTTTTACTCAACTGTCAACAAAAGCTTATACGAGCTGCATAATAGACATTCCTGTCACTTAACCCAGATTATTCTTTGACAAATATAACAGAGGCAGCTTTTGTTCCATACATCCCATGCTAGTGGCTCCAAGTTCAATTGCTCAAGTGAAAATTAAGTGTTTATACTAATTTTAAGTTATTTTGTCCCGTAGATTTCCCGACTTGTGTATTCATGCGTGTCACTGCATGATGAAATACCAGGGAGGAATGAGAACACATACTCAGTAATATAGTACTTTAATAGTTTAGCAAGGAGAAAATAGTCCACATCCACACTTTGCATTTTCTGTCCATCAATTAATTGGATTCACAAACTTCCCTTTTTTTTCACCGGTGAAGTGAAATCTCATAAATTATTCAAAAGATTGTGTTAGTACCTTTGTAATTAGAAAAAGGCTAGATAGACTGACATACAGATTGTAGAGACCTCATTCCCCTGTTATGAAAAGCTATTGGCTTAGTGAATATAGCCCATCATTATCAGTGAATATCTCTTCCTAGGGCTACACTACTGGGTACATTTTAAGTGATAAAATCACCATTACATTACCATGGCCCATTCTCTAAAGAATGTATTTTATCCATAGACGATCTCACAGAAAGGCAGGCAGCAAATTAAGTAGCTGGTAAGATAAGAAATGAGTACATACCTTACAGAGAGACTGAAGGACACTGCGTCTGACCTGGATAGTTCCTGGGTTAGGAAGAATTTTACGTAGAGTAGTTGTTGCTCTCACAGCTTAAGGCGTTTCCTTATTCTTACCTTTCCAGTTTAACTGCATGAGGATCATGTTTGTTTTTAACACATTATGAGTATAACCCATAAAACAAGGAAGTTAAAGGCGGGTAATTAAATATAATAGAAATGCAAAGAATGTCATAAAAATATAAAAAAAACAATATACTGTAGACATAGTGTAAAAGAAAATATAAAGAGGAAAGAACACCTATATAAGCAAAGAGCAGTTTGTGAATTCATGATCCATAAAGTTAAATTTAAATAAATTACAAATTATTAACAGATTGGCAGTGTTTTGGTTCATTGGCAGAAAACATTCTACTCTGAAAGTTATTTTTAATATCTTTTCTTTACTTTTATTATGATTATGAGTGGTGCCCTCCGATTTGCACCTTCCAACTCAACACTTCAGTCTGTTGTAATATTTGCTATATGTTTTTTAATGTTTAATATTTTTATTTTGTACCACAACAAATAAACAAAAAAATACACAATAAACAATTACAAAGACAAAAAATGACTTTGTCAGCCATTCAACATAAAACAAAAATAACACCCATATCGTCTAATTAGACATATATATCACATATATAGTTGTGGTAATTGCAGGCTTGGCAAAAGTTGTTGGTAACGTCATGTTAAAATTGTGGCCTCTCGCAGTTGCAGCCGAAGGTGCTCATTGTGCTGGTGGAGATGAGCGCCATAGGCGCACATCCCTACGACTTGCAGCATTCAGGCAATGAGTGCCAAAAGGCGCTCATTGCGCTGGTGAAGATGATCGCCATAGGCGCTCATCCCCACGACTTGTGGGACTTTGGCAATGAGCTCCAAAGGCGATCTATGCTCTGGTGGAGATGAGCGACACGGGCGGCTCCCTGTGAGAGGCCGCAATTTTAACATGGCGCTCATTGCAAGTCATGTGAAGAGTGCCAAAGGCGCTCATCCTGGGGCTTGCAATGAGCGCCAAAGGTAAGCAATTTATGGGCCGCAATGAGCACCAAAGGCGCTCATTGTGAGCCACACAATGAGCACCGAAGTTGCTCAGAGGGGCCATAACCTCACATTCGGTGGCAAACAGCATTACCATGGCTTCAAATTTTATTGCCGCCATTTTTTGACGGGCAAGTCGCTAGTATATATATAAAAAGTGAAGAACAATATTTTTCCTATATAGAAAAGGGAAACAGAATAAGGTAAGTAGGCATATGAGGTAAATTGTTATATATTATTCTCATCCCAAAAGGACCACTTTAGTGACACATTTTCTCCTTAATTTTGTGGCCTTTAATACCATATTTGCTATATATTTTGATTTAGCTACTTGCCAAAGTAATTCTGTTTTGTGTTTGAACAAAACTACAGAATATACATGGTCCAGTCAGATTGGACATTATCATGACCACCATCTAATATCCTGAATAACCATTGTGTGCAGCACGGACAGCAGCTAGACGGCGTGGTAGTGAGTTAATACGCTGGAAGGTTGGCAAGGGTCCATTTGGCAAACCTGTCGATCAAGATGGTCCCACAGGTACTCAATGGGGTTCAAGTCCGGGGAATTTGGAGGCCAGGGAAGTACTTGGAAGTCTTTATCGTGCTCCTCCAACCACTCCTGGACAATTCTGAGGAAGATCCCATCTGCTCCAGGGAAGACATATATTGGTGTACTCGATCTGCAAGGATGGATAGATAACCCAATCGGTTGATAGTGCCTTCCAGAGGTATGAGTGGACCCAAATAATGCCAAGAAAACATTCCCCAGACGACAACGCTGCCACCACCAGCATGTGTTCTTCCAACAAACCCCCCTTTCTTTGATTCTAATACAAGTTGCAGATTCTCAGCACAAGTTACTGGGTTCCAGAACAAGTTGCAGAAATTAGTTTCTGATTAAAAAATAATAAATACATTTCCTCTAAATGAATATGCGCCATAAATATGTGTCCCAAACAGCATAAAAAGAAAGTGGAGACCTAATTTTTGTGCACCAACCTATCAAATTTTTCCTTGTTCTATCCGTTGTATATGGCACACACCATAGATGGATTACTGTGTACATTTTATCTGTGGCATTCTATGAATAAAACCTGTTTATCAACCCTGGTTTCCATCTCATTGATTTGGGGTGCGTTTGAAGGATCCATGGCTGTTTAGACACAATCATTACAGCAAAACCGCGACATCAACAGGAGGGCATATCCACAGTACTAGTCTACCTCATTGCCACCGAGATTTTTGCACTGTGAGAACAGATCCAAATAGCAACCACCCAATTGATAGATACTTGGCATTTATCTATCTGTCCCCCATCAGTACAGTGTATATATAAAACATTTCTACATAACAGAGACCAACATTGAGAGCTTCAGACCAAACATTACCCCATAACATTGGGACTACTGAAGGGATTGTGCGCTTTTCCACTCTGCCTTTGCATTTATTTATTTTTTGGTACATATTTTTATATATGTTTTGGCCCAATCAGCAATAGGCTACGTTTCACAGCCTCTGCTCCTTTGAATTACCCCCACATGGATTAGGACTGGCTCCAAGGACCTGGCGCCAGTCTGTCTATGGCCCCAGCTATTAGCTACCTCTGGTGAGGATCTAGGCACAGCAGGGGTTGATAAGATACTGTGAGCACTGGAGCCAGAATGTCTGGATGGGGTTTGGGTCCAACCTGAGTGGGGGAAGATTTTTGTTAGCTTAATACAATAGTTGCACCCAAAAAGCACATTATACAAAGAAAATAATGGCCCTAAAAATTGAAAATGGACCTAGAGCACTCTACGCTCAAATGACCTGGTGGAAAGGGACTTTAGGGGACTAGGGCATAGAACCAGAGCTTGGGAAAAAACATCAGACAACATAGCAAATCACATGTGGTATCGTCTTTTGCAAGGTCCTTATGGCCATAATAATATCCATTTGATGGTAAAGTTAAAAGATTGGAGCGCTAGACTCCTGGAAGCAACTGACCATTGTTCTCAGCCACTCAGGACAGCCAATACAAGGGGTTATGGACAGTGACCACCAGGCAATAATGCTGAAGCCTCTTGAGCGTGCAAACCACCACTAAACACTCCTTCTTCACCTCAGCATAGACTACCTCCCGGAACAGAAGCTTCTGGCTGAGGCAGGTGATGGGATGTTCGCACCTCTGTTTGTCCTTCTGCTAACAACAGCCCCCAGACTATAGGGGTGCTGTTGAAGGGGTGCTGGTATTCAGGAGTAGCCAGAACAGGTGAGGATGGTTTGCAGGGCCATGAAGGCAGACTAACAGGCAGGTGCCCAATCCACCATCCTTGGCATGTTCTATCAGGTCAGGTCCGTAAGGGACCTGGTGATGGTGCTATAACAAAGAACAGGCTTGTGCTAATATCCTGCTTTCCCATTATCCACTTTTTTTGGTTTGAGGGGTGGGCCAGGCAGCTATCCCCTTTACTGGTTTGGGTGTAATCGTTTTCGCTACCATCCCAGTGCTCCAGGTACTGTTGCTCTGCAGAGCCCACTGACATGACCGTTATCCAGGTGGATAGTAAGCCCAGCTCCCCTGACCACATCTAAAATTACCCTTATGTGCTGGAGGTGCTCCTCCCAAGAGGTGTTGTATATGGCTATATAATCCAGGTAAGTCTGGACAAAGCCCTGGAGCCCTTGCAAGAGCAGATCTAGTCTCTTGGAGGAGGAGGGGACATTCTTCATCCCCAATGGCATCACCATGAACTGTTAGAGGCAAAAGGGTGTGATAAAAGTACCCTTTCCAGAAATTCAGTGTAAGGTTTGTGGCGAGCAACTCCGGGGAATATGGAAGCATCAGTTTTCTCATTCAGCTTCTGATAATCCACTCAGAAGCGGGCTGTCCCGTCCTTCTTAGGTACCAGGACTACCATGGAGGCCTAGGGGTTGCTGGATGGTTCAATCACTTTTAACTGCAGCATCTCATCCAATTCACTCTGGATACTAGCCCTGACTGCCTCTGGGGGCGTATAGGAGGGTTGCTTTAGCAGTGGTCAGTCTGCTGTGAGCACCTTGTGGGAATATAAGGTGCTGCACACCAGCTGGGCAGAAAATAATTTAGGATATTGGGCCAATTGATTACAGTTGGGTCTATTGGGGGACCGTTAGTTTAGTGGACTGTTCTTTGTGACAGGTAAGGTTAGCTGGTTAAAGGAGGTTGGGCAGATGCCCTTCTTCTGGGGCCACAGGCACCTGCCAAGCTTCTTGGGTCACATTCAATGTTCCTTGCAACAGCCACCCATTCAGAAGGTTTAGGGAGAGAACCCTGTTGATTCCTGTGGTACCTTGCAGTAGGCAGAGAGGAGATATGGTAGAAGCTTATCCCAATCTTCCTCCAGCTCTCTGAAGGTATGGAGCATTTGTTTCAAGTTACCATTAAATCGTTCATAGAGACCGTCGGTTTGGGGGATGATAGGACGAAGTGTCCTGGGGTTCATGTCTACTGGATTAATTTATAGAGCAAATGTAAATTCAAGAAAGTCTGTATTTTATGTGTTTTTTTACAGAAGACAGGATGGTGTGAGAGAACAGAAGAAAAATACTGTTTATTTTATTACACGCTATAATCTAATAGTATACATATGTTGATCTGTTCTTAACCATAGATTGCAGATGCTTATTCTACAGCATTTGAGAATCTTTGTCTACAGCTTATAGACATCTGGTCTATGGTTATCATAGAGGGTCTCTAACAAAGCCTTATAAATAATCACCTAGTTTAAACCGTGATTTGGATCTTGATTACTGAATCGTGATTTCTGTGTGTGATATTCTGTTTATTCTTGAGAAATATTTTTTTTTTCTATCTGGTTTTCCCATTGGAATCACTGGCAAAAACATATGCTATGAATTCTATGATTAGTCAAGTAATTCCTAAATGATTGTAAATGGAATCTTCAGTATTTCAGCTTACCTGGGAAAATGAAAGGTATACTCATAACACACGATTTGTTATGATCTTATCAATTATGGAGTTAATAGATATAATTTAACATTGACATCTATACATTATACTCTGATTTTCCTGGTTCAAGCATAGTATAGTTTATGATCTTTCTTGACTGTCTGAAGAACTGGGATTACAGAGCAGCTATAAAAGACAGCTAATAAATCATTAAAATAAATAAACACGTATTAAAGACGTGCCAAGGTACTTGTGAAATATGTTAAGTGCAATACCAGTTACTTTATTATTCTGTGTTCATTTTTGTAGTATTGTTGCAGTACAATGTAAGCATAAGTTGCACCACCAAAACAAAAAAGGTTGCATGCTTGAGATTAGACCTTTACTTGTGTTTTAAAGATTGAATTCCATTTTTTTAAATTTCTCAGCACTTTAAAGCAGTACGTTACAATTCTTAAACAAAAGGCAGGCCTGAATAAAAAAGAAATGATTGCCCAAGTTAATTTGCATTTGTCCAGAGGGTTAGCAATCATTCCATTTTTGGTTGAATTTTTGTTTTGAATGCCACTCAAGAATTACTAAGGGCTTTGTTTTGTAACAATTAAATTGTTCTATGCTTTGTAAGAGTACATTATTACTTTGGCAAATATATTAACAAAGTAAGGCATTTCTACGTACATTTATAATTTTGTTGAATATTTTTTTGTTATCCCAGTTGTTCCATGGATGATCGAAGTAAAGTGTGTGAAACCTCTGCTCTAGAACAATGGTTTGAAATGTATATTTTGAAGGACAACTTAAACTTTCCTTTGTTTTTTTGTTGCTCACCCGAATATTACGGAGGGTCTTTGATGACAAAATTATGATTTTTCTGTTTGGTGCAAAAAACTGTTTGGCGACCTACTGCTTATGTTGGTCTTGGTATGAACCTAGTTCAAACCTACCCAGTAGAACCATCTGGTTCTTTTTGAATCCCTGATAGCAGGAACAGACCAACTCTGTGCCCAGCAAACCAAAGTGCCCAGCAAACCACCGTAATCAGTGAAGCCACCCAGCAAGTTCAGCAGCAATAATCCCAATAATAAGGATTATTATTTCCTCCGAAAAAACATACATATCAATTATGCATTTTTAAACTGTCAACAGCTCTTATAGATGTGGTCCAGTATTTATGCACAACCCAGTCCAACAAAACTCCACCAGCCCTCCACCTTGACCATGTGGAGAGGCCTGTCCATCAGTGATGTCACCCCCCTACTCACCCCTCTTGGTCAGGGAGCCTAATGTACTACCCAGGCTCTGATGTGTGGGACCCACCACGTCTTCAGCATTCTTCCCCATTCATACCTAAGTGTCCACTTTCCCCTGATGATGATCAGCTCCCCCCCCCCCCTCACACTGTACTGGATCCCCTACCACCAAGCACCTCCTAACTGGTGACCCCTCTGCCCCAGGGACCCTGGTAATACACTCCTTGGGGAAAATGCAGCATTTTAATAGTAAACATACCTGGGTGCCACCTTTTACATCAATAAATAACAATAATTCTGATCACCCTATATTGAGGCCCTCTCCATGAACAACCTGGCTCCCCCATCCCACAGGGCACACAATAAGAATGTATCTGTCCCAGTTCAAGTGTTAAGGCTGGGAGGACAGTGTCAGGGGAGAGAAGGAAGAAATTATGATATCAATAGTCCATTTTAACCCAGGGCCCCCAATAGTCCAACAATTCCTCAAAGCCTTGGGCCCAGTGGACGTCACAAGCTTAATAGCATTGGACTATTTTTTTTGTTATAGCCTTTATACTCAAATATAGTATGTGGACACTTCTCCAATACTTATTTATGAATATTATTATTTTGTTTACTCCTGTCAAATACCTGATTACATAATATTCTTGTGTAGAAGACTGTTTCTAACTCAAACACATATGTGTCTATACATTTTTTTACTATTTCAGCAAATACTGGTTAATACCTAATTCTTCACTTCATGTTTTGGCTTAGATAATAGTAGCTAGAATTTTAATGTAAAGTCTTCATAAACACTTTAAAATCTACACCTCCCGAGAAATCCTGTGTTTACTCCCAGCTCTCTTTGTACTCTTGCCACTGTAATTCTTTGTTAAAATCTTCTACTTTACTGCATTCACTCTAGTCCCTAGTATGACAATCTCTTAATAAATCTTATGTTGCTAAAGCTAAAGAGTATCTGCACTTTACTTATTCATTCTCATTCCTGTAAACATTGCCTTTAACTAGAGGGTGTCTGTGTTGTATCTTTATTCCTGTGACTGTAATCATTAGGTAAAAGAAGAGGACATGAAAGTAGTGGGTGTCTCGGTTTTATTTCTTCATTCTCATCACAGTAATTATTGGTTAAAACATGAGGACCTGAAACTAGAGGCTGTCAGCGTTTTACTTTCTTTAATATCACAAAGATAAATGCGGTAAAAAAGTGTCTGAATTTAGAACATATCTGCATTTCACTGTCTTTACGCTTATGACTGTAATCCAGGATAGGTTGTGCTGGGCATAGGCCAAGGCTCCCCTACTGTGGACAAGTCCATCTATCGAAAAGAGTAAAGCAGTAATTGGCTTAGCAGTGCACAGCATAAAATCCGGAAAACCCAGTCTAGGCGCTACACCCCAAGATTGGCGCGATTACACATGATGTAATCCAATGATTCTTTTTGTGCATGGCTAGTCCTCAAACTTTTTTTTTTTTTAAATAGAATTTCGTGAAGCACAATTTATTTTGACATTTTTGTAGAATAATCCAACAAATATTGCACAATTTTGCTATAAAGTTAGTTTATTACAGTTAGTACTGGGGCTTAACAGGCACATTTTTCATGCCAAATAACAGTTTCCAAATATTGGGGATCATAATGGAAATTCCATTTATAAACAAGAAATGGACATATACAAGAATGGACAAAACACACATCAGATGAGATCTTACAATTGTAGATTTGATGAACTTGTATCCTTTTTTTCACCCTCAACTTCGAAATAACTTCAAAAACATATTAATAATAGAAAAAACAAACAAGCGAGGACATAACAGGACATTTACAACTTTCTAAGGTTACTTCACAAAAACAAGGAGTAATAACAGAGCTAAAGATAGAACATCTCTTGAGTTGAGAAGAGGACCCAAAAGTAAATGTGGAGATCTGCAGGTGGATTTGCTAAGGCTTCATCAGAGTTAGTGCCTGTTCATATGCCTGATTTTTGAACAGTTGGGTTTTATCCTTTAATGTCCGTCAATAGCACATCTCCTTAAAAAGATAAAAAACAAAAAAAAAACAGTTAAGATGTGCTAAGCAAAAAATTGTATGCCTAGTCCATTGGCCACACGAAGGGAAACACTGGCATTTGTTACACAAGCACTCAATGAAATATTAAATTATTCATAAGCATATAGTTTGAATTTTGCATGCCAACAAACATTGAATCCCCATATTTACAATATAGAACTAGAATTAATAATGCATACAGTATTTTAGCAAGACAAAAAAATTAAAAATAAAGTGTAGCGTAGTGACTTATAAGCAGACCTGTATTTTATACCACAATTGTATCACCTGGGATGCGAATCTTCAGTCTTCTACATTGTCATGTGTGGTACATGGCACTTCCATTTCAGATTCTGCCTGTTGAACCAAGTCTGCGGTTGCAGACAAATGATCACTTACTCCTGTGCTTTCTGGAGACAGCAGGCTTGCATCACCTTTATACACAAAAAACACAATCAATAATCATTTAGTTTGAGGTAAGCATTTATTTCTGAAGCACTTGTTTTTAAAAAGCCCAGAGTGTAAAATGATTTAATGAATTCACAATATGTTCAATACTATATTCCAACTCCCTTTTTACACTGACATAAGCCTCTATTTTCTACACCCAAAAATGTGTTGATAGAGAAAGACGACCAGAGTAATTTCTATTATTACAGTACTACCATAGAAATTGCTAGCTTGGGTTTCCTTGTATGTAAACTGGAGAATAATTGCTTTTCTTAGTAAAGAAGACTATTTGCACAACATGCATGTATTTGAGTTATAACATCCTTTACATAAAATAAAGTAAATGGTTAGCACTGCAGAAACTAAAATGTCTGTGTGGGAAAATAAAACATCTGCAAAATAGAATACACAGTAACCTAATATAGTTGAATCTGGCTTTCATTATATTTTATTCCTGTATTAGAAAATGTAAGTTAAAATGTAAAAACACAATATAGCTGAAAATAAATTAAGCGTTCTTCACTTATTAAAGGGTAACCCACACAATACAACAAATAAAATGGTACTTATGTAACCATATACACATGCATGGTTTGTTTAGGAGTCTTATTTTAATACAGAAGAATCATGTCTATATTGTATTGTACGGGTCACTCCTTCATATGTAAGTACTTCTTTTTCAAGATAAGTAGTTGCTATTTTAGAAATGATCACCTACCCAGATCATCCAAAAGATTTATTTGCTTTCCTGTGGAACATATGACAGAATGTACTTTATCTGGGCTCTTGCTAACCAGATCCAGATAAGAAACACCTTCATCAACCTCTTTGGTACGCTTTCTTGGTGCAGCACGTGGGACAGATTTCGCAGCTGTGTCTATGCCACCAGTTTCCACATCTGCTCGTCTTTCAGGCTCCGTTTCTGCAGATTCACTGGTGACAATAACAGCTTTCACCAGTTCTTCTGTATGTTCCTCCTGTTCTGCCTTCAATGAATTGTCTCTTGACATATTCTCCCCCTTTGTACAACCCATTGAATCCCCCAAATTAATCTCAATTAATGCCCCCTGTTTTGTGTACAAAGAATCCTCCAGTTCCTTGTCATTTAAGGACTCTTGTATGGGGTCCCAAGTCTTTTCCTTTACTAGGTTCTCTGAACTACTTTGTGTTGTACTGCTTGTGTTGCCCTGTCTGATATTCTCTGGGTCTTCTTGTTTTATCTCCCCTGTATTTGCATTTGTCATTTCGCTTTGTACTCCCTGAGAAGTATTCTCTGAAATACTCTGTGGCATCTCCAGTGATTCCACCTCTACCTGGTCTTCTGAGTTACTTTGTATTTGTTTACTTTTATCACTATGTGCCATGTCCTCGGAGCTCCTTTGTATTGTGTCATGAGTATTTTCCTTAGTCAATTTGTCTTGGACTCCCAATGTTGAGTTCTCTAAAATCACCTGTGGCATTGTCATTGAGCCTTTTGGTATAGTGCCCACCAATTCGTTATGTGTACTGCTTTCCTCTATAATTGACCCCCCTTTTATACCCCCTGAGTTCTCCTGTAACTGATCACTTATAGCTTTTTGTGTAATGTCTTCAGAGTCTACCACTGTCTCATGAGGTGAAACTTGCTGTTTTGTATTCACTGTGTTAACGGTTATATATTCTGAATTTCCTTGTGATGAATCCTCTCCGTAGTCCTGAGAAATATTATATGTGGGTTTCATTGTTTGTTCTTGATTGGATTCCTTTGAGATTTCTATCCCAGAATCTTCTATTGGTCTCGGAGATATGTTGCCTGAGCCTCCTTGAATTGAATCCTGCACAGGCTCCAGCGTAAGTTTATTAGAGTTTCCGTCAGTAGGACTTGAATCTTGAGTGGAACTATTCTCAGACATCTGAGGAGTTGACTCTCCCTGTGAACTTGGACTAGTAACTTTGGAGTCATCTAAATTCATAGAAACTGAAGCTGTAGGCCTTATAGGAGATGAGATCACCAGGGAGTTTCTGTTACTGAAAAGAAAAATTAAAAAATTACATGAGTGAAATACACTTTATATATATCTAATACTTAGCTGCCAGGCAAATTGTCTAGGAGAAACTAATATAAAAACCTGTACTGGCATTCTTTTTTTAAACCTAAAATATTCTTAAATAATTTATGCGTGTATGTATATTTTTTTATAATTAGTGAGATCGCAGTGAGTGGTTGTCCAATAAAAAAGGTAAAACTATATTCTGCAAACACTTTAGTTGATAAGCTTTCAAGAGTTGTACCTCTCTTTATCAAGTTACAATGACAAACTTTCAAGAGTTGTACTACTCTGTCAAGTCAGAAGCAATAAGGAATAAGCAGTGGAATAGAGAGCCGAGGTTCAAAGTGACATACATCCTAAATTATGCACTGCTTTGACAAGTGTGCAGGTCTCTACACAAGGTTTGAAATATGAGGAAAACATTTTTTTTGAAGTTCTCTATGAGTATTTTGAGTATTTCAGGTTTTGGATTGAGTGATCATTCTGGGTATAATGGTGTTTAACTAGGGTACAATAACTGCTGTTATTATACTTTTTGATGGAATGTCTGGGTAGATCCATTTTGACGGATTCCACAATGTAAAAGCCCCTTTACATACAGTGTATAATGTAAAACACATTTGATTATGTGCATGAATATGAGGTTATAAAGTATCTCACAAAAGTGAGTACAACCCTCACATTTTTGTAAATATTTTATTATATCTTTTCATGTGACAACACTAAAGAAATGACACTCTTCTACAATGTAAAGTAGTAAGTGTACAGTGTAAATCTGCTGCCCCCTCAATAGAAATGTCCAAATTGGGCCCAATTAGCCATTTTCCCTCCCTGTGTCATGTGACTTGTTCGTATTACAAGGTATCACGTCGAAATAGGGAGCGGGTGTGTACAATTTGGTGTTATCACGCTCACATACTGGTCACTGGAAGGTCAAGATGGCACCTCATGGCAAAGAACTCTCGGAGGATCTGAAAAAAAGAATTGTTGCTCTACATAAAGATGGCCTAGACTATAAGAAGATTGTCAAGGCCCTAAAACTGAGATGCAGCAGGTGGGCCAGACCATACAGCGGTTTCACAGAACAGGCCTTGCCATGGTCGACCAAAGAAGTTGAGTGCACATGCTCAGCGTCATATACAGAGATTGTCTGTGGGAAATAGACATATGAGTGCTGCCAGCATTGCTGCAGAGGTTGAAGGGGTGGGGGGTCAGTCTGTCAGTGCACAGACCATATGCCGCACACTGCATAAAATTGGTCTGCATGGCTGTTGTCCCAGAAGGAAGCTTCTTCTAAAGATGATGCACAAGAAAGCCTGCAAAAAGTTTGCTGAAGACAGGCAGACTAAGGACATGGATTACTGGAACCATGTCCTGTGGGCCGATGAGACCAGATCAGATGGTGTCAAGTGTGTGTGGTGTCAACCAGGTGAGTCTAGCATGGTGGTGGGATTGTCATGGTCTGGGTGTGCATTAGTGCTGCCAGCACTGGTGAGCTATAGGTCATTGAGGGAACCATGAATGCCAACATGTACTGTGACATACTGAAGCAGAGCATGATCAGAGTCTGGGCCGCTCGGCTGTATTTCAAAATAATACCAACCCCTAACACACCTCCAAGATGACTTCTTGCTAAAGAAGCTGAAGGTAAAGGTGATGGACTGGCCAAGCATGTCTCTAGACCTGAATCCTATTTAGCATTTGTGGGGCATCCTCAAAAGGAAAGTGGGGGAGTGCAAGGTCCCTAACATCCACCAGCTCCGTGATGTCATCATGGAGGAGTGGAAGAGGACTCCAGTGGCAACCTGTGATAACATGGGAAAATACAGGAAAATATACCCAGAATTAACAAAGAGATGAAGAACAAGAAGACAATATGCAACAAGAGGTCCTGTATGCAGAGAATACTGAAAATCCAAATACGTTGTAGGACTCTGAATGAAGTCCCCAGACACTTGTTCCTAATTGACACCTTGTTTTGACTTTGTATATTTTGTGTAATTGTTTTTATTATTATAATATGGATGATAATAATTATAAACAGGAGGACCCCCATGGCACCCTATGTAAAAATACTCACATTAATACTAATAAAAATAAATACCTACATTACAAAAACTAAATAAAAGCACAAAAACCTAAAATTACAAAAAATTTAGTTACACAAAATAAATTACAGTAAAATGCAAAAAAAAATACATTAAAATAAAAACATTATTATAAAAGAGGCCATTAAAAAAATTAAAAATTAAATTAACCCTTAAAAAAATAATAATTATACTTACCTACCCTAATGACCATCCAGCAATGATCAACAATGCCCTGGCCTTCACTTTTCTGCCCTCGATCAAGTAGGACATGTAACTGTGGTCTCAGGTCCTCTTCATTCTTGATTTAAGACATTGCATCCTTTCTTTGGGTTGTTTGTTTTTTGTCGGTGAGACGGAGTTTATAAAAGTTTGCACAAAGTATAGTTTGATGCCTGTTCTAGAATAGAAGGTCCTCTTATCCTGATATTGTGGTAACGGGACCGTTTGTTTAGATCCTCAAGTTCTTCCTCTAGAGTTTCTAAGCGTTCTGTATTGCTGGATATATTGGCTTTGCTCATGCATCTATAATTTGACCTGTAAGATTTTAGGAGGAGTGTCCTTTGGACCAAGTCATGAATATTGTACCTAAGTTGGAGACCATTTTACCCAAAATGATCACTCTATCCAAAACCTGAAGTGTTTCAAAAACATTCAGGAGAGATAAAACATTAAAAAATATATTAACAAAATGTATTGTAACGCTGCCACATTAATTCTCATGAGAGAGAGAGAGAGAGAGAGAGAGAGACAGAGAGAGACAGAGAGAGACAGAGAGAGACAGAGAGAGACAGAGAGAGACAGAGAGAGACAGAGAGAGACAGAGACAGAGACACAGAGACAGAGACAGAGACAGAGACAGAGAGAACTCTTGAAAGCTTTTCATTGTAACTAAAATGTTTGCACAATAAAAAAAGATATCACTATATATTGCAAAACTAATATATTGCGGGCCTCGCAGGTTTAACCGCCGCCATTTTTTTTTCAAGCCCGTAACTCGGAAGCTGTTGGGAGGCCGCCAAAATAGCAAATTAGCTTGCAGCCTCACTTATGGGCTCCCTGCCTCCCCTGAGTTAAACCCATAAACTTGCAACTTTTTTTGAACAATAGCAATTTACGATATAAGCCTTGCGGGCTTGAAAAAAAAGTTACGGTTTTAACCGCCACCAAGCCCGCCTTGCATTATGTGGCAAACAGCATTGCGAGGCTTCACATTTTTATGCGGCAGGCAAGTAGTATATAATGATTTATTATTATTGTTTATTTATAACGCGCCAACATATTCCATAGCGCTGTACATAATTTGTGTTTATCTTTGTCTGGAACTTAACTTAACACATAGCAAAGCAAGGAGGGCCCTGTCTTTCAGTTTGGAATCAAGTGTCCATGGTGCTTTACCCAAAACATATTGCAGTATTGAAACTTGCAGACTTACAACCTAAAAAGGTATTGTGAGTGGTAAAGGAGAGAGAGAGAGGTGATGACCGTGTTAGGGTTGAAGGTGATATGCTTCTTTAAAGCGATGTGTTTTTAGTGAGGTTTTAAATGTTTTGAGGCAGAAGGATAATCTGGTGGAGCGAGGCAAGAAGTTCCAGAGAATAGGGGCAGCACAACAAAAGTCCTGAAGGCGAGAGTGAGAGGAGGTGACAAGAGAGTTGTAGAAAGAAGAAAATCATTAGCAAAACAAAGAGGGCGGGTGGGGGAGTATTTGGAGATGAGAGCAGAGATGTACGGTGGAGCGCTATTGTTGAGGGCTTTGTAAGTTTGGGTCATTATCATTTTAAAATGTTATTCTGGAGGCTAAGGGAAGCCAGTGGAGTGATTGACAGAGAGGTGCTGCTGACACTGAACGTTGTGTACGGAAGAGGAGTCTAGCATAGGCATTCATAATGGATTGAAGTGGAGATAGTCGGGTGGTGGGTAGGCCAAAAAGAAGAGAGTTGCAGTTGTTGAGTCGAGAGATGATAAGAGAGTGTATTAGGATTTTAGTTGTGTCTTGTGTAAGATAGTGGCGAATTCTGGAGATGTTTTATAGATGGAGAAGACAATATTTAGTTAGTGACTGTATGTGAGGGATGAAAGACAGGGCGTGGTCCAGTAGAATTTCAAGACAACAGGCTTGGGAGGTAAGGGTGATGATGTCTTTGTTGACAGTGAGAGAGATTAGAGGAATTGATACTGTGGTAGAGGGAGGGAAGATAAGGAGTTCAGTCTTAGACATGTTGAGTTTGAGATGTTAAGTGGACATCCAAGAGGCTATGCTAGAGAGGCAGTTGGAGAGGTGATCTGCATAGAGATGATACTGAAGCCCAAAAGAATGTATTAGGGTACCAAGTGAGGATGTGTAGATTGAGAAGAGGAGGGGCCTAGGACTGATCCTTGGTGTATGCCAACAGACAGGGGGTGAGGAGAAGAAGAAGAAGAAGAAGTGGTGTCAGAGAAGGAGACACTGAATGATCGATTTTGTAGGTTTGATGAGAACCAGGAGAGAGAAGTCTCGAATACAGAGGGAGGAGAGGATATGGAGTAGAAGTGGATGGTCGTCTGTGTCAAAGGCAGCAGATAGATCTAGAACAAGAAGAATAGAAAAGTGACCTTTTGATTTGGCAGTAAGCAGGTCATTGGTGACTTTAGTGAGAGCTGTCTCAATGGAGTGTTGGGACCGGAAGCCGGATTGGAAGGTGTTAAGAAGGGAGTTAGAGGAAATAAAGCTGGTAAGGCGGTCATAGACGATCCACTCCAGCAGTTTGGAAGCCAGGAGAAGTTGATAGGGCAGAAGTTAGTTAGATGCGTAGAGTGATCCAGCTCTGAAATACCAGGCAATTTTACCCTGAACTTGGGCCTCGTCAATAGGTGCTCAAGGTGGATTGTCATTTCCATAGAGCTAACCTATTAAGGTTAGTTTGTTTCATGATTGAACACTTCATTTTGTTGTTGTAAGATATGTTTGTAAGTCTGATTCAAATATGTATTTATTTAATGCAGTGGTACAGATTAAACATTATTTATTTGTCTTAAAAAGCTTTGAGTCAACACCAACATCAATCTATATTTTAAATAAACAAACCTTTTCAACCCTTTAATCACAAATACTTTGTTGGAATGCTGCTTCTCCAGTTTACTCATCACATCATACAGATCATGATTCAGCTGCAATGAAAATCATAACACCATTATTATATTACATCTGTATCTAAACACTTAGGCCCTCATTCAATTGCGATTTGGCCAATTGAATAGGGGTCTAAATAAGCACATAGCATATTTTTTTTAAAGAAGTTTTTAGTTAGTGAATACCTTGCTTTTGAATAGATGTTTACTAACTAAAAACTTCTTTAAAAAAAATATGTTATGTGCTTATTTAGACCCCTATTCAATTGGCAAAATTGCAATTGAATGAGGCCCTTAGGGGTTAACCCAAGTCATACTGAAAGAAATATGCCTCTAAGAAAAATGCAACAACATATATCCACATAGTCCATAAAACTGCTTATTGAACTTTATCTTTTAAAGCCTCTGCTTCATGCACTGGTGCTATCCACTATAATAGTCGCTTGAAGGCAACGCCTGCACAGAACGCACTAACTGTAAATGCTGGCGTTCACGCCATCGCTCTCTCTCTTTCTTTCGCTCTCTCTTTCTCCCTCCCCTCTCTCAATCTAAATCTCTCACTCTCTCTCCCCATGCTCATCAACGGACTAAAAAAAAAAAAAAAGCCTGTAAATTATTAACAATAATATGCAATTACTGTGAGCCCTTGTTTAAGCTGCTTTTTTGGCAGAGTATGTCCTTGTAAACTAATGAGATTTTGATTAGTTCTATTGAAAGCACTAGCACTTTGAATTGAAATATTTCTGTTGCAGCAGGAAAATGCTTCTTGAATGTATATCAACGGAAACAAAAATGGTAGCTCCCACAGCAACATAATTACATAAAATGTGTACAACAAAGGTTAAAGGCTTTATTTATTTTTATTTTTTTACATTCTACAACATTTTGCCCATTATCAAATATATTTCTTGATAACAGATTTTTAACTCCACCAAAAATGATGTGTCAGGTTGCTGCACAAGATAAGTCATAGAGCTGTATTGGAAAAGGTGAAAGTTGAATACAAAATGCAAGTAAGTCTCATTTACAATCACTTACAGGTTTAGACCCACCTCCTGCAATAGTATAGGAAAAGAAAAAAAGTTTATAAAGACCCCTCTAGGATAAGTGTGTTTTGTTCCTCCTCAAAATAACAGAAGGAACAGTGGGAATGACTCAGATTTTTGTTTAAATGTTAATTTTCCTGGATGTTCATGCCAACAATTACTTATACCCAAGCTATAATATTTTTGGTGGAGACAAGAAGAAGGATCATAGAAAATTAGTGCTTAAAAATAATGCTCAGAAATGTTTTAACAGTGTTGAGAATCTTGGAACCAAAATTTTCCATCTTCTTTTGACTAAAATCATCAAGATTATAATGCTTTCGGTATAAAGAAGATCATGAAGCAGTTTTACAAACATCTTCTAGTGTCTTCTCCGAGACCTATAGGAACTGGCTTGCTCATTACTTTGTATGCAACTCTTTACCCCTTTCTTGCTCCTATGGGCTGGGTAAAGAAGTTAGTTAATCTTTCTCCAATCTTTAGCTCTAGAAATATAAGTAGATAAACAATATTACCATGCCAAAAAAGACTGAAGCTAAGGGTTACAACTTGCAGGTATTTAAGAAAGACAAATCTCCTGATTGAAATGTAGATGGAGACCACTTGAGGAAGGAATTGAGAAGATGGTCTAAGATGTACTTTTTCGGCTACATAGCCTGCAGCTCTGAAACTCTTTTTGCAGAAGTAATAGCCAACAGAAAGACAGTTTTTAGAGTAGCAACCAGTCAGATTTTGTTAAAGGTTTTTGAACTGTAGAAAGGTTTCATGAAGAAGAGAGTTTTTTCTAGTACATCTGATCTTCAATACTGCCCTCATAAACCTAACCACCAAATCATTAGATGCCCAGAAAGAGAGGATACTGCGGAAATATGGACCTTCAATGTGCTATGACTTAGTCGCAATGAAACCCAATTTGCTAATTTCTTATACATTCTGTGATAAAAAATGGAAAACATGGAATTAATAAGTAAACACTGTTCAGCTGTTTACCACTCAGCCTCCATGCAATAAATGGCGAGATTTTTCATGCTTTTATGAAGAGTCCATAAGATGCCAAATGATGTAGATGAGGTACATTACATATATGGTTTGATTGTTGAAAGATGGTGGAATTAATTGTTATTATTTAGGATTTAGAGTAGCATGCCTAAATGCTTTCAGTTTTCTTTTCAAAGCAAGTAGATAGCCGATATCCATAACAGAGTTTCTTCTGCCCATGCCATAACAGGGGATTCTGTGTCAATCTAAATGTAATATAGAATATGTAATCTGCTCATTGTGCCTCCCTTTTTACTCAAGTAAGGAATTACTACCTTATTGTCTAGGTTCATATGCTTGTTAGTATAGAACAACTTGTTTTAGAGCATGGTTCACCATTTTTAGGTCTCATAAATGTGATGAGATTCTTGGTAATGATTTTTTACATAAGTCTTGAACAGAAGAATTTTGAGGCTAGGCTCCCAATTGCATGGAGCTGGCTTAGGTGGTAACTTCTATCCAATGTATGTTTCCTTTTAGAAGGCCTTTTGATTCTCTGTATTTTTTAGCTTAAAAGTTGAAGACAGAAAACTTAAAAGGCTCATGAATTTCCTTGCTGTAAAGAAAAGTATCTGTGTTAGTTCCATTATGACTTTGCAAGTTTTCTGTTGAAGTAATGACACTTCTGCGGAGAGCATACTGAATAATGAGCTTAGAAGTATGAATTCTTAGAATGAAAGTGCGATTTTCTTTATATTTATAACTTTATTGTAATTCTGGTGAATTAGACAAGATCTGTTTTGGCTTAGAATGTTAATATTGTCTAAATAATGACAAATCATCTTGCCTCTTTTCCGGAGTTCTTTGTGCACATCCTTATGGCTGTTGTCAGACTGAAGGGTAAGCAAGTGGATAATGTCCACACAAAACCCCATCCACCTCTAGTGATGCTTGTTTAATGGATCATGATGATATGTATACTTCAAATCTATGGTGACGGCCCAATCTTGAGGGATAACATAAGATGATGGAATGAGGAAACCTTATTTTAAAAGGTCCTGATAATGATACCATTGTTCAAATACTTTAGGTCTATAATTGGTCTTTATTCCTTGTTTGCTTTTTGAGTGGCAAACATATTTGAATATACTCCTTTCCCCTACTCAGGATCTAGAATTGTAGTAATAACCCTTTGTTTTCTTGCCTCCTTAGAAGGACTTGCTTTTCTCTGGCATAGTAGATAATTTTGACTTAAAGTATAGAGACTGCCATGGAAATCTCCAATAAAGGACAAATCTTTAAGAATAATAAAAGATGACCCATGAATTGCCTATTAACTTATCCCAAGTCCTGAAACAGAGCTTCAGATTGGCATCCATGTGTACTCTGGAAGTCTGATCTTCATTGTTTACCATCTCTTCTGGTCTTAGAAAAGGGATGTCTTGTTGGGACGAAAAAGATTACATTGTCATCCTCTCCACTGAACTCAACCGTTTTAAAGAAAAGTTCTCTCAAGGTGAAAAAAACTTTTTAAAAGGATTGTCTGTTGCAGGGAGGTTTACATCTTCTGCTTTTGTGATCAGACATCTTGAATTCCTATGCTTTTGTAATTATTAAGCATCATCACTTTTCTGCTTCTCTCAAAAACATTGTGCTTTTCTCAGTCTCAAAAGGTGAAATCTATAGCCAATTTTATTTCCTCAAGAGCATCAACAATAATAAAAATATTATCAAAAGATATACAAGAGCCTCTTTGGTTTCAAAGGCCCTTGAGCTTGGGTTTTGAATATTAATGTAAGAGCCACAGCCATATATTTGGCATCTGACTGAACCTGCTGCCAAATATGTTATTTTCATGTTGGCTTCAAGTCTACTATACACAGAGTTCCTTATTGAGGGAAAAATTCACTTTTCTTGCAATTTCAATAATGGGTACGTCCACTTTTGGAACACTATCTCATGCTTTAGCATTAGACTCTGAGAAAGGAAAACATTTAGCAATTCAGTTTCCTTCTACTCTCCTCTCAATTCTATTCCATTCAGCAAGAACAACATCCATGATATTAACAATGAGGAGAAATGTTGTCATTTTCTTTATGTTAGAATTCTACTTAGATGTGGGAAAACTTGTGTCAGCATTTTATCTCAACGGCCTGCCTGACAGCAGTAACCAAAGACATTTCCAATTCAAAATGTTATTTTTAGCTTTATCTATGCCTCCTTCATAACCTATTCAGAGATATCAAACTGAATATGGTGCTGTTCTGCATTCAAAATATAGAAAAATATTTTTCAGAAAAAAAAAAAAAAAAAAAAAAAAAAAGGAGGACTCATCACAGAACCTTGATTAGATGAAACGTTATTAGTAGTAGAAGATATATCTTAATTTTCTGGATCCTAAAAGAAAAATAATTGCATAGATGATTCAAAGAATAAGCATTATAGCCTGTATATATATTAAATATGAGCAACACAAAATAAACATCTATGTATACAAGCAGGCTAATCACACAAGAATGCCATGAGAAGCCAAGGTAAAATAAACCATTTCTTGGTGTGCAATTCACTTTCAAAATACTTCTCTCAGCCATTCTTCAGATACCAATGTTAGCATTATTCCTTACAAGCAGATAGGTGAAACATTAGCCTGCCTTTCTCTCCAAATGCCTCACCCCTGGAACCCTTAACACACTTTCTGGAGTGTGCAGTTTTCTTTTAATAAACAGACGGTCTGTTTAAATAGTACTTTTTGTGTTAGAGATTTCTTCAGGATTTTGTGTTTCTCACAGCTTCCCATTGCTCTAAATACACTCAACGGCTCTCCTGAAATGCAGGAGCGACTGTTTCTGCAGCAAGGCATCTCTGGGCAATCCCTGCTTCCATCAGGTTCACAACACTTTCAGCCGTTCTTTTACTAACTCTCGTTCCACAACCAAGAAAAGCCACATGCTCATTCTGGCTGTAGCCATCTTAAATCCCTGATTGAGCTGCAGCTCAGTTAAAACTTTCTGCTGTAGATATGACCTACAGCTTTGCTCAGTCAAAGGGCATTTTGTCCTTTTTCAAGAAGTCCATGGTGGATTCCAAAATGGCCACCAGCAGTCTGTCCTTTTAGTTTAACGACTGCTCTGTGAAATAACCTGAATTTTCTTGTATCAGACTTTAATAGAAAAACAACTTGACTTGATAAAAGTACATCCCACCAACTTTAACTCCCAAAATAACAGTGCAATGAATACAATACGTACCTTACTCATCTCTTTGAAGAAAATATCTCTCAAATTGGAAATGTTCTGGAAAATTGTCACATAACATCCGATACGACTGCAGAAAAAACAAAAAAACACAAGACTCTATTACATGGCTTAGATGGGAAATCTTATGAGTTAAAAGTCCTTGTAAGCCTGAATACCGCTATTACATGCTGCTTATGAGTGATTGCTAAATGTAAAATATTCCCTGCTCCACATGGTGTGATGGCATGGTTCCCATAGGAGTTTACAGAAAATACTACCTGCTCTTGGAAAGCTGGGCTAGTGATCGCAGTGAGCAAATTACTGCAAACTCAACCTCCCACAAGGGCAGCTAATCCTCTTATGAAATATTAGTATCCCACTATCAGAAATAAAAACAGCCTAAAGAAACATATTACAGGACCTTAAAAACAAAACAAAAATAGGACAATACATCTTAAAAGCCTGAAATAGGCCATCTTAAAAAGGGCAACACAGTCTAATAGTTAACCCAGCCCTCTACAAAAGAAATACTGGTACTATAGAACAATAAAATAAATGACGAAATCAGTTACAAATACCTGCTTACAGAATTATTCAGACACCCAACTAATGCCAAGTCAGGTTGCTAATGCCTACCCACATGTCCTCTAAATACATTTACAAACTCCCTCAACAATATTTCTGTCTTCGGATTCAATGTCCTGACATTTAAAACCATATAATGTGTGTGAAAATAACATATAATGTGATGTCTCAACTACAATGTACAGTGATAATCAACATTATTAATGTGTTGGCAATCAGTATGTCACTCCTAACACTTTAACATATGAAATATTGCTTAATACAATAGTAGTAACAGTAGTATAATATATACTTCAAGCAGTCCAGGATTGGATGAGCATTGTACTTATGTTTTCAAGTTCTCTTAGGTTGAACGCAGGTGCATGACTACAATGAATATCATAAATAGTTACACACCTGGACTCAATTAACGAGAACTTGAATACACAAGCTGAAACATACTTCATTCCGAATATGATTGCTTCAAGTGGGCTATCTCAGAACTTAGTTCTGACCCACCCAGGGATGCGTAATGGTTCTTGTTAGAATCCCTTCTAGCAGAAGTAGAACCAGACCATTGTTGGCCCTCAGGACAATCACAAGAACACAGTAATTATCAGGCAGAGCAGCAGAGTTACTAGCTGTAACTCTTTTTTAAGGCAGATGTAGAATTATTAACCCCTATGATCAGAGTTAACCCTTGCCTCAATAATGAGCACACACATACATTCTGTATGACATCTTGAGCGCCTTTATTAGTAAAAAAAAAAGTCAACCATTTTATACACATGGGTCACCCCTCCTCACTAAGCCACACCCCCTAGCACCAGTTCTCTTAACGAATGCTCAACCTTTCTCCTTCGAGCTATGTGACCCAACTGTCAATCAGTGCTGTCAGCTTTTCTAACAACCTCCTGTGATATTGTAGCCTAACTGGCTGATTAACTAATGGGACCTATTATCCTGGGTAGATGTATTTACACGTGAAGTTTCCCCTGTAAGGATGTTAGCTGTCCACCGGACCATAATGGCTAATTAGATCTTCCTCCCCCTTCCCTGAATGACATTTCCTGGCTCCTCCAAGTCTGAATTCTGAAGTATTTTATGTTATACTTATATCACAGGCAATATTAAACCACTACGTGCAATATTAAGCTACACGTCATGCATGTAACCATAATTATTATGAACCTACATATGTCAACAGGGCAACCCTAACCCACACATCCAGGGGTCCTGATGGAATACATCCAAGGGTACTAAGGGAACTGGGTTCTGTAATAGCCAAACCATTAGATTTAATTTTTCAAGATTCACTCAACACAGGGTCTCTACCAGATGACTGGAGAAAAGCTGATGTGATACCTATATTTAAAAAGGGAGCAAGAGCAAATCTGGGGAATTATAGACCAGTGAGCCTCACTTCTGTAGTGGGGAAGCTTTTAGAAGGGTTAATAAGGGATAATATACAAGAATGTGTCTATTTGAACAGGATTATAAGTAGGAGTCAACATGGATTTATGAGGGATAGGTCATGTCAAACAAATCTAATTAGTTTCTATGAGGAGGTTAGTAGGAACCTGGATCAAGGCAACTCAGTGGATGTAGTCTTTTTGGATTTTGCAAAGGCTTTTGATACAGTGCCACATGGGAGACTATTGGAGAAACTAAGGGATACAGGAATTGCAGTAAATATCTGCTCATGGATTGAGAGCTGGCTAAAAGACAGGAAGCAAAGGGTTGTTGTAAATGGAACATACTCCGATTGGACTAATGTGGTAAATGGGGTTCCTCAGGGTTCAGTATTAGGTCCTCACCTTTATAACATATTTATTAATGAGTTAGAGGTAGGATTGGAGTGTGGGGTCTCCATTTTTGCTGATGACACAAAGTTGTGCAAGGTAATTAAATCAGATAATGATGTGCTTTCCCTCCAAGGGGATTTACATAAAATTGAGGAATGGGCATCTAAATGGCAGATGAGATTTAATACGAATAAATGTAAGGTTATGCATCTGGGAAGGAAAAATATCCATGCAATTTATAATCTTAATGGAGCAAATCTAGGGGTCTCCGATATTGAAAGGGATTTGGAAGTGCTTGTGGACAACCACCTAGGTAACAGTGCTCAAAGCCAAGCAGCAGCTGCAAAGGCAAATAAAATATTAGCATGTATTAAGAAGGGTATAGAAGCCAGGGAAGCAGATATAATTCTGCCACTATACAAATCTTTAGTACGCCCTCATTTGGAATATGGAGTACAATTTTGGGCACCACTTCATAAAAAGGACAATTTAGAGCTGGAAAAGGTACAGAGAAGGGCAACAAAACTAATAAGGGGAATGGAGGGGCTAAGTTATAAAGAAAGACTCACCAAATTAAACTTATTTTCTCTAGAAAAAAGCCGTCTATGAGGAGATATGATTACCTTATATAAATACATCCAGGGTCAGTATAAAGATTTGTCAGGGGAGCTTTTTGTGCCAAGAGGTTTTCAACTGACAAGAGGACATCCCTTGAGGTTAGAAGTAAAAAGATTCCACCTCAAAGAAAGAAAAGGGTTCTTCACAGTAAGGGTGGTTAATCTGTGGAATTCTCTACCAGAGGAGGTGGTGACAGCGGATTCGATAGATAACTTTAAAAGGGGACTAGATTTATTTCTAATTAAAAAGGCAATTCAGGGTTATAATGGATAATTACAGAGACAGTATTGATCCAAATTTTTTACATTTCCCTTTAAGACAATTGGCTAAGTCTCGCTTGTGTTTTTTTTTTTTTCTATTTGCCTTCCTCTGGACTAATTAATAATAAAAAAAAAAAAAAAAACATATAATAATTGATTAATAATTAATTAACAACTAATGAATTAATAGTTAATCTGCATATTGCAGATCAGAGGAGATCTTAAAAGGTTGAACTTGATGGACTGAAAGTCTTTTTTCAACCTTAAATACTATGTAACTATGTACCGTATATACTCGAGTATAAGCCGACCCGAGTATAAGCCGAGGCACCCATTTTACCACAAAATACTGGGTAAAATGAGTGACTCTAGTATAAGCCGAGGGTGGGAAATGTGCTGCCCCCTGTGTCCCTCTTGTGCCCTCTGTGTCCCCCTCTCTGTGTCTCTTCTCCCCTCTCCCTTCCCTGGGTCTCTTCTCCCCTCTCCCTTCCCTGTGTCTCTTCTCCCCTCTCCCTTCCCTGTGTCTCTTCTCCCCTCTCCCTTCCCTGTGTCTCTTCTCCCCTCTCCCTTCCCTGTGTCTCTTCCCCCTCCCTTATCCTCATCCTCCCTCTTCCTCCCTACTCAACTCCCCCATCCAACCTCAACCCCCCTCAACCCCCTCCTCAACCCCAACCCCCTCCTCAACCCCAACCCCCTCCTCAACCCTCTCACTTACCTGCTTGTGCTCCGGCCTCCGCTCCTTGACCCGGCGAGCATGTGACGTCACATGTGCACCGCGTCATTAGCATATACCGGCAGGCAAGTGAGGGGAGAGGTATTTAGGGGGGTTAAAGAGGAGAAGGGGGGTTGAGGAGGGGGAGGGAAAGAGACAAGGGGGATAGTGAGACACACGGGGGGGGGGGGGGTTAGAGACACACGGGGGGGTTAGAGACACACGGGGGGGGTTAGAGACACACGGGGGGGGTTAGAGACACACGGGGGGGGGTTAGAGACACACGGGGGGGGTTAGAGACACACGGGGGGGGTTAGAGACACACGGGGGGGGGTTAGAGACACACGGGGGGGGGGGTTAGAGACACACGGGGGGGGTTAGAGACACAGGGGGGGGGTTAGAGAGACACGGGGGGGTTAGAGAGACACGGGGGGGTTAGAGACAAACGGGGGGGGGGTTAGAGAGACACGGGGGCGATAGTGACTTGAGTATAAGCCGAGGGGGCCCTTTTTTGCCTTAAAAAAAGGGTTGAAAAACTCGGCTTATACTCGAGTATATACGGTAACTATGTAACTATGTATAACAATTATGATCACCCTACTCACAGTGAAATAGCAGTCCAGATACAGTCCAAATATCCATTTGTACACTACATTGGAGGTGCAATGTTTGTCCTGAATGGGACTCCTTGTGCCACACACCCCATGCCCTCCCGGGCCAGCGGTTGGTTGACTCAACCTCCAGAGACCCTCAGTGGCCCCTCACCACCACTGATGTAGTGTATTGTGACAACCTGTATGATGATAAGAGCCTATTGCCCAAACCTTTCCCCACAGGTATGCCCAGTTGGTTTTACCTCTGTACAGCAGGAAGAACTTTCAGTCCTTAGGTTAGACGGATGTCTGTGGTCTTGTATAGCATACAAATGGTGCTGTTCTGCATTCAAAATAAAAAAAAAGGGCATAGAAACTTACTCCAGCAAACAGAATTCCCAGCATCAATAATGAAATTCACTCTTTAATTATGTGAACCAGTATAACAACACATTTATTGAAAAAAACAGACATATTTATACCACACTCTTAGCAACGAGAATACAATCAATTTACCCTTCTAAAAGCTTCCCCACTACAGAAGTGAGGCTCACTGGTCTATAATTCCCCGGATTTGCTCTTGCTCCCTTTTATATATATATATATCAGCTTTTCTCCAGTCATCTGGTAGAGACCCTGTGTTGAGTGAATCTTGAAAAATTAAATATAATGGTTTGGCTATTACAGAACCCAGTTCCCCTAGTACCCTTGGATGTATTCCATCAGGACCCCTGGATGTGTGGGTTAGGTTGCCCTGCCTGCAAGTCCAAGAAGGATTACCCATTCTTTTCCCTTTCCACTGCTGTATTCTTGGTAAGGAGCAATTACATACAATAGGCATGGAGACACCCGTCTGAGGCTTGTGATACATAGAGAGAGATACTGGTGTCATGTGACTCCTAGGGGTCAATTATCTCCCTAATCTTGTTAATAAGGGACTAGTCCATTATTATGAAATATTAGGCATATACAATATTTCCCTAGTAAGTGCTAGCCCCCCAAAGCACAATACAGACATACATCCCATCACTCCCATCATGGTCATTTGCACACACCAACTATAAACATGGGTACCTTAATAATCCCTTAACACAAACTAAATAAGCCGATACAGTGAATCAGTTTCAAAACCTTATTGAAAATGTAATTTACAAGAAGCCCAGGGAGGCAGAAGGAGCTCAGGGAGGTTAATGCGTGGCTAAAAAAGTGGTGCAGTGCAGAGGGTTTTGGGTTTTTAGAGCACTGGGCTGACTTCTCACTTGGGTACAATCTCTATAGCAGGCATGGATTGCACCTTAATGATGAGAGAGCTTTTGTGCTAGGGGATAGGATGGTAGAACGGCTGGGGGAGTTTTTAAACTTGTAGGTGGGGGGAGGGACTATATAGAAGTATTGGGGTAAAAAGGGTAGAGAGGGTAAGGCAGGGATTAGTTACCCATGGGGGAGGAGAAGGGGGGAGGGTTACAATAGACAGTAGGGAGGTATTAATAGGGGCCTCAAATACAGTGGCAAGCACTTCACAACGGCAGAGCCATAGCAACATAAAGTGTATGCTTGCTAATGCAAGAAGTTTGCCTTGGAAAATGGATGAGCTAGGATTATTAGCAGTACAAGAAAAATGGGGCTTAATAGGAATTACTGAAACATGGTGGGATGAATCTCATGACTGGACTGTTAATCTGGATGGTTATAACTTATTTAGGAAAGATAGGGGAAATGGTAAAAGAGGAGGAGGGATCTGTCTGTATGTTAAGCCTGAATTTAAGCCTATAGTCAGATAGGATATTTATGCTGGAACTAACGGCATCATTGAATCTTTGTGGGTTGAGCTAAATAGTGGAGGAGCTCATTCTAAACGCATATTGGTGGGAGTATGCTATAAACCCCCAAATATAGCTGAAAGTGAGGAAATACAATTATTGTTACAGATTGGAAATGCAACTAAGCACGGGCAAGTTCTAATAATAGGAGACTTTAATTACCCTGAAATAAACTGGATAAATGAGACCAGCAGCTCAGCTAAGGGGAGCAGGTTTTTGAGTACACTCGGGGATCATTATCTGGCCCAGGTAATACAAGAACCTACTAGAAATGGGGCCATCTTGGATTTAGTCATCACAAATAATATTAATATAATATCAAATGTTAAAATAGGGGAACAGTGATCACAAAACAGTATCATTTGAGACTGAATACAAAAAACAGAGTTGTAAAGGGCCAACAAAAACTCTAAATTTTAAAAGGGCTAACTTTAATGGGCCAATGGCAGCAATACTACATATAGACTGGGACAAAGAACTTACAGGGAAAAATACTGAAAATAAATGGACAACATTCAAATCCTTATTAAATAAACATACTCATCGACATGTACCATGTGGAAATAAAATGAATAGGAGTAAGTCACATCTCATGTGGCTTAACAATGACTTAAAGACCATGATGAGGAAAAAGAAACATGCATTTAAATTATACAAGAAGGAGGGAACAGAAGCAGCTTTATGTGACTATAAGGAAATCAACAAGGCTTGCAAAAGGGATATTAGACTGGCTAAAATAGAAAATGAGAAGTCAGTTGCAAAGGAAAGTAAGACTAACCCTAAAATATTTTTAAAATTATTAATGGGAAGAAGGCAAGAAAGGAAGCAATAGGAACATTACAATGCCATCTGATAATTAGTGACCAGGAAAAGGCAGATGAGCTAAATAGGTTATTTTCGGCGGTATACACAAGGGAGGTACCAGTGGTTGGGACACCGCAACATAAAAGGGCTACACTACCATCACTAAATAATTGGTTAACGCAGGAAGAAATCCAAAAGAGATTGGAGAAAATAAATGTTAATAAAGCCGCAGGTCCGGAGGGAGCTGGGTTCTGTAATAGCCAAACCATTATATCTAATATTTCAAGACTCACTCACTACAGCGTCTCTACCGGATGACTGGAGAAAAGCAGAGGTGATACCTATATTTAAGAAGGGAGCAAGAGCAAATCCGGGGAATTATAGACCAGTGAGCCTCACATCTGTAGTTGGGAAGCTTTTAGAAGGATTAATAAGGGACAGAATACAAGAATATGTCTATTTGAACAGGATCATAGGTAGCAGTCAACACGGATTTATGAAGGATAGGTTTTGTCAGCCCAATCTAATTAGTTTCTATGAGGAGGTTAGTAGGAACTTGGATCAGGGCAACTCAGTGTTGTAGTCTTTTTGGATTTTTCAAAGACATTTGATACAGTGCCACATGGAAGTCTAGTGATCAAACTAAGGGATACAGGAATTGCAGTAAATATATGCTCATGGATCGAGAACTGGCTAAAAGACAGGAAGTAAGGGTTGTTGTAAATGGAACATACTCCGATTGGTCTAATGTGATAAGTGGGGTTACTCAAGGTTCAGTATTAGGTCCTCTCATTTTTAACATATTTATTAATGACGTAGAAGTAGGACTCGAATGTAGTGTCTCCATTCTTGCTGATGACACTAAGTTGTGCAAGGTAATAAAATCAGATAATGATGTACTTTCCCTACAAAGGGATTTGCATAAACTAGAGAAATGGGCGGCTAAATGGCAGATGAGATTTAATACAAATAAAATGTAACGTTTTGCATTTGAGAAGGAAAAATAGCCATGCAATTTATAATCTTAATAGAGCAAATTTAGGGGTATCAGATATTGAAAGGGATTTGGGAGTACTAGTGGACAACCATCTAGGTAACAGTGCTCAATGCCAAGCAGCAGCTGCAAAGGCAAGTCAAATATTAGCATGTATTAAGAAGGGTATAGAAGCAAGGGAAGCAGATATAATTCTGCCACTATACAAATCTCTAGTACGCCCTCACTTGGAATATGGAGTACAATTTTGGGCACCACTTCATGAAAAGGACATTTTAGAGCTGGAAAAGGTACAGAGAAGGGCTACAAAACTAATAAGGGGAATGGAGAGGCTAAGTTATGAAGAAAGACTAACCAAATTAAACTTATTTTCGCTAGAAAAAAGGCGTCTACGAAGGGATATGTTTGCCTTATTTAAATACTTCCAGGGTCAATATAAGGCTTTGTCAAGTGAACTTTTTGTAGCAAGAGATTTTCAACTGACAAGAGGACATCCTTTGAGGTTAGAGGAAAAAAGATTTCACCTTAAACAAAGAAAAGGGTTCTTCACAGTTAGGGTGGTTAAACTGTGGAATTCTCTACCAAAGGAGGTGGTGACAGACAATAGACAACTTCAAAAAGGGGTTAGATATATTTTTTAATAAAGAGGGCATTCAAGGTTATCCTAGATAACTAGCAAAGGAATATTGATCCAGGGAGAAATTTGATCCCCAGTTTCTGGGGTCAGGAAGGAACTTTGCTTTTTTCCCCACTTATGAGAAAATTGGCAAAGTTTCAATGTTTTTTTCTTTCGGTTTGCCTTCATCTGGATCAAATAACAATTAATAATAAATAGTCCACATATTAAAAAGATCAATCGAGATCTATAAAGGTTGAACTTGATTGACTAACTCTTTATTCATCCTCAAATACTATACTATTAATAATTATTTAACAACTAATTAATTAATAACTAATCCGCATATTGCAGATCAGAGGAGATCTTAACAGGTTGAACTTGGACTAAAAGTCTTTTTTCAACCTTAATTACTATGTAACTATGCAACAAAGGAAGACACCTTTCTAACCCCCCCCCCCCCCCCCACCTACAAAATAGCTATAACTACTTCACAAACCCTGTAATGCACAATGAATCTAGAAGAATGACATGGAATCTTCAAATTACAATGTAATGAAATGTGTATAGTGGCAAGTCTGCTATGAATACAACTTTGAATGGCGCGTTCTCACAAAAACAAAGATAAGCTATCCAGTTATTACAGATGATCTTACTACAAGATCTTCTACAGAAGTCCTCTAATTATGTAAGAAAAAAAGAAGGGATTCTTTAAGAATTGAATTCCTAAAATAGAACTAACTGTAATAGTGCATGGCAATTACATATGGTCTTCATCTGGTCAGTACACCAGAATGACCATCACCTACACATAGCAAGTTTCATTGAAAAAACAAAACAAAAAAACCCAGTAATATACAGCTCTGGAATGTTCTGTGTGGGGAAAATGTATGGATATGTACAGTTTAGTAAGGATTTCATTTTAAATGTTCCAATTAGTAGTCATACCTACTGTTCACATCAAAGCAGTGGTACCAATGCTGTATTAGCTACCAAACCATAATGTAATGGTATAGAGTGCATATTGTTTATTACTGATCTGTGTTCTCACAATGATGCATTGGGATGACCATTTTTACAGATCCCTACCTTGAATGTGTATTGGTTAGGACACCCTATACATAATAATATGGATATCCACAAAATTGAATTCTTACAATAATGCACCCAACCATTGGTTTGTTTTATACTTATAAATTGGCATAATTCATGTTTGTTTATTTAATACTTCCGGTCACGACTTTGGGAGGAAGTTTATGACATAATTTATGTCATTTTATTTGAAAGATTATTCTTGCAGACATGAATTGTGTCATCCGTGTCAAATCTAAACATTTGTGAGATATGCTCACAGATCAATAGCAGTGGCGTAGAAAGAGCTTTTCCCGCCCAGGGCTATCCCCCCGTGCAGACATTATGTATGTATGTATGTATGTATGTATGTATGTATGTATGTATGTATGTATGTATGTATGTATGTATGTATGTATGTATGTATGTATGTATATATATATATATATATATATATATATATATATATATATATATATATATATATATATATATATATATATATATATACACACACACACACACACACACACACACACATACATATACATGTACACACACACACAAACACATTCATACATACAGTGCCTTGCAAAAGTATTCACACGCTTGACTTTTTACCTATTTTGTTACATTACAGCCTTAAGTTTAAGGTTTTGTTAATCTAAATTTTATGTGATGGATCAGAACACAAGAGTCAAAGTTGGTGAAGCGAGATGAGAACAATATATACATACAACTATTTTTTAGAAATAGAAAACAGAAAATTGGCATGTGCGTATGTATTCACTCCCTTGGTTATGATGTCCATAAAAAGCTCTGGTGCAACCAATTACCTTCAGAAGTCACATAATTAGTGAAATGCTGTCCATCTGTGTGCAATCTAAGTGTCACATTATCTGTCATTACATATACACACCTTTTTTGAAAGGCCCCAGAGGCCGCAACACCTAATCAAGAAATACTACTAACCAAACACTGTCATGAAGACCAAGGAACTCTCCAAACAAGTAAGGGACAATGTTGTTGAGAAGTACAAGTCAGTGTTGGGTTATAAAAAAATATCCAAATCTTTGATGATCCCCAGGAGCGTCATCAAATCTATCATAACCAATTGGAAAGAACATTGCACAACAGCAAACCTGCCAAGAGACGGCCGCCCACCAAAACTCACGGACCGGGTCTCTCCTCTTTCTTCTTCTTCTCTCTCTCTACCTTCTCTCTCCCATCCTTCACTCACCTTCTCTTCATCCTCCTCCTCCTCCTCCTCCTCCTCCTCTCCTCATCCTCCTCCTCCTCCTCCTCTCTTCATCCTCCTCCTCCTCCTCCTCTCTTCATCCTCCTCCTCCTCCTCCTCTCTTCATCCTCCTCCTCCTCCTCCTCTCTTCATCCTCCTCCTCCTCCTCCTCCTCTCTTCATCCTCCTCCTCCTACTCCTCTCTTCATCCTCCTCCTCTCTTCATCCTCCTCCTCCTCCTCCTCTCTTCATCCTCCTCCTCCTCCTCCTCTCTTCATCCTCCTCCTCCTCCTCTCTTCATCCTCCTCCTCCTCCTCTCTTCATCCTCCTCCTCCTCCTCTCTTCATCCTCCTCCTCCTCCTCTCTTCATCCTCCTCCTCCTCCTCTCTTCATCCTCCTCCTCCCTTCATCCTCCTCCTCCTCCTCTCTTCATCCTCCTCCTCCTCCTCTCTTCATCCTCCTCCTCCTCCTCTCTTCATCCTCCTCCTCCTCCTCCTCTCTTCATCCTCCTCCTCCTCCTCTCTTCATCCTCCTCCTCCTCCTCTCTTCATCCTCCTCCTCCTCCTCTCTTCATCCTCCTCCTCCTCTCTCTTCATCCTCCTCCTCTCTCTTCATCCTCCTCCTCTCTCTTCATCCTCCTCCTCTCTCTTCATCCTCCTCCTCCTCTCTTCATCCTCCTCCTCCTCTCTCCATCCTCCTCCTCCTCCTCTCTCCATCCTCCTCCTCCTCCTCCTCTCTCCATCCTCCTCCTCCTCCTCCTCTCTCCATCCTCCTCCTCCTCCTCCTCTCTCCATCCTCCTCCTCCTCCTCTCTCCATCCTCCTCCTCCTCTCTCCATCTTCCTCACCCTCCTCCTCTCTCCTCACCCTCCTCCTCTCTCCTCACCCTCCTCCTCTCTCCTCACCCTCCTCCTCTCTCTTCATCCTCCTCCTCTCTCTTCATCCTCCTCCTCCTCTATCTTCATCCTCCTCCTCCTCTATCTTCATCCTCCTCCTCCTCTCTCTTCATCCTCCTCCTCTCTCTTCATCCTCCTCCTGTTCCTCTCTTTCTCCTCCTGCTCCTCTCTCTTCCTCCTCCTCCTCCTCCTCCTCCCTCTTCCTCTCTCTTCCTCCTCTCGGTCATTCACACTCCCATTCTCGCTCTTCCGCATTCTCTCTCCCTCATTTTCTGTCACTCTCCCTCTCCTTCTCTCTCCCCCATGCTGTTGCAGGTGGCTGCATTTTCATGTCCCACTCATTCCCCTTTTATCCGGCAGGGCTCTCGTCCCACTCACGCTGCTCCCACTTCTCCTGACAGTTTGCTGCTCTTGGTGGCTGTTCCTCCCACCTCGCTCCAGTCGCCGATGTGTTTATACTTCTGGTGGTGCACCTTCGCTTTGTTCATTGTCGAATCCCTAGTGGTGGCCTCAGCTATGTTGTCGGTTTTGCTAGGATTTATGCACATCACCTTGTTTTGTTCTCTGCATAACCGGTGTCCCCCTTTCTCCATTTCCCCTACTTACCATGTGTAGGCTTGCGGCTGCTTGTGGCCTTGGATCTGCCTCTCTTCCCATCTCACCCCTATTTATCCTTGGCTTTGGCATTTTTCTTCTATACATATTAAAAGTTTCCCTACCATTTTTTAAATTGTTTTATCAGCACACGTTCGCTCTGGCTCGCAACTTTCCACACTATTGGCATTTTAGCATCCAGCTAATCTCATTGAGATTCCCATTCCCGATTATGCAAGCTAGATCACATCCAATGAACCATGGTTTTCTCCACTATATCAAGTTCCCCCCGCCTGAAGATCCTGGTTGGTCCTGCATGCCCTGTGCAGGATCCTACTTGTCTTTGCCATTCACTTGAACTCCTTCTCGATTTCATTGTATAACCATTTCGCCACATCTCACAGCCAATATACTATCAGCCACTCCCACCTTAATTCTTCGCCGTATTTGTTCCCGCCACCTGCTCTTCACCTATCGCTATCCCAGTATGCCCTTTATAAATGCTTTACTAACCCTCACTCCTCCTAAAAGGCAAACATAGTAACCCATTCACAGATAGTCAGTCTCACACTTGTCAAGTCTTATATGCTCCCTCATCAACTTTCTCTTCGATAGACAACATTTGATATATACAAAAATACTGCTCTTATTTTGAAAAAAGTCTGCTTCTCACAAAAGCAACACAACAGCAACAAAAAAGGAAAGCCGCACACTCAGCTTTTAGGCAAAAGTAGTTGTATGATTTTAGGCAGAAATAACAGAGCTTTAAAGAAAGTCTTAATGAAATAAAGGACGTAAAAAGTTATTAAATAGTAGATACATAGCAATATTATACTATGAAATCCAAAAGCCTTCCATGTTCCTGTAACCTTTTACTATTCTCAATAAAAACACAATTAGATCATATTGCTAGTTTTGGTCAAAATGTATTTCTGCATTGGGAATCCGAAAAACTAATTATATGCATAATCATGTTTGTCATAATAATCATAGTTAAGATAGAGGGAATTATGAACAGTTCCAAATACCAGTCAATATTGGCACAAAACCTTCAGGCTTCTGCTAGAAAGCTGAACATGAAGAGGAACTTCATCTTTCAGCATGACAACGACCCAAAGCATACATCCAAATCCACAAAGGAATGGCTTCACCAGAAGAAGGTTTAAGTTTTGGAATGGCCCAGCCAGAGGCCAGACCTGAATTCGATTGAAAATCTGTGGGGTCATCTGAAGAGGGCTGTGCACAGGAGATGCCCTCGCAAGCTGACAGATTTGGAGTGTTTTTGCAAAGAAGAGTGGGCAAATCTTGCCAAGTTAAAATGTGCCATGCTGATAGTCTTTTTGGGTATGAGTCTGAGTGCTGGAATAAAATCTAAAGGTGCTTCAACAAAGTATTCGTTTAAGGGTGTGCACTTATGCAACCATATTATTTTATTTTTATATTTTTTCTTCCCTCTACCTAAAAGATTTCAGTTTGTTTTTCAATTGAATTGTACAGTTTATAGGTCGCATTAAAGGTGGAAAAAGTTCTGAAATGATTTATCTTTGTCTCATTTTTTTACAAACGGAAACCTGACATTTTAACAGGGGTGTGTAGACTTTTTATATCCACTGTGTGTATGTATATATATATATATATATATATATATATATATATATATATATATATATATATATATATATATCTCAATTTGCTTATCAGGTATTCAAATTAGACTGCATATTTGGCAACCAATCAGAAATCCTAATGATGTCACAAGTATTTAAATCTTAATAGAATATATTCTTGCCTTTAAGACTTAAGTGGCAATTAATTTCTTGGAACACCAGAGGGTTTTCTTGACCCTTCACATTGCCATCAAGGAATTAAAATAATATTAGCCAATGACCCTTGACATTAAATTGTAAATAAAATAATAAACAGGGCATGGCTAACATTCTAGTGAAAATGGGTTATATATACCAAGAACAAATGTATGTTCTGGGAAAGTATCACTGTATACATCCTTAACTGAGATCACCCAGCATTGTCTGGACCTTAACTATAAAACATTTGAAGGAATAAACATTTTAACAAATAGACTTCAAGTTGAACTTTTCCAATTAAACTAAAGAATGTTATTAGGTAATGTGTATCCAGGCCAAGAAACAATGGTATGTCTATCCAGGAAAAATACAAAAAAGTATTTTTCCAACCAGAGAAATCGTCAATGAACAATATCTATACCTATATACTGTATGTATAAAAAGGTATATAAAATGTATACTGTATAAAATATCATATAATAAAAAAAAGTTATAGAAACATTCCGACACTATGTTCAATTTTACTTAGGCGTTTCTTTTTCTAAATCCCTTTTAAGAGTATTAAAATTGAAGTGTAATTATGTTTATATATAGGTCATAGCAGTCACTCATTAAATTGATTCTTAGATCATTTATGAAATAAATCCTGTTTGGTCTTTAAGTAAAAGTCTTGGTATGAATTTATTGAGCCTGTTAGCCATTAATATATGTAATAATATTTTGATATTGATATTTAAAACTGAAAGTGGTCTATTTTTGTCTCTGGATAATACTGCTTGAAAAAAAAAAATTCTGGTACCTTGTAATATATAATTAAATAATGTTGCTTAGTGAGGAGCCACTGTGTTAGCTAATCTTTTTAAATAAATATTTTGAAATCCTACCTAATAATATTTTTGTTTAGTCCATCTTAACACTTTTTCTGTCTGAGTGGAATTGATCTGATCTGCTATCTTGTTCGCATAATAGTCCTTTTTGGAATCTGCATTTGAGATTATTTAGGTATCCTCTCTAAATCGCTCATTAAATTAAAAGTTAAGATTTTGGTTTCTTATATATTGCTGCTTTCTTATACAGATTTAGACCTCATTAGAACTGCCTTTTTGTTCTGCCCAGATTCATTTTGGGATTGTGGCCTTCATAGAGTTTATAAGACAGTACTCAGATATTTAATGATCAAAATATGATAAAAAAAAGAAATCTTCTACCAACACAGGAGGGAGGTATGAAAGCTTACAATATCATGGTCTGACCATGGGCTTGCCAAAATGGGCATTGGTAAAGCACAGTACAGATTTTATTCTTTCATAACAGCCAATACACAGTGCCTACTATCTGAGCTCAAAATCCTGGAGTATCAAACCACTAGGCTTTGTGAACCCAGGACTCCTTACCGGATAAGCCATTACCAAAGCCTGACTTTTTTATTTTATATATATATTATACTTTTTCGAACCATATAACATCATTACATTCAAATCCCCCATGGGGGGGGGGGGGGGGGGGATTAAATCCTAAAACAATACGTTCACAGACTGTCCAGTCTGATTAGAAAAAAAAAAATCAAATGTTACTTACCTCCGTCCACTGCCTCCAGAGCCGTCCACTCTAAGGCCTTTCCATTTTTGTTAATTGTTCTTTATATATTCACAATGGAACTACCCACTAATCAACAGCTCGCATTTGACTCCAGTAAAACACTATCGGGTTCCATTAGCCATGGAGCCCAGATGTCCATAAACTTTGTACCGGAGTCCTCCAGTAAAATAAAAAGTATATCACCTCTCACCCTGATGTAGCAGTCTCCATGCATCCAACAAGTGCAGGTCACAGAGTTAATCTGCTTCAGTTTATTTGAGTACTTGGAACGTAGGACCTAAGACCAGGTTAAGATCTCTACTTTCTTGTGCTCAAGGTTAAATGGAAGTTTTTTATGTAATAAAACAGCTACTCCTGCCTTGTTGGTAGGTCGGGTTGTAGCTGCAAAAATGGCATACGTTTTATGCAAGAATTTGTGAAGTCTATTATGTGCGAAATGTGTTTCTTGGAAGAAAATTACATCAGGATGTAAGGGTTGATAGGACAGAAATGCCTTGGGCTTCCTAAACTGGGAGTTAAAACCCCTAACATTATGTGAAACAAAAACAAACAAGGTGTCTGTCATGGTACCTCAGTAGGTATGGAGATGCTCTGCCAATCCCAATTAATATCACTATAGCTCCATGCGGCCGTATGAACTGGAGACCTGACAGCAAGTGGAACTGGCCCTGAAGGCGGCGGAGGGATCTCATCATGTAGCCTGGAATCTGGAACCAAAGTAAGGAGAAAAAAAAAAAACATAACAAATTTAACCATAACATAGTAACATATAAACTCTGACCCTTCCTGAAACAGGTACTTAAGGCAATTTTGTGCCTGGGGAAGAAAAGTAGGATTTCCATTTTCCTCGAAATCCCCTCTTGTAAGGAAGGAGATACCCGATAAATAAATTGGTTAAATCTTATTTCAAACAATCAATGAAACAATACCCCACAACAAGCTTACACCTAGGGACCCAAGCCACTGTACAGCCTCCACTAAGAAGCCTATGTGTACTTCCTCCAATTGCTGTACCTGGAGTTTTCTCGGCCCATTTTCGCATGACACCCGTTCATCAAACCATGTTACAAACAAACATTATATGGTGCTGGAACATTTTGTTGCAAAGTATACAGTAATCTTAATGTTCAAACCACAATCCAATGTTATAAACATCTTTGACCATGGCTCCCTGTCCAGATAGCCTCAAGTCTCATATCTGCTATGTTGTGAACCCAAGTCAGTGTCCATGAGCTATGAGAAATGTATTCATTCTGTAGAGTGTCCTTCCACGACAGTGCACCTAAAAAAGTTATTGTTATAACTCCTCTTTAATATCGAACCAAACAGATTTGTGAAAAATACTTTATAATATCTAGGTGCCAACGCAAACTCCTTACACCTCACTCTACCCTAGTTACTCAATAGTCCAAAGTGGTCATTCCAGTTTAGTTCTCTGATGATGGGCTTGGAGTCGAAGTTACGGTCTCTGAACGCTGATCCATCTGTCTACGCTGACGTTTGGACTGTTGGGCGTCTGTCCACTGTCTCGCCGGCCTTTGAGGCAGACTTATTCCTTGCGGAATTTCTAGAGTATCTTCTCTAGATAAGAGATTCAAATTTGCAAGAACCGAAGGGCACTCCTCTAGAGAGTGAAGGATATGATCGGTCGCCCCAACCGGGAACGATAGACTTAAGGGGAACCCCCACCTGTACTTAATATTATTTGTAATCAAAATGGATAGGGACGGTTTTAATTGCTTGCGTTTTATAAAAGAGCGGAGGGAGCCAAGTCCACAAAAATCTGAATCTGGGCTCCATCAGGGCCGACAATAGACTGATTTTCTGGATGTTGAAAGAATTCGGTCTCTTTTCTCCCGACGCAAAAATCGAGCTATTGCATCCTTTGGCTGTTCTGATGAATCTGGACCACCCAGGGCCCTATGTGCCCTTTCAATTTCACAAGAGTCTTAAGGGTGGTTTGGTAATATAATATGAATAATCGCATTCAAATACAGTTTCAGATCCACTACGGACTTTGGAATCCCGTTGAATCTTACATTATTCCGTCTGGATCTGTTTTCCAGTTCGGGTTTATTTTCCAAAGTGTATATATATATATATATATATATATATATATATATATATATATATATATATATATATATATATATATTATATTATTCTGAGTTATATCCAGACGATTTCTCTGTTGGGTATCCACAATCTGGTCGGTTACTGTTTCCAGTACATGCGTACAGTGCCCAAGATCCTGCAAGTTCTGCCTGATTTATTTAACCGCCTTGTCAAAGTGAGACTGAAGCAGGTTCCTAAAGTCCATTAAAGATATATCTGACAACTTGGCCTGCTGGTTAGAAGGCGGAGTGTCCTCCTCTATATCTGAGCCTTCCGAAGAGCCCATTGCGGACGTATATGGGAAAGCTTGCTGTTGTGCCTTAAAATGTTCCGAGATACTCCTGGAGGGCAAATTCCGATTTACCCATCATTAAATCCAGCTGATAAAACAAGCACAAATATGTGAGCTAGAGATTTGAAGTCTCAAAAACGTTTTTTTATATATCATCTTAGAGCCTACCTAAGGGCAGGGGCTCTCTCTAGCCTAAGCCTATCTGTTTACAGCATTGGAAGGTCTGGAAGGTCGAACCTAGTAGCTAGTGTGGGGGTTACATATTAGTGAACCTCATTTGCAGAGACAAACTGCCCCATTTGAGTGGTGACATCACAGGTTGAGCTTGCAGGGGGTATATATGAGCTTTTACACCTCCACTGTGGTATATAATGTAGAAAAGTCCTGTATTACCCCTCTCTCTTTATAAAGGGGTATATAATATAAGCAGATGCAGCCGGACGAGCAGGGATCACTCTATAGAAGCTCCTCCTATTTTTGGAGTAGATAAAATCTCTGCAAAGATCAGTGACTGCAGAATGCAATGCTATGTGATCAATGCCTATCCCAACAGGGCATTCTGGCAAGTTTGTATTTTAAACTAACAAGTCTTAATAAAGTTGAGAATACAGCCGGTTGTATTTTTTCCCAGCTAATGTGTATAGTGTTCTTTATAAGGCTATATTGAGTTGCAGTGCCTGTCCACAAGATGTCACGGTTGCCTAGCCTTTCCCGCAGGATGATGCACTTAAAATGGTTTTCTTTGCAAGCTGCTTGCTATTTCCAGAAGCACAGCAGGGGTGACAGAGCCCTTTCAATTTAACGGGATAGTTAATTTGTAGATAATTTTATCAGTGGAGTGCAAGATAGTTCAATGGAGTATTTACAGTCTAGGCACTAAACATGACAGCCATCATGACTTTCTAGTTTAATAAGCCTTAAGTTTGCACACATGTGGGAGACAGGAGGTAAAAGTAAGATGGTTTTCAAGTTCTTGATCCCACCCTGCTGGTAGGGGGAAAGGGCGCTAAAACGTTCAAGCTGTCTCTTTATTTACAATTGACGGCTATGTGGTCAAAAAGGCGCCGTTTGTAGCTCGTTTTCCCACCCGAGCATGGATGACCTCTCTTCTAGCATCCACCTTCTTCTGGCAGTCTTTGCTAGGGTAAGAACAAACCACTGTAGATTTTATTATTAGTGTATTGTGTGTCTCATTATATGGGGGATCCCCCGATTTCCTCCGATATGAATTACCAGCTCCTGGGTCTGTTTATGCCTAGTGCAGGCTATCTGCTCCACGCGGTCTGCCTGGTCTTCTCCCCACCAGATACTCCTTGGGTCTACTCACAGCATGAGGGCCAATACCCCTAAAGCTGACCCGCCAGGCCTTGAAGCAAGTCACCACTGCTGTCCGGTAGGGATTTCGCGGGGCCGCTCTCAATGCCGCTGTCTCTCCACCGGTCTGCTCCTCTGACCCAGCAGCTGGCTTCCTCTGTCACAGCGTGATGTCAGCGCCTCAGAGCTGTTACCGGGTAGGGCTTGGTCAACCCGAATCCACGTGGCTTCTAAGTTCACAGAAACCTCATATATTTTATATCATTCTGCTCCGGTTAATTAGCTGCAGATGGTTCTAATGATCCCAGGGCTTTTGGGTCAAAATTTGCCCCGTAATTTGCTCCAAGCTTAGATCTCCTCACGGAGCTCTCTCAGGACACGTCGGAGTCAGTTACTTGCAGGCCACAACCCCCCTTGAATGTACTTTTTAATTTAAAAATACTGCACCATCAAACATATAACCAATCCTTGAATCCTTAGAATGCTTTGCTGAATGAAATGTATATTGCTTTGAGCTATAACATTATATTTTTTAGGTAAAAAATATGGGGATTCGTTTTTTTTTTTTTACAAAATGTGTTTTTGTATAAAAAAAAAAAAAAAATAACAGCAGGATCTAACAATATATACTGCCTCCTGTCTCTTAAATTAGACGTGAAATCCTTTGTCATTGTGGGTAATGACTGTAAAAGAATATTTGGACAAACTTGGACTCTTTGCAATAGTGTTTGGGCACAGTATGCAGAAGCAGGTTTGGTGTCTTCATTCAGGAACCATTTGATTTGCCTTTTCAGGATTCAGAAAAAAGGTCATATTTAGTTGAGATCACTTGTGAATTGACAGGGGCAGAAAAAGACACAAGACACACATACCGACAATATAAAATCCTCATATCAGAGGTAAACATATTTAAACTATCATTATATTATACAAAATATTTTTTGTAATAGCTAGAAATCTGGGGAATATACCACTTGCCTCTTGTCCCCCCCATATCCCAACTACCAAGACAGGGGGAAAAAATCCCAAATCTATCAACCTATGCACTTTAACCGATAAGCAATGGGAATAATAGTTATACAAAAAAATATAGCCATTTGTTTCTTATGAGGCTCCAGACACTTCATTATATAAGACCAGTTCGACAGTCCTTGAAAAATGTTCTTCGACTTCTGTAGATCTAATCCTTTCCTCCTTGGAGAACCATTGATTGTGTTATTCTTGATGGGCTATTAGATCCTCTCTAGACTTTCTCATCAGTTTATCTTTTGGCTGCTTAGGCATTATGTCATCTATAATTGTTATCTTCTCTGATACCACAATCTCCAAAGGATAAATAGGAGTGTAATTGATGAGTTCCTATATTTTAGAAAATAATCATACCTTCTTGAGCATTTTTTGCATGTATGGAGTTTGACCTTATGATAGGATTTAAGTTTAAAAGGGGAATCCCCATCTATACTGTAAACCAGCTTTACTACATTTTTCTGTAACTGGTTTCATGTACCTTATTTTGATAGGAAGATAGCAGATAAATCTGCAAAAAATAAAATAAGAAAAAATGTAATTGTATTGTTGACTTTCTCTGTGATAAATTGTTGGTTCCTAGGGGTCTCCAATAACTTATTTCTGGTCGATTGTCTCAGAAACCCAATGATCACTTCTTTAAGCATATCTGTTCATTGTCCTCGATAGGGCTCTATGAACTCTTTCCATTTCCAAGAATTTCTCATCTTCTCATCTACATCTGGTAGTCTATAAAATATAAATTCTATTTGTTTCTAACAGATTTTTAAGCCACTGATATTATAAAATATTGAAGTTTGGCTAATGAACATAAAGTGAAGGAAGGTTCCACAATAATAATCTAGAGGAGTGTCACCCCTGCCTGTGTAAATTAGAGGCTACAAAATTGGTTTGCCACCAAGATGTGTCTTGTCTTTTTAAACTGAACTCATTGTATTAATAAATGCAGATATTTAAATCCACTTAGTCATTGTGGATAAGCAGTCTCCCAAGCACTGATATACCAGGGTCTTTTTTGTTTTGTTTTTCAAATTCCCTTTTTTCTCTTTCAAAAAAGAAGCAAACAATAGACTGTAATATAAATCTTCTCTAATATTAGTTTTTCTTCAGCGGATAGGTTGAATGTAGAGTTTTGTGTAAACTGACCTATTCATGCTTGCATTGACTTTGCTCTTCCACTAGGTGTCAGTGTAGCGCAGTCCCTGAAATTCTGTTGGGCTGCTACCGAAATAGACAAAATACAATGCTTGCTCTCTCAGACTCCATTTTGTGTTCCTTAGCAAAGAATGCAAAATCAATAAAAAGACAGTATGTAAAGTCTTAAAGACAATCCTTTATCTGCTAGCTTATTGGAGAATTATACATGTGTTATTTACGCAGAACTCTTAATTGTAATGTACTTGATTATGGAACATATACGTCCAGTAATAATTAGCTATTATATTTAGAACAGTACTGTCCAGTACTTGGATTCCAGCTCTGTGGTAGCCCAAAACCATGTGATGTTGTGTGGGGAAATTTGCAGTCTTCTGGGTACCCTATGCGGTGTTATTGCCCTTTGCAATTAGAATCCGTCGGCTCCCTTTCCAAATGGTTCGGGAGGCAGTTTTTGGGCTCCCCCCCCCCCGGCAATGTTGTCTCACCTCGGCAATACCTTCTCTAAATCGAACACAGTTCTGTGACTATATGCTCTGCCTTGTGGTAAGGCTTAGTTGCCCATCACTTGGTAAAAACCCCGTAAAAGAGTATTAAATAATTAAAAGTTTGATATCTCTGCACTTCTACTTGTAATTTCAGTAAGTTCTTATAATTTGTTTATCTGTAACTGGCTCCGACTTTTACACAGTCCCAATCGGGCCGGGCCGGAACAGGCCATTTATAAAAGAAATCAATGCAAATATCACTGGGATGTGTTCGATATTATTGAGAACAATCTATAAGAAGCAAAACCATATCGATATGATACTTTATTAACCCTTTAAAACCAAAAACAGGCTGGAACGCACACTTTATGAAGTGAATTCATACTAAAATCATTGGTATGTGTTAAATATAATTAAGAACTAGATTTAAGAGCCAACCCCCATCTAATAGTATGCTTAATTAACCCTTTATCATGCCAGAATACTATATTTCGCAAAAATGACCTGAAATGGCACCTTTCCAAAGTGTCAAAAATACCAAATTAACCAAAGACACATAACTAGATGGGATTCATGTAATAACATTCATAAATTCCACAGAAATTAATTTCAAGTACCTATCCCGGGCCAGAATACAATAGTTTGCAAAATGACCCGGAACAGCAACGTTTTAGAAAGTCAGCATTACAAAATTCACCAAGTACACATAATTAGGTGGGATTCATGTAATAACCTTCATAAATTCCAAGTACAAGTCATATAGATTGTTCTCAATAATATCCAACACATCCAGTGATATTTTCATTGATTTATTTTATAAATGTCCTGTTCTGGCCCATTCCGTTCCCACTTTTACACCGTCCCTCTGTAACTTTACTTTTTCATCGACTGCTCTTCTTCCCTGCTGTGGACGTGCTCCAAAAGTGAATTTTAATGCATTAATGACAAAAAAAAAAAAAAAAAGAATATGGATAGAATATGGATATCAACAAGAGATGTAGCAAGATTTTGTATTGGATCTTAAAGTTTTGGAATAATTGAGTGAAGAACAGTATAGTATGGTATCTCTTAAAAAAGGAAAATGCCATCATTGTTTTTATTAAGAATTGCTTACAAGCTCTGTTTTTTCCTGCATATAATAATACAAATAATACTACCATCTTAATAATAATACCATGTTTTAGCATGTTGCAGAATGTTGCTGAGAGATGGTCTGATTTGCTAGTATGAGGCATTGCACAGCAAGTACAGCATTATTTATGTGTATTTGTCTTCATGAGCTAAAGAAGGCAGATGCAAGAAGGCGCTATTTAACAGATTTTAGGCAGAAAAAAACAACAGCTTTTAAGCACTCCTTAATAAAATAAAAGTACATAACATTAAATGGATATACATCACATATAATAGTTGTGAGCATGCGGGTTGTTGCTAACGCTGTGGCCGCGAAGCGAGGGCCGCATTTGCTGGCAAGGACCGCATAATTTACGGACTTAGCAATCACACATACGAGCACCCGGACTTAGAAAAAAAACATTTACAAGCTTGCAAAAATACGACCTTAGCGCCCCAAACACGCGCACATGAAAACATTAAAAACACAATAAATACACACAACAAACACATAAAAAGTTTACCCACAGCAAGAGGTGGGGCACCCAGGACAAGTGAAGTTACACCTCAATTTAATTTGAAATACAAGAGTTTAGACACTGAAAATCCCCAAAGCGAGAGAAAAAATGGCAGCCGAGGACGCAAAATCAGCCACAGTGCAAACCACACACACACACACATTAGGCGGCATTTTAGGAAACACTAACTTAGACAATGCGGAAGGACACACCTACCCTAACGGATTTTCCTTGCGCACGCACACTATTTACACTACACACTGCACACATTGCTGACACTTACACAGCAGCTCCACAGCCGTGAAAACACACATTCTATGCTGCAGCAACATGAAAACAGATTGTCAGCTCTTCAGCACAATGCAAACTGCATATATTACTTCAAAAAAGGTAAAGTATATTCATTTATTATTCTATTATTTCATTATTCTATTAATTATTTCATTAGCATACAAAAAAAAAGACCGCCAACGCTGCTCATAGCACACAAACAACCAACAGCCTCGCAAAGAGCGCCGAACGATCTCAGAACACCAACAAAATTAATGTCGCAAACAAACACCATTACCTGCCTTACAATCTTATTGCCGTCATTTTTTGACGGGCAAGCTGCTAGTTTATAATATAATCTTAGTGAAATCCAGAAGTCTTACATATCCCTTTCAGGGATAAAAGGGATTATGGATAAAGTTAGACATTGGATAATGTCAACATTATCCTAATTTCTGACGTAATCCTACATGTATACATCATTTAACAATCATACTTTGTATGTGCTACTGTTTACATGCAGTAATATTGAAAAAGGAAGTGAATAGCTTGACGTGACGCTTCTACATTGGAAGTTGACAGCATGAAGGACTTCAAACTTGCTGTATATGCAAGGGCAGTTCCTTCACCAACAGCTTACACAATACATGTGAAGGAACCATTAGTATATTTCACAACTACTGGGACTGAATCAGCAAAGAACAAGTTGAGAAACACTGAACATGACAAACAGATATACAACGTTTTGAAAAGCTTCAAAGGTTACTGAAAATTTACTTAAAAAATGTGTGTGATCCAGTTTAAAAAGAATTTCATGGGTGGGTGCAAAGTATAAACTAAGGCGTTCTTTACTTATGTGTTTATACAACAATCATAGTTCATAACACGCAATTTGCCGTTCAAGTCCGATGGAGGAATCCATCAATAAAATTATTTTAAAACAGGAAGGCAAAAGTGGATAAATCATTAACAATTCCTTTAAAAAGATTTAAGAAAGTTCTATTAGAAACATAGGTTTGAGTCCAGATAAGAGCCAAAAGGTCCATAAAAATCGGTCTATTATATATACACTTAAAGGGCTACAGAAGATTCCCTGTTTTTAATATTAAAATAATATAATATATTAAAATAAAGTGTTTGTTTGCATACCTACACAATATTTTATTAACACGCGATTAAAAAGCTCTGTTTTACTCATTAAACCTTCCAATTCGTTCCAAGAAAGGTCTTCCACCTGTAACTCATGCACACTGTGTCTATGTAGTACTATAAGTATTAACCAATCACAGACCATTTCTGAGCAGCATGGTAGTTCATGTATTAAAAGTTAAAAAGAGACATTGGAGTTGTAAAACTTTCATTTGGGAAGCACTATGGCTAAACTGACCCCACTCCCTGCCTGACGACTCTAAAGCCAATGAAAGCAAGCAATCTCCCTGTGACATCTCCCACACAGGTTTGTCATGACAGTCTTCTGAAAAGTGATACCTAGTGGACCTGTGGGAGAGGCCCAGCTATCCTTGATGCATTTCTAAAGTAAGATTAGGCAGGCAAGTCACTGTGCTTTCTGGGACAACTGAAAACGAGAATTTCTGAGTGTTTATACATTTTTTTGTAAGACATTAAATGTGAGTTCATTATTGGTATGCATTTATTGGTAGTGTTGTGCAGTATACCTGTTGTATAAAATTGGCAGCTCGTCTCTCAGTTCTTTATTGAAGTCTTCAAATATAATTTCAGCTTTATTAAAATCCTCTTCTGCCTGTTAAAATAGAGATTGCTCAAATGAGTGACAAAAACGGATTAACAGATAAGGGTCAACAAAATGTGTTTTATGAGACGTTGCTCTTCATGTAACAGATTGCAAGTTCTTAGGAATAGTCTGATTTAAGTAAGCACAAGCCATTTAATCAAACAAATGTATGTTAGATGTTTATTTGGGAGCTATTAAATGGCTCCTATCTTTAACATATGCTCCCAGCCTGCCTTACAGATGCCCATTATGTTCCCCGTCTCCACATTCCCTTCTGCTTTGTGGTGGGGGGCACATTTGTTGGGCTTGAAAAGGCCAAGGAGATGCAGCATACCCTCAGGTTGCCTAGGTTCTGTATCCACACACACACACACACACACACACACACAAGCCAGCTAAGGCAAGTTGCTGATTCTTAGACCAAGTTACTAAGTTCCAGGACAAGTTGCAGAGTCTCAGGACAAGTTGCAGAAATTCAAGTGAAGTGAAAAAAATAATTCAAGCCTTTCCTCTAAATGAAACATACCATGCTTAAATGTCCCAAACAGAGCATACATTTTAATGATCAGTTTTAATCTTTTGTATATAGTTTTTTGTGCCAAACCTCAAATATCTGTTACCATAATACAATTAAGGGTTCACACCCCTGGGTACTTTAATTGTCACACGTAGGCTAGGACTCTCCCCAGTCTGTCTATCTCCCCGTCTAGGTGCCAATGAGTCTGTGGCCCCAGGTATTAGACATCTCCGGTAAGTGGAGCCAGAGTGTCTGGGTGAGAGGTTGGAGACTAACCAGAGTGGGGAATCATGAACTTGGGGTGTATAGGCCTCTGCTAAGCGGGGAACCTAGAGGAGGGTGGGGGGGCTGGTTATTGGGCCCAGGGCGCCCTGTAAGATGGGAAAGGGATATCTCTAGGTCCCATGCACTTAGGGAAAATGGCAGTTGTGTATTTACACTGTCTAGCCGACCTCGGCTAGGGAAGTTGAGGGGACCAGGCTGCATTCACTTTTAGTGACCGACGCAAACTTCCAAACGTTTTCTAGGAAATTTTCGTCAGGAATAATGAGGAAGGTCAAGTATTTCCTAATTTCGGCAGAGGCTCAGCCAATGTCATTGGGCCTCATATCATTCATTTTTCCCACTGCATTTTTGTTTTGCATTTAGACCTAGAGCTTCACACTCCATCACCTCTCTTCAGCCTCTGAACTCACAGAACAGGCCTTCCTGCCTACCTTGTCCATACTCACACACCTAGGATTTGGGTTAATTTATAGTGCAGGTTTAGCATTATCACCTCTATTTTCACAGTCTATATACCCACAAACTTAATCACCAATTAACCCTCTATTCTCTTCAATTACTTGCCAAGCCATTGTTTCTTCCATTTAATTACTTTATCTTTTGTTTCATCTATCCCTTTTAGGTTGTTTATGAGTTTTCAATATCATAAAGGTTCTTTGAGTTTAAAATCTTACATATATGGTGTTTTTTGCAAAGACAGGGCCCTCACCTTTTTTTTAGGTGTTTAATATGTTATTCATATTTTCTTTGTAATTATCCCTTGTATAGCGCTGCAGAATATGTTTGCTCATTACAAAAAACTGCAATAATAACTTTGACTATAGCCAGGCTGACTAATTTCATTCATCTACAAGAGATTGTTGAAGACGTTTGTTTTTGACAACATTGCAGTAATCTTTGTGTAGAATATGTACGGGCATGTTACATTAATATGAAATTTCGGTGTATTTTTACCTTTGCAACTTTTGCCTCATCTTTTTTCTTGGCATTCTGTAAAGCTTCCAGATGGTGTCTGGCACTGTCATAATCCACCATTTTCCTCCCCCGTTTGGCAATTCTCTCCTGGGACACAAGTAAAGTAGGAGTGCACATTATAAAGTAGGTGTATTTGAGCCTATGTAGCCATTTAGCAACATATCTTTTGAAGTGCTTATTGAGATATTTAGCTAGGAAGCACTATTATGTTGCTATAATACTTGTTAATATTTGTCCTAATAGTCACCATATTTAGTGTTAAGCATGGGTGTAGGAGCCAAAAATATCTGGGGAGGATGTAACATATAGTATAAAAATACCACAGAACTGCTTCTTTACACATAAACACACACATTGAAACAAATGTATAATATATAATAGGTAGCTTAATGACGTGTGCCCAGAAAGTTTAAGCTAAATTGTACTCTTATTGATTTAGGATTATACATATCACATTATTCCCTTGTAGGAGTATTTAAAAAAAACTAAACATAGATTTGATGGCAGATGTGAACAAAAAAAAGACTTATCCACTCTTCCTAAAACGTTTGGCTTACTTAAACCTCTGTATAATGTTGCGCCTTTCCAAGGCATGCTTGAATTATTTTACTGTGTTTGTCACTACCACATCCCGTAGAAGGCTATTCTACTTCCTTTTCTGGAAATAGAACTTGACCCCTAAATCTCTTTTTCCCAGAAAGATACTTCCCTTCCAAACTTTATTAAATAATTTAATATATTTTAAGGTTTCTCTCATATCCCCTTTCCTTCTGCCCTCTAAGCTATATATTTATATTTCAGGCCATAAAGTATTTTTTGTGTGTTGTCTTTTACACCAGAAACTATTTTAATTGCCTTTAATTGAACCGATTCTAATTAATTAATTTTCGTTTGGAAATATGGTCTCCAAAATTGGACACAGTGTGCCAAGGAAGACCTGATTATAGATGTATAGAGTGGCATTAGCATCTCACTTCTAGAAGATGCACTCGTTATACCATACATATACATCCCACTACAGCCACTCAAAGCAGTCTGAAAAGATTTGTTTTGTATATGAAGTTGCAGCATATACCCAATATTAAAAAAATACAGAATAGGAATCTGAAAGATCTTCCGTTCCTATATAGAAGTTAGAACAAGCTGGACAAATGTTATTTTAACAAAAATGAAGAATAATTTATAACTGACTTTTCAGTGAATAAAGAGTAGAGTAGATACTACTTATAGTATAAGTAAACGGTTATTAAGACGCACCTTCATTTCTGGAAACTGGGACATATAATTCTCCATGATTCGCACTACTTGATCTGAAAGCTTCTCCTCGTAATCATTCCAGAGAAGGTCATCGCTCTGCAAATCATAGTTCAGTTACTAAAAAAGCAATAAGAACATACAACTTCTAGTAATTTATTTACGTCACCATTTTTTAATATCACTGTGACATATAGGAGTACATTCTTGTAAATAAGTAAAAAGTTAACACTACTCCGGGCTAGTACCATCACAGAAAAACCCCTTTTTTAATAGAAATAGACCATTTTTCATGAATGTAGGAGTACACAATTAGCCACATAAAAGGTTAATGTGCTATAAAACTCTGAGAGGTCAAAATCATAGTTTATTAATACAAAAACCCTATTGGTTATAATAGAATTTAAGAAGTTATGTCCAATTTCTACAGTAGTTCACCCTTACAACTGGCACAATATCTAGGAAGGCAAAGTACAATTCTCAATATATATATATATATATATATATATATATATATATATATATATATATATATATATATATATATATATATATATATAGTTTTATTATTACTTTAGAAATTCTCAGCTGAAAGACTGAACTTCTGGGTTTTCCTCACATACCCTGCATATGTAAAATAATAAATGCAGTCATCTGGATGGATTACGGTAGTTTAGTTTCTTTGTTCTATCCGTAAAAGATGTCTATACAACGCCCATTGCTTAATTACATCATTTGTCCTGTTTTTTTGATAGCCTACCCCTTCTCTTTAGGATCTGAAATGTGTCTTGACACAATAGTACTTTGAATATTTGATGCCCAATATGAGTATGTGTAAGCCTGTAAGAGACACTGGCTGGTGATCCTGGTGGTATTTTGCAATTGCCATTAGGTTTAATGATGCGGTTAGGTGTATCCCTCAACAATGGCATGAGTTACTTCAAACTCTGTAGAGGCGTAGATCAAAGATGCAGTAAAACAAGAAAAGGAAGACTTTCCACTCTGTTGGGATGCATAGCATTCTGGCACTTTTATTTGCTTCCAGGACACAGATTCCCTCTTTCCACCAGCCTACCCACCTAGCGTATTCTGGGCAGGTTGAATCAGTTCTGGTTCACATACAATGATGTCCCCAACTGATGTACTTTGCAGTCAGAATGAGTCCTGTTTTGCATAAAATAGTCTTCCCGCACCTTGGCATTTAACCCAGAAGAGGGACATTTTAAAAAAAGTGTGTCTTGTGAATAATGATAGAGTCACTTTAGAATAAAACAAAACGTGAAAGCCGTTGGTCTATGTGGGGAACCCGGGTCTCCTACCAACCTAATATCATTGCGGAGTCTGAGTGCTGTATAATCACCATAGATCTGGAACTACATCCTACCCAACATGATTTTCTGAGTATTGCTGGCTAGATTATGTGACATATGGGAGCTGAGGATGTGATTCTGTATAATTTTGCCAGAAACCAGCAAAGCTGGATCTGTTAAGCAAGTTAAATTTATGTAGCCAGAAAAGAAAAAAGCCATCACCTCCAGTTTGATGATAGCTGCTAGTCAAGATATTTTATTTTGTTATACAACATTTCCTCTGCATGAATTACAAGTATGTGCAAATATTTTAGTTTTCAGTTCAATTTTGATATAGTGGTCAAAATAGGCATAACATAATTTTTTTACTGGTATATGGGTTTATTATATACATAAAGCATGTTTTACTTTCTTGAAAAATTTTGAACTTTTAGTTAAATTTGCATATCTTTAAACAAAAAAACTGATGAAACTGGTGGATTTTCAGCATTTCAAAAAAATGCACTTAAATAACCCAAACTGTTTTATTTTTGTAAAAAAAAAAATGTTATTGAGCAGCTAACACAAGATGATTACATGGCATAATTTTTCCAGCACCATAAAAATGCATATAATCAGAAGATTAAGCCAGAAATATATAGTTTAACATTTTGAGTTAAACAAATAATGAAATTTTCGAGCATAATTCATTACTATCACATATTGTAGTAGCTATAATCAACGGCATCGATGAATAAACGGAATGAGCCATGTGTATTTTAATCAAAATACCAGTACATGCATTAGAAAAAACATGAATATTACTTTAATATAGTATGATATGCAAATATTAAAAAGTTACCTCAATAATTGCCTTTAGGTCATTATATCCATCCCATTCTGGACTGTAAATTGTGTGCAAAGTCTCTGATAGTTTCTTGGAACTTTCATGCATTGCTGGAAATAGAATTTCATCCAATGATTAGGATTAATCACACATTAATTATTTCAGATAGAGCATGGCAAGTATTATAAATGGTTTCTAAAATATAAATCTCTATTATTTTAATATTACTGAAACATAACATTTCCGTCTTGACGTTCAGTTAAAAGGTTTCCCCTGCTTTTAATGTGAAAAAGAAGGGCCACAACACAAAAATGCCAAATAGTAAAAATAGTAATCTTAAACCAGATTATATGAAGCAAAAACTGCAAAATGGGTTATAAAAGTTTATTTTGTGCCTTCACCTCACTAATAATAAATATCATCTGAGAAATGTCTTGTATTATTGAAAAGGATAAAAAAAAAAAAAAAAGTGTAAATGAATCAATATACCAAAGCAAATACAAACACTTTTAAAACAATTTATACACATGCTAACACTGCCACACAAAGTAATGTAGAAATCCTTGTTCAGCTCCCTGAACAACTCTGCCACACAAGGAAGAAGCGCAGTTCGATATCTTAGCAGTAACAGGTTTTAATCCTTTCTTAACACATATAAGGTTGCCAAGTTTGATTCTCAGGATACTTTTTGGCTCATTTTTTCCACTGAAATAAAAAAAATTATATCTTTTCCTTCCTTAATTTCCCTTACTCAGCAGTATAGGGATAACCATAGTAAGTAATAAACTTAGGGCCCTATGCTAAATCGGACGGAAAACTGCGGTATAGCTGTAAATTGGCTGCGGGAGCTTTCTCTTCTCAAGTTCCAACAGTATTCTAATCATTCACTCCCCCACATTAGGGCACTCAGTGGAAAGCCGCCAATCCTGCCTTAGACACAACAGATTTCTGTGTAGGGAGCAGCCAAACCAAACATGACAGATGTGGCACGGCTGTACGAGCCAATAAGAAATGTGAACGTCAAATGCAAGTGGGCGATGCAAGAACAAGCACTGCTAAGTGATCACTCTCGTGTATCACACCCAAACCCTTTAAATTGTAATTTTGCAAGTTTGATTTTAAGCTAAAAAATAAGGCCCTCCATTCCTTGTAATGTGTTGATGTAATGTACTTAACACCTGTATAGCGCATGTTGGTACATTACAAATAAAAGGATAACAAGAAGAAGAATAGGCTTCACACAGTGCCGATTACTCATGCAACAGTCCGTTGTCAAGATAGACTGTATGTAAACAGAGATTTAAAACTTTAGATTTTTTAGCAGTTATAATATATTATAGTGCAGGGGTCAACAATCCCTGGGGCCGCGGACCAGCACCGGCCCGTGTGAAGGGAAGGGAAGGGGAGTATTGTTCCTCAGGGGCTGTGCAAGTCATTCCTGAGGGAGCACAAGCCAACTTCCATAGCTGGAGGCGGCACCTGCGGCTCAACAACCCCACGGCGTCAGATGATCTGGGAGGAGGTCAAGGCCATGCCGCCCCCACCCCCGACTAAGAGCCTGCGCAGGGCACGAGTTGATGAGAGGCCCACCAGGCACTTTCCGCTAATCCCCATGACCAGGCAAAGTGAGAGAGAAAGGGGGAAAGAGGAGAGACCCAGGGGAGAGAAATGGGGGAGCGAAAAAAAAAAAGAAGAGGCACAGGGGAGAGAGAGGGAGGGAAGGGGAAGAGACCCAGAGGAGGGAGAGGAGGGGGGAGGAAGAGACCCAGAGGAGGGAGAGGAGGGGGGGAGGAAGAGACCCAGAGGAGGGAGAGGAGGGGGGGAGGAAGAGACCCAGAGGAGGGAGAAGGGGGGACAGAGACAAAGAGGAGGGAGAAGGGGGGACAGAGACAAAGAGGAGGGAGAGGGGGTGGAAAGAGACACAGGGGATGGAGTGGGGGCAAAGAGACACATTGGAGGGGGAGGGGAGTCACAGGGGAGATAAGTGAGGGAGAGGAAAAAAAAAAAAAGACATGAGAGGGAGTGGGGGAGAAGACTGGGGTGAGAGAGGGGACAAAAAGACACAGGGGTAAGAAATGAGGGAGGGGTAAAGAGACAGGGGAGGAGCGGGGGGGAAGTGACAAACAAAAGATAGTACAGAAAACAAAAAGTACAACACTATATCATGCTGTAATTTGATGGGCAATTCACTGGTATAATATAACAGAGCTCTGATATCAATAAATATTACATACATATTATACCCAGATAAAACAGCATCTATACGGTTATTCAATACCCTGCCAAAATGTAGACGTATTCTCTTGGTTTATAGTTTGTTTAGAATATAATGGAGATTTAGGATTTGTAAACGTTTCCAAGATGCACGCGGTTTTCGTATTTTGAAAGCCCTCGAGAAGTACTAAATATTTAATTATGACTTTATTTAATTTAATCAAATTAGAGAACATCTGTGAAAATTTCCAAATCTTCCAAATTTACTACTCACACTTAAATAATTTTTTTATTTAACTGCCAAAATATCCTATTTATTTTTCTCATTTTAAATTCTTAAATAATTTTGAATTGTTATTTTTAAATTTAATTTATGCATCTGTGAAATTATTATTTAAAGCAATCCTTTCCTTATTGTATTTCACAGAGAAATTATCTTAGAGTTATCTCTATGTTGAGCATTATTATTATTTCTTTTTTTTATGTTGTTCATCAACCTAAATTGGAAATTTCATATAGGTGTGAAATTTTATATAAAAAAAAATATTCTAAAACTACTTGATTAGAAAGAGTGATATTATTAATATCAAACATCAAATCTTATCCACCATTTGTGATCAAACAAACAAAAAAATGCAAGGAGTGAGAGAGATATGCAAGAGTTGGACATTCAAGTAAATTATTTCAATATAGGGTAAAATACCCTCCATTTAACTATTTAACGTAATTGATCAATTAATCTCTGAATTATTTTAGTTTTCCATTTGTATGATCTCAGTTGTTTAGGAGGAGATTTAATGGAGTTAAGGATACTCATCCTATCCAATTTAACTTTAGGAGTTACCAGTGATGATTGTAGGAGATTTTAAAATAGCAACTACAGTGAGAGTAATCTAGTTAAAATGCTATCAAAGAAAGCTGGTTGATCTTGATTTGGGAGATATTACAGAATATAAATTGAATTTGTCGCACAATAATTTGTACCAACAACCTTCCTAATCTAATTATATAGTTTTTATCGAATAGCCAAGCCTCTTTTTTGCTTTTCATATTTTGTATATTTCACTTTAACCCAATCTCTTTGCAATTTTTATGTTTTTTAATATTGAAGTGTGTAAATTATTTAGGTTCTTTTTGTTCTCTCTGTGTTGAGATTTTCCATTCTGATTTATTGGAACGTGAACCTGCGATTTCTAATAAGGTTAATGACTTCCTCATATATTTATCAAGAATATACAAATTTTGTAATTCTATTTATTTATACCTCCAATCTTATTAACAAATATTTAACCATGATTAAATTGCAGTTACTAAAGATGATTACAGTTACTGTGAATAAGAGAATCTTATGATATATCCTCCAATTCTGACAAAATGAAGGGAGCATTAACCTCCCGTAATTAACCAAAGTAAATCAAAGCAAATTGTTTAACGCTTTCAATTTTATTTGGTGGTCAGTAATACATTGTCCAGTCCCGTATAATGATAATTTTCTTGCTGAAGACAGACTATGTAGTAAAGAATCACCAATAACATGCATGATATTTCTTCAGATGTATATATTTTATGGAAGAGCCATCTAATTTTAACAAGCCCAAACAGTCTGCAAAAATATTAAATTCTGCCATTATGGTTTATCAAAAGGATTTTTTATAATCTTCAAGTTTCCAATGCATGTCATGAGATAGATATTATTATGACCCTTGAATAACCTCAAGGAGCCTGCAGGTTTCGCTCTGCTATTATAGCTCTTATTGAAGTAAATGAGGTAGGGTTTCTTAAAAAAATTCCTCAAAAGAAAAAAAAATAAGATTGAGGGGCCCCTGGACTGAACCTTGGGGTACGCCAACAGAGGGTGAGGAAGAGGGTACCAGAGAAGGAGATGCTAAATGTTCTATTTTCTTAGGTATGACGTGAACCAAAGAGAGCATTGTCTCGGATGCAGAGGGTTTGGATTAAAAGAGGGTGGTCAACTGGGTCAAAGGTAGCAGAGAGATCCAGAAGAAGTAGAATGGAAAAGTTACCCTTTGGCTTGGAGATGAGCAAGTCATTAGTGGATTTGGAGAGAGCTGTCTTAATGGAGTATTGGGGCTGGAAGGTGTCAAGAAGGGAGATGGAGGAAATACATTAGGTAACATTGCTTAGGAAACATGAGTCATTAACTACAATGTTTGTTCAATAAAGAAGGTATCACTATTTACTGAAATACTCTGATTAATTATCTGGAATACTGTACATTCACGACTCCTCCACTCTTCATAACCTAGGAGACATGAAAATAAGACTAAATCTCTGTTGCTTCACCAGTGATGCTTCTAATTGGAAATCCATCAAATCAATCCAAAACATATACATGTAGAGTAATAACTATTTTTTTTAAAGAGGCCACCTATAATACCCCATGAACTTAGGAGCAATTTCCTAAGGCACATCTTCTCACCTTGTTCAACTTCACGTTGTTGGACTAGGAATGACGTGATAGATAACTTTGCAACAGTAATAAAAGGGATTAGATCTAGCAAATAAACAAAATCAAACACAGGTCTTATCTCACAATTAGATAAGAAATCTATTTTTAGTAGGAGTGCTATGCTGCAAAGCCTATCTGGTATAAACAATTTACTGGATAATTTGAAGGGCCAACTCACTAGCCAGGTGCACTTTCCATGCAGCAAAATGTTGTTTATTGCCATAATCCCCATGTTCTCACTTTGGGTCTCGCAGCGCCATTCCTTAGCACAGTTTTTTGGGGGGTGCACCCACACTATACTAAGCACTTGCAAATAATTCTTAGCAGATGTACAGATCTTTTGATTTTCAGAAATACAGATGGCACAGTGTTATCCAAAACACTGTTCATTCAGGCCAGGTTTTACCCTACTTATTGCCTCTGGCCTTTTCTGTTTTTGTGCTGGTACCGCTTGCTACTGGTCTCCTGCTATAGCCTCCCATAGCATTTCATCGGAAGAACTTGTCAATCTACAAAATAAGAGTTAGCAATACAAATATATGGCAATTAACTGCAAGGGATATGAAAGGCTCCAAAATGTTACTAGGTATATAATATACCTGTGTATCTATTTACTTTTATGTACTTTACTTTAGTAAGAAGCATTTAAAAGCTACGTTTTTACTGCCTAAAAATCGGACAAATAGTCCCTGTATGAGTTTAGCCAGTGCAGTTCATGAGAACCCGTAAGTAGCATCTCATTGTATATTAATGAGACAGAGTCAATCATAAATGAAAGCGTCATCATGACGCAAGTAAAACAGGAGTTTAAACTACAACTAATTAGGGAATAGAAGTATAGTTTTTGATCGGACTCACAATCCAGCAATGTAGAAATCAAGATAATTAAAGCAACTGTTCTAATCCATGCAGGTTTTATTTTATGTATTAACCCCCTTGATTCCCGGGATTGATATACCACAGAAGTAAAACTTAAAAAAAAAAAAAATGATATTGCAGTTTTGCGAGCTTGAGACTGTTGTGCAATTAATTGTGATACATTTCCATGCTTTCACAGTATTTTAAAAGTAAAGTAGTGTGTTTGTTTGCCATTGCAGTTATACGAACATGTGTGTAACCCACTTGCGAGTCCTATCTAGTACTCGTAATTTTTTTTATATATTTGCTATTTACGGGTTTGAAGGCAATTGCGGGCTTGTTGAATTGTTGTAATTGAATAACGATTTTGCATATTTAGCAGGCTTGAAAAAAATCAATGGAGGAGATTGTACAGAGTTATGTTTTTGCCAAGCACTCAGTGCTTTTGAGACTGTAACTTGCAACTGGAATGCAAGTTGCTAAATGTATGCAATTGAATACTAGTAACATTTCCAGGCTGCATTACGGGCTCATGCAATTGCGATTTGGTCAACTGAATAGGACTACTTGCCGTTCTGGGTGTGCAGTGTCTCATACTAACCAGTCAGTGAACATCTCTCAGCAGCATTCTGCAACATGCTACTGAGTCATGTTCCCTGATAGGCTAGGACACTACACTGCACATCCAGCCCTACAGAACCTGTGTATGCTTCAGTGGGCAGATCCATACAGGTACTATTTGTTTGATTTTATATAAAACCCCCCCCAAAACAAACAAAAAAAGTTTATAAGCACTTCTAACTATAATAAAGTACATAAAAACTAATAGATACACACCTGGCAAAATCCCATTAAATGTTCTCTAAAAGCTTTCCTTAAGACATAGCAGTCGTGCATATACATGTGAAGTTCTGCTGCTGTTGGAAGCAACAGCTTTGGAATTCTCATCAATGAAACAAACAGAAATTGTATCCCCTCCTATACTAATCCATTTGTTTTACAAGCCTTAGGGACAATGAACTGTCATCTTGGGGCTTGATCTTGACCATCCTATTTTGATACCAAATATTGCACGCTTTTCTTGCTTTGTTCTTAATTGATAGTTTTAAAAGCCATCTTCCAGCTAAGATATTATGGATTAGATTTCTTATGTTAGTTAGATCTGTGATCTTATTTCACTGTAAAAAAAAACGGGAATATACACATATCATACTAATATTAAGGAACATGTAGCTATTATTTACCCTTTATAACACTGTCACATTTTGGTTCCCACCATTTATCTGGTAATAAATAAAGTGTATTAAAAAATTATAAATTCAAGATACTGAGAATATTTACTTGGCCCTCATGTTCACATTATAAATTGAATGTTGACAAACTTGACTAACAGGAACACAATTTTAATTTAAGTTGAGCTATTAAAACTTTTCACACGGTCGCACCCATTCTTTTTTCATTACTACAAATGTGCAGTGGTGAAGAAAAACAAGAGCACCCCTGACTTGCTGGGTGGGTGGTGTGAAAGCATGTTTGTGGTCAAGTGGATGTGTATTGTCAGAGAAGTGGGCATGCAGGAGTGGATAGGTAGGCTGGGCTATATGGTTGAAGAGATGGCAGAGAAAGAAGCCAACATGAATTGAGACAGGAAAAAAGAATATGAAATGGGTAGAGAAGGAAAGAGGCTTGTGAGGGTGGAATAAAGAGATATAAAAGAAATGAAGATGGGTTGGAATTACATTACAAAAGTGAGTGTGGGAGATAGTGATGATGGGAGGTTGAAATCAAAGGAAGGACAGGGCAGTGATGGAGGAACGGGGGAAAAAAAAGGTAAGTAAGGCAAATGGGGTGGTAGAAAATAAGGGAACTAAAGGTGCTTATCGGTTAAAACTCTATTATAATTAAAAATAAGATTATTGCTGTATGCATTGATATATTTTTATAGGACAAATATTTAATTAAGAGTGATCACAAATGTTTGTCTAATAATAAAAGTATCACTGTATGCTGCATTATTCTTATTTTTCCCATCTGTGCTACTGAATAAAGAAATCACAAATAAATAAATATTTGTTATGGGGGGGGTTGCAAAATTATGAGCAAACAACATTTAAAATGGCTTGCAAGTTTTCAATCTTGCAAGGTGATTTGGGAAAGGGTTCCTGGAGAAAGAGGTTTATTTACATAAAGTAATATGGACAGAAACTATACATAGATTGAAGAGCGAGGCATTTGTGGGCACATTTGCACGTCCCAGCTCAGCTTCCCAGAATGCAGTGTAATAACGGTTCTTCTCTGAATTCTGAGCTGGAAGCAGGTTTTTTAACTTGCTTTAGACATTCAAATGTGAGCACAGATGTACTTTTTATTTAATATATATATATATATATATATATATATATATATATATATATATATATATATATATATATATATATATATATATATATAGCAATTAAAGGGCCTCTGATTATCCACCTTTCCTACGATTTAGGGACATGGAATGTGTCTGGATTTCACTGCGAATATAATATATCTAGGTATCTATTTACTTTTTTACATACTTTATGTTACTAAGAAGCAGAGCTTTTAAGCACTTCTTAAAGCACACAAAAGTAAAGAGATAAGTATATTATACTCTCAGTGAAATCCAGAAATCTTTTATAAACAGTTTCAGTTTATTGATTTTCTGAGAGAACCCATGTTGAAGATAGCCATTTTTCTCATCTTTTCCAATCTACTTTGTATTGACTTACCACTTCTCTGAAGCTGCATCATTGATGTACAGCATAACACACAGTCAAAGTAAGTTATACTGTGCCACAAGTGTGGACCAATTTTTAAAAGATGGGAGGGAAAATCAGTGATTTCATGACTTTAATATACATTGATATCAAATTCAAACAATTACAATCACTTTCACTGAACAGGATGTGTCGTTTTGTGACATTCTTAATTATCATTTAGTTTTGTATATATCAGAATATAGTTTTATAAAAATTACTAAACACATAAATGGAGTACGAAATATCCTACCTTTCACAGCACTGAAGACTGCTTTTAAATCCTTGCTTAGTTTATTACCTTCATTCTGAAAAATAGAAAATGAAAATGTCTGAATGTTTTATTTCCTGAATGGTGTGCCCTACTTGTAGTGCATTTTTATGTGGGTATGTAAACAGCCTCTAAGACAAGGCCTTTTAGCAATATAACTGGAATCTTGAATTCCGGTGTTATCCAATGGAGTTAAATTCCTTGACGTGTGACCAGTGGCAGAGCTACCATATGGAGGGCCCTGGTGCAAATTTAACATGGATTACTCCACAGAACAGATAAACTTTCTGGACACCACCATTTCCATTACAAATGGCAAACTGAATTCATCTGTCTATAGGAAACCTACAGACAGATGCAGTTACCTCCACAACTCTAGCTTCCACCCCTCCCATACTAAACAAGGGATGATATTACCGCATATGTTCAAACACACAGGACAGTGTTAAACAGAAGGGTTACAAACCCTGTGTCATCACACAGAAAGTAACCTCTGCCATCAGAACACCACGGGAACACCTGTTGCAATACAAAAACTAAAGAAACAACTTCATGTACACCTCTGGTAACCACATACCATCCGGTTCTAGAAGTAATACGCAAAATATTTAAGGATTTACAACCACAACTCACAGAATTGGAACATATTCCCCAAACCCTCCATTCTTGCATTTAGGCAGCCACCAAGTTTACGACAAACATTAGTGAACAGAAGATTGCCAAATGAACAGCATAACAGAGAAAGTGGCACCAAACAATGCAATAAAAGTCGCTGCAAACTATGCCAACACATCTGCAAAGAGGACACAGCCATGCACAACAACAAGACCTACAACATCAGTGGGTTATATTCATGTACATCCTCCAATGTAGTCTATATGATACAATGCACTGTATGTGAAAGGGGGTGCTACATTGGGGAAACTAGCCAGAAACTACACATGCGAATGAACCTCCACCGAAGCTCCATCAAAAAGCACCATGAAGACATGCTGTTTTCATAAGCTACATGCTATGTTGAAATGTATTGCTCTTTATTTTTACTCTGCTGTGTTCTTATCTACAACCTGATCTATAGACTTACATACTGACCTATCAGGACATTTACAATGCTGGTCTGTTTCTCACTTAACTCTGCCCAATGAATTTCGTTTTTCTTGTTTTTCCAATTTTATATAAGAAAACATACACACATATACCTCTAGGTGAAGGGGTGTCTCAGCCCTGGTCCTCCATCTTCCCTGTTCCCCTCACAGACATTACCAGCCCCTAAACTCTTGTGCCTGCCTATCCAGGCGTCTCCCCGGCCATGGGTCAATTTCTCCAGCCCAGCCTTGTTCCATGCTGCCCTGTCATCCGTGTCTCCCTCACCATGCAGACTCAGGAGCTGCAGGGTCAGTGAGGAGAGCGAGTGTGCGGCCTCCATCTCCTACAGACAAAGTGCAAGTGGTGCGTTGCACCAGTCCTCTGAGAGCCGTGAGCCCTGGTGAAATGCACCACTGACATCTTCATACCTGGATGTGACCTCTCCAAACTCAATCCAGCTCTTCCCATTATAGTGAAATTAGCCCTTTGCTTGTCCTTAAACCCCCCTACAGGGCTCAGAAATTACATACAAAAAATATGGGCTCCATGAGTAATTTTACAAAAAAAGCTGACTTTTAAATCACTACCAAGCAATTACACCACTCAAATAAACTTACGAAAAATGGCTGCTTAATGGTGTTAAATTCCTAAAAACTGCAACCCACTTAGCTGTCTCATGGAAATATGACAAAAGCCTATCACACAGAGATATTAATTTGAGGCTTGATTTCTCATATTCAACATAATACCTTATGTGAATCGGGGGAACCCCAGGGATTCTCCCTTCCCACACGTAGACCCCAGAGATCTCCCATCTGCAGCATTTGGAATCAAAGCAATTAGCTAGCTGTGCAATTTATTTGGTGCAACAGTTTGTCTGGGTGCTAGTGCATTACCTGTTGACGGTTAAAATTATAAGCACACTGCTCGAACATTTCATCTTTAGTTTCTATTGTTCTTCCCAGTTTTTGGAGGACCTACAAGAGAAAAAAGTTAGTCATTATAAACATGATCCTTCGTAGTAGGCAGGGACATTTTGTTTTAACTTGGCTTAATATCATATGTATTATAGAATTTATGAATAGCACTATGGAATATGTAGGCACATTATAAACAAAGTACAAGTATAAATAAGTATTATTATTATTATTATTCATTTGGTAGTGAAAAATATAAAATGATCTCTTCCCCATAGTTATTGGGTTTCACAAACTGTTATTATAGTGTTATTAATTTCAATTAATAAATTAGAAGCATTAAAATCCAAATAATAAATAAATTATTCCTTGCTATCTGTTATTGCTCATAATCACTTCTTGACATTATAAATAAGAAAATCTGACGTTAATTTAACGAGTCTCTTATAGCAGAGTCAATGAAAATTATGAAATTTGCATGGAGAACGTATTAGCCAACCCCCAATCACATCCTAGTTTTTTTTCCTTTGGTTGATACCTCATGTTTTTTTCAAATGAGACCACATATGCACCTTTTTTTTTTCTATATAGTATCTGTGTAATACACTTATCTTGGCTTTATCCATTTTTTTTGCATCATTATTCACTTTATAAATATTTATTTAAAATATTTTCTACTAGCGACTTGCCCGTCAAAAAATGACGGCAATGTAATGTATATGTTTGTGAAGTTGTTTAGTTATTTAAATATATTTTTGACCCTTGTAAGTATTGTGATATGAAGATGTATTTTTGTAAAACGTTGATGTAATGGTTTTTAAAAATGAATTTTGTATCTGAAGAATTGTTCACTTTAATATACATAGAATCCAGAGGAAAGTAAAAAGTAAAAAGACTTTTTGCAACGTGCCGAATTTTAACATGAAGTTTAAAATATATGTAAGGAATAACCTTGAAAGTATATATTTTTAAAATTGAACTTTATTTTTTATGTAACTTTGGAATTTTTGCAAAACATTTGTGTAATTTTGAACATTATAAACAGGAACATAGTAAATACATTTTGTAACATAATTTTGAATTAAAAGTATTAACATTTGAATGTAAAAACAGTTTAACTTTAAATTAATCAGTATTAACATGCAATTTGTATCAGAATAATTGTTAAGTTTAATATACATTGAATGTAGAGGAAGGCATACAGTAAAAACTCTCCTTAAACCGTACGTAATTAAAGTAATTCATTACTGAGCACATAAACTGGCGATAAACATGAATGAAACCTTAACATAGTGACTTCACATTTTAACATAATTTTTCATAGAAATGCAAGGCAAGTATTTTGTGAGGCGAATTATCCATAAACATGACTTCCATTAATTATGACTGAATTAAACAACAAATTGTTTTGTATTTTTGAATGTTTTTCCAAAATGTTTGCATGGCTTTAGTTTGTATCCTGCAAAGTTATAGTACTTCATAGTAGACAATGTTTTTAGTAAAAATACGTCCATCTTCTAATAAATCACCTTGACTTTCATTGTTTTCAATGTAAACTTTAATAGCCTGTGGATTTTTGCACCGTGACAACGCAACGTACAATTGACCATGTGCAAAAACTGGTTCTTCCAAGTAAATACCCACAGATTTGAAAGTCTGACCTTGTGATTTATTAATGGTCATGGCAAATGCCATAATAATGGGAAATTGTCTTCTTTGAAGTATAAAAGGGAGACTACTTTCACTTGGTGCTAAATCTATTCTTGGTATGAAAACTCTCTCTCCTTTATGGGTCCCAGTTAAAATTTCAGCATCTATAAAATGGTCCTTTAATTGTTGAACAATTAACCTTGTGCCATTGCATAGGCCTTTTTTGGGGTTCATATTTCGCAGTAACATGATAATTGCACCTTTCTTTAGCTGCAAAATATGTGGTGGCATTCCAGAAGGAGTTAAAGAGTTAATGAATTCAGTTGAAAAGTTTGCCTGACTTTCATTGTCATCAGCAAGTACAGAATCAGCACTGTGATAATTTTTTTGTGGTGCATTAATTTTTTTTAAGATTTCATTATTGAGTATTAATGCATCTTTATTTTTACACGTCAGTATGACTTGGTTGGCAAGCTCAGAATATTCTTCGTTATTTATGCTCCCTTCAAATATAGCCGATATAATATCTTGTTGACAAATCATATGAGGTGGGATCTCTACAGTGTCGTCAGGTAAATGTAGTATTTTTTCTGTTCTTCCTTCTCCAATTTTAATAAGCCAATCATTGAAATCAGTTTGGCCTTCTGATCTCATATTTTGTTGCAGTTGAAGATGGGTAAAATGTTTCCATACTGTACTTGACTTTATACATGTTTCAATAATGTCTGTTCGATTTCCATGTACAACGACAGGTAATGTTTGTCTAAAATCGCCACCCAACAAAATTACCTTTCCACCAAATGGAAAAATATTATCCATGACTTCACGAAGCAAACGGTCAATACATTGGAGGGCATAGCATGACATCATTGTGGCCTCATCTATTATAATTAATTTACATTTCTTCAATTTCTTTGCTTGTAAGGATGTCATGCGAATATCTGACACTGAATTTTCCAAAATAGGCACTGGCAGTTTGAATCCACTATGAACAGTTCTTCCACCTTCTAATAAAAGTGCAGCAATTCCAGTAGTGGCAAACGCCATTGCTATTTGTCCTTGTGCTCGTACTGAACTCATTAATAAATTGTACAAATATGTTTTCCCTGATCCGCCAGGTCCATCAAGATAGAAATAACGCTCTGTCACCATGTCATCATCTATAGCATTTTTAATGGCATGAAATGCTTGCAATTGTAGTGTATTTAAAGTTGCAAGTCTTTCTTGTGTTCTTTCTGCTTGTAGTTGAATGTCATAGTCTTCAAAGTTAATGTCATCTATTAGACCTGGATCAGGCAAATTAAAACTTGCACAACTTAATCCATGAGTTAAAAAGACTTCTTGAATTTCCATTAAGGCTTTTAAGTGTGCAATGGGTTCATTGTATCGTCGCATAAAGTCTTCAGCCATATTACTTTTAAAAGTCTCCCACAAAGCTAATGCATTTGGAGCATTTGAGAAGATACAAATAAAAGCAAATTGTTCTCTCATCTGTCGTGGCATTTGACATTGTGCTGCTTCTTCTAAACATCTTTCCCACTCAGTATCATCAGCGAGTAAGTTTCTATTTCTTGCAGCTAAATGGAAGGATTCATATACAATGTCATTAACAGTTCTTAATTGTTCAAAACTTTGTGCTCCTGGAACATTTAAAAGTAATATCCGTAAGCAAAATCGTTCAACATCTCTTGGACTGACTGTGTAAATTCGTGGAATTATTTTATTGCCTCTTGTTTTTCTTGCTCTCCATAATCCATTCACAAAAACATAGTGATATGGAATTTCAATATATAAGTATTGTGTTGCTTGAGCATCAGTGGAATTTAATGCAAACCATGCAGTTAGTGTAGTGTGACGATCTTCACTTTGGGCCAATGCATTCATTTCATTTCCAGAATGGAAATAGACTAAATGTCGTTGTGGCAAATGTACTGCTAACCTATATACTGCATGTGATCTATCATGCATTTCAAATTTTAAAAGCCGCCACATAGCTTCTGGCGCACTGACATAGCGAGCATCTACATGAGATGCAAGTTCATCATGTACTAACTCACTACTTTCAGGGTTGTCTGCACTTTTGACGACTACAGTAGCTGCATCGTAACCTTTGTAAATATATTTGTAGACATATTTAATTGATTTGATGGAAGTGCAGGCTTCTACGTTGATGTGGGCGTTGTACTTCATGAGTAAATGTGGATTGTAGGGTACTACATATCTATTGTCCACTTTTTTTCCACGAATAATGGCACTATCTCCTTCTCTTCTTTTATAAAGTGGATATCCATCACAATTGGCATATGTTTTGTCTCTATAATCTTTGGGAAAATCTTTGGAACATTGATTATTTTCCATACATGGTGATTGTGGATTAAGGTCTCCACAGGGTCCATGAATCATGCGATGAGTAACAATCTCATATAGTCTACCATATAGTTCTGGATCCGGTAGTTCAGCAACTATGACTGCATCCACTTTGGCCGAAGTATCTAATTTATCTTTCTCTTGAAGTATTATGAGAAGATGTGCATGTGGAAGGCCTCTTTTTTGAAATTCAATGGTATATACATAAGCAAGACATTTGCCAAATAACTGATTTATAGTAAAGTCACGTATTAATTCATTTAATTTTATCTTAAAAACTCTGGCTACTAAATCTGGTCGATCTGAAGCACTTTGTCCAAGAAGTAGATTTTGATGAATTTCTGGCCATTGTGGATTCCATGTAAATGTCACAAATAAATCGGGTTTTCCAAATTTAGTCACAATAGCCATAGCATCATTGTATCTTTCTCTCATATTTCGAGGAGATCCTTGAAAGGAAGATGGTAAAATGATGGCTTTGCCAGCTGTCATGTCTCTGCTTGTAGCCACGTCAGCAACATAGTCCATGAGTCCACAATATTGTTCTACACGTAGTTTATCTTGTTGATATTTTATAAAGTTTAAATTATTTGCCTCAACTTGCAAATATGAATCAATAATCCATTGTTGTGTTAGTTTTCCACCACATAAAATGGGATTAAAATCATCTCTAATGGCAATTTGAGCAACTTTAAATTCAAGCATAGAAACATTATTTGGGATTCTGGCTTTAGCATTTGGGTAACTGGGAAGGCTTAATTTTGGTTGCCAACCTGCTTCTCCGTGTGGGAAAAAGATGGGATATGTCATTGGATCTAAATTTGGACTTAAAATATTAATATTAATAAATGGTTGGTCCTGATTTCTGGGATATACTCTAATGTCTCTTTGAAATGGTGGTTCTCCTTCATCATTGTGAAAGACCATTGCAACCTCATTTGATGTTGGCAAGTTATAACGACGTTTATCAGTATGTCTGTCTCTTTTAAGCACCATATTAACCTTTGGCATGGGTAATTGATGTCTTTGTGCATGAAGTAGTTGTTCATTTTCTACTTCTGCCAATTTTTTGTAAGCTTTACTGTAGGGATTGTTGTCCATAATGTTATTTAGCTCTATAAAAACACTGGGTAAGCATTTTTTATTTTCTTCCATCTGCATACGTTGGTCAACAGCTTCCATTGTATCTAGGACATATAGTTGAGCGAATTTTCTTTGCTCTCCTTCCTCTGGATGTAAATGTGAAGTCCGATGATAAATTTGTCCTTGGACTTTAAAACAGTAAGGACCATGTCCTGGTACATTAGCAGCCAATGTTGCCCCCATAGATGCAAATGATATGGCACTATTGTAGGATCTTATGTTTGTCTTAAAATTGTTGTAATTTGGAAAAGTAGGTTGAGTCATAATATTTAGTAAATAGGTTGGAAATTGTTTCCTTTGTGGAAGTTTGAACTTTCCTTTTTGACAACAACTAATAAATTGTCCATCTCGAGGTCTCTCCTGTTTAAAATAATAAGCCTCACAAAATTGACATTGAGTAGTCATGTCCCCACAACTATGAACCTCTACTGCTAAAGACTTCATTAAAGGACAATTTGCAACGCATATTGGATGTTGACTTTGATATTCATCAGATGAAAAGTCCTGAAATGTTTCAACAACAGGTTCTAAATGTTTAGTTTTTTTCGTAGCTTTTCTTGGTATATGTTGGACTTGTTCGGTTGAAATGTCCTGTAAGTTTTTAGTAAGAGTTTGTAAATGCTTTGTTTTTGTAGTTGTTTTTTTTGGTCTGTCTTGACTGGTATGTTGTAAAATGTCATCTGATGTTTTAGGAACAGTTTGTAAATGCTTTATTATTTTTTTATTTTTTTTGGTTCTATCTTTCATTTTTGCAGCTGATATTCTTTTATTTGCAAGTCTTTTGCGTTCTTTTTCTCTTCGAATTTCTTTCTCCTCCGGTGTCTGCTGGGCGGCCCATCTCTCTTGTCTTTCTCTAGTTTGACGTCTTTTCTTGTCTTCTTTGGTCTCGTTATCAGCCATATTAATCTGTAAACGGAAACAAATAAATGTAATTGTGTATATTTAAATTTGTAATTCCTGTTAAAGATTATTGTGCACAATTGTTGAAATAAAAGGCAAATCATGAATGTATCATTGATATTTAGTTAAATTTATAATTCCTGCCTTCAGTGGCTCAGAATTTGGGCAATGGAATACTGCTGTAAATAAGCATGTAACATATTTATTTAAAATAATGGTTTTATTTATTAAAAACTTTGTTTGTGGATACATATTTACGACAGCAAAACTTGTTTGCTTAAAAAAAAGTGATGTGGTTATTGACCTATGTATTGCATAGTAGCAATTTAAATAAAATAAGGGAGATAGTAAATTAATTATTTTATTTTTCTGTTGACACGGATGCAACTGAAAGCAGTTTCTTTAGTTTTATACTTTAGTACTTATTATAGTTTACCTTGTTTGAAGTGTGATTTAAATCCGAATGTTTGTTGGTCCTCGTTTCCAAATCGTTGTCCAATGGTGTGGTCCTCTGTCGGAAGTCCTCGTCCGATGGTGTGGTCCTGTGGCGATAGCCCCCGTCCGATATTGTGGTCCTGTAGCGATATCCCTCGTCCGATGTTGTGGTCCGTTGGTGAAAGTCCTCGTCCGATGGTCTGGTCCTGTGTTGAAATTCCTCGTCTGCTGGTCTGGTCCTGTGTTGAAATTCCTCGTCTGCTGGTCTGGTCCGAGTCTTCGTCCGATGGTCCGGTCCTGTGGCAAAAGTCCTCGTCCGATTGTCTTCACGCAGTATCTGTTGTAATGTAAAATAGAAAATGTTGTTTGAGTGAAATGTCTTTTAAATAAGTTAAAAATGTATGAATTAGGCTGTATTGTATCATTTATGGTTATTTTTTTCAAAAATATTTTTTGTAACTTTCTGTACAATCCCACGACTTTTGTTATTCTTATTTAAGGTTCTTAGTAAGGCTTGTGGGTTGTGATATATTAAATAAAAATATGAATTTATTTTGCTATGTGTTTATGTTAGTTTTTGTACAATCCTGTTTTGTGCGCACCACTTGTGGTATACTTATTTAACCTTTATTGGGATGGTTATAGTTAGTGAAACATGAAATAATATAATTAATGTAGTTTGCTATGTGTTTGTGTTACTTTTTGACAATCCTGTTTGGTGGGCATCACTTGTGCAAAACTTATTTCTTCTTGATTGTACAGGTTATAGGTTGTTAAACATTAAAGAAGAATGTTAATGTAGTTTCCTATGTGTTTGTGTGATTTTTTGTACAATGCTATTAGGTGCGCAACACTTTTGTTATTCTTATTTTGGCTTCTTTGTAAGGCTTATAGGTTGTTAAACATTTAATAAGAAAATCTGTTTTGTGTTTAGCAGTTTGTGTGTTATTGAATTTCGATTTGGCTAATTGAATTGTGCCCTAAATAAGCACATAGCATATTATTTAAAATCATTTTGTAGTCATTGAAAAACTGTATTTTTGATATTTTTTTATTAAGTAAAACCTTAGTTTTAAGCAATTGTTATGTTGTTATTTAGAGCCCTATTCAATTGTGCAAATTGCAATTGAATGAGGGCCTTTGTGTGTACCATATGTTGCATAGTTTGGCCCTCATTCAATTGCATATTTTACAATGTAATAGTACTCTAAGATTGTAAATAAGCACATGACATATATTTGTTAAAATAGAGTAAGGGACTAAAAGTTCTTATTTATAGGCATATTTAATTGTCCAAAATAGCAATTGAATGAGGGCCTTTGGTTACTGCATTTGTTATATTGTGAGCTCGTCATTCAATTGTGTTTTGACCAATGGAATAGAGCTCAATATCAGCACAGAGCATAATTTTTTACGGAATTTTGTATTTAGTGAACTTGTATCCAAAAGGAACGTGTTCACAAAAGAAAAATTTCCTTTAAAAAATATGCTCTGTGCTTATATAGAGCCCTATTGAAATGGGCAAATCACATTTGAGTGAGGCCCTTGGCCATTAAAGATATATAGGTCCTCATTGAATTGCAATTTTGGCAATTGAAGAGGGCTCTATATAATCACATAACATATTTCTTGAGCAAACTTTTTAGTTATTGAAAACCTTCATTGTGGTTAGAAGTACAGTAACTAAAAAGTTCTGTATAAAAAAATATTATGTGCTTATATAGAGCTCTATTCAATTGAGAAAGTTGCAATTGAATAAGGCTCATGGTTCTTTCTTGTTTATACTTAATACTTTACCTTGATAGAAGTTTTGAATGAGAGACGGTGCCTTCCTGGCAATCTTAATCCGCCGGTGTTCTTGTAGTGTCTGTTTGAAAAAGAAAGTGAAATAGTTATTTGTATATTTATAATTTTTCATCTAGCAAAGCATGGCCTTTTGAGCATGTAATGTCTTGTTGTATCTTACCTCTTCAAATTTGTTGGTGTTCTTTAAAAGGGATTGTGCTTCACAGTGCACGGTGCAAATTGTTGAGAGACGCTGTTGATGCAGAGTCTGTTTGAATATTAAAAGAAATAGAAAGATTCAGCTTTATATGATCTATTGAATTGCAGTAAATGAATTCAATTAACCTTATTTTTTGTTAGTGTCTACACACATATGTCACATACATGAAGTGTACGTGTGACATATTAGTATACATGAGTCAAATTTAAATGGTTAAATTAACCTTATTTTGTATTTTTTTCTAACACACATAAATGTGTGTGTGTGAGATGTAACTATAGATGATACACATATATGTGCGTGCGACATATCAGTATACATGAGATATAATGTCATTTAAATGTATTTGTTTACTGATTTTGTTGTAAGCTAATTTTGTTGCATTGGCAATACACATAAATGTGCGTGTCACATGTCACTATACATTATAGACATATATGTCGGTGTCAGATGTCACTATGAAGGGGCAATACACAGAAATGTGCGTGTCAGATGTCACTATACATTATAGACATATATGTGCGTGTCACATGTCACTATACATTATACACATATACGTGCGTGTCACATGTCACTATGAAGGGGCAATACACAGAAATGTGTGTGTCAAATGTCACTATACATTATAGACATAATATATGTGCGTGTCACATGTGACTATACATTATAGACATATATGTGCGTGTCAGAGGTCACTATACATAAAGCTCAGTTTATTTTTTTTTGTGAGCCTATACACATAAATGTGCAATACATGATGACTACATAAATCCTAGTTTATTTTTTTATTTGTTTGACCTGACCTGATAATAAAATGTAATATATTATAGCTTACCTGTCAGTTGTAATTTGCACAATGTAAAGTAGTAAATTAGTAAAGAATTGTCTTCTCAAGTAAAAGCAGAAGTCACTCCGTTGATCACCTGAGGAGAAATGTATTTTTTATTTGGAAATAGGCAGTATTTATAAACTTGTAGAAAGTTCTGGAAAGTGAGACCGTTAGAACGCAATACGCATGCGCTATTTGCGTTCCAGCTTACAATTTGCGTTCCATCCGCCATTTTAGGCGTATTACTGTTCAAAATGGTGTTTAATATGATTGTGATACGTTCCGCATAGTATGTGTTTCATTATTGCGAGTAAGTGTAGTGTAGTTACGTCTGAAGCCTCGTTTTCGTTTTGTTCGTCGGCCATTTTTTCTCTCGCTTAGCGATGGTATTAGTGTGTAAAGTGTTTATTTTGATTTAAATGTAGGTGTAACTTGTTTTTTTGAGGTGCTGGCTGGTTCCTCTTGCTGTAGGTAAGCTTTTTATGTGTTTGTTGTGTGTCTTTGTTAAGTTTTAAATGTTTGTATGTCGGCGTGTTGCGTCCGATGTTTGCGAAGTCGTAATGTGTAGTAACGTGTCTCGTATGGTGTTTGCGTGTGTAGCCTCGTTTTCGTTTTATTCGTCGGCCATTTTTTGTGTCGCTTAACAAAGTATTTAGTGTCTAAACTCTTTTATTTTGAGTGCAATGAAGTTGTAAGTTGCATTTTTGAGGTCCTGGGTGCTTCCTGTTTGTGTAGGTCAGTTTTTTATGTATGTGCTGTGTGTATGTATTGTGTTTGTAATTTTGTAATGTTCGCGAGTTGCGTCCGAGTGTTGCGAGGCCGTAATGTGTGTGAACGTCTGTCGTATGTTGTTTGCGAGTGTCGTAATGTGTGTGAACGTGTGTCGTATGTTGTTTGCGAGTGTCGTAATGTGTTGCGACGTAAATTTTTTTTTGCAAGGGTCGCAGTTGCTGCAACTGAAGACCTCCCTTTGCGAGGTCCTCAGGTGCTGGCATGGAGCGCCTGCGGCGCTCCAAGCCAGCAACTGAGGCCCTCGCTTCGCGAGGGTCCTCAGTTGCTGGCAAGGAGCGCCTGCGGCGCTCCATGCCAGCAACTGAGGCCCTCGCTTCGCGAGGGTCCTCAGTTGCTGGCAAGGAGCGCCTGCGGCGCTCCCTGCCAGCAACTGAGGCCCTCGCTTCGCGAGGGTCCTCAGTTGCTGGCAAGGAGCGCCTGCGGCGCTCCCTGCCAGCAACTGAGAACCTGGCACAGTCGCGACTCGCTGCGCGAGCCGCGGCCCTCGCTACGCGAGCCCCGGCCCTCGCTTCGCGAGGGCCGCGGCTCGCTACGCGAGCCCGCAGCGTTAGCAACAACTCGTACGCTCACAACTATATATGTGATACAGTGCAATTCCTGATATGCATTAACACCTTGAGTACTGTGTTGTGTGTTACCCTTAAAATGTTGTATAAAGAAATGGACAATCATAAAATATCATGTTTTAATTACACAGGTTTATATTAAGTGTCAAATAATGATGAACATTCATGATTTTCTATTGTTTTGTGGTGCTATACTGTGTCTTAAACTGCTGCTTCAGCACTCAGCAATGGTTTTACAGCTATTTGTGAGTGGTCTTTAGTACACATAATATTTTTGATGTTACAGTACTGCCCTATTTTGTGAACGATCTGTAAAGTTAGCTTAAAATAGGGTTTTGATATAATAGTCTAATGGAGTAACTCGTAATCTTTCAGCATTGCAAAAATCAATGGAAAAGTTTGCCGCAATTTTCAGCTCTGGCTTGCCGCATTCACTTGTAGAAGTTCTCTCAGTTCTCTCGCAATGTTTCTGGGATGGGCGACTAACATAGAAAAGGGAGATTTACTTTGCTCTAAAATATGGTGTAATCTGTGAAAATAGGGGGATTAGAATGGAGGCCTGTCATGATTTAATTGTTTAAGGACTCATATTGTCAGTGGTTTGTGAGTATGTCCAAGGGAGCATGACATTGTTACATTGGGATTATGTGTTATTGTGTGGTTATATGTTGCCTGTACATGGTTATTATGTATCCTAGGTATAATATATTAATGGGGAAATATGTTATGGGTTTTAATATGTTAGTATTATATTGTATATTGTATTATGGAGTGATAGCTATGTTTTGATTAGTCAACCCTCCCCCATTGTATAAACTCTCAGTCAGGAGTTGCCCATATGGCCCTGAAGGTAAACACTTGAAATGATAGTAGTCAGGAACAAAGGGATCTCCACAGACATAGAGGCACCATAACCCCAGGGGGTCTACAGGGATCCTCACTCAGAGAATCAGGGCAAAGTCCAGAGGGCAGGGAGATGTTTCTCCCTTGAAAGTCATAGACCAAATGAATTAGGTAGCCACACCTAGTGGGCAGACCTAGGAGGAGTCTCATGGTTCCCATGTAGGGAGCCTGCCTGATTGGCCAGAGGCAGTTAGGGGCTGGCTAAAGGTAGCCCCTCCTGGTAATTTTGTATGCATGTTTAAAAGATGGTGTTTTCCAAAATAAAGGTTGTTGAGAGATAGTTTTCACATAAACAAGGTGTGTGACTATTTCTGTGTGTTGTATCCTGACTTGGGGAGTGGTCTTGCTATGGGCCACTAAGTAACCTGGATCCAGTATCCTCTGCCTGTAGCGGTTGGGCCTTGCCCTCTTCAGAGGCCATCTTTTGTGCCACAGAGAACAGGAACTACATGATTCTGCTGGGGTAGGTTTGAACTAGGTTCATATCAGGCCCCCAAGAAGAAGCAGATCGTGACATTTGGTGGCAGCGGTGGGATCTCTGTATAAAACACAGAAGGATGGCAGCTTATGAAGAGATGTCTGCAGCAGAGGAGGAGGAAGTGTCCAGACGGTATCAAAGATGGATGGAGGTAATGCCTGCAGGTTTTACTAAGGATCAGCAGAGGGAACTCCGGATACAAATCACACAGGAGGTAAAGGGGAACAGGAGAAGGGTAAGCAATGGCCCTGTCTCAGCTCCTGTGGAGGGGAAATGCTTATCCCCAGTAGAGATAGAGAATGTTCTGGTGACTGGAAAGGACTGTAGAGGAATGGGCCTTCTAAATAAATGGATGGCATTCCTGGGACTATGGCCAGGTCACAGGCTAATGGAATGGCTGGAAGAATTGGTATATGAGGAGGTCGCCCTGGAAGATCAATATGCTTATTGGGTTGGACCTGTTGGGATACATCATCATTTTTCATTGGGGCTGGAAAAGGCACTTTGGGACATAGTACATGGGGATCCGGACTGGGGCTTGGGGACAGAGAAAAGAAAGCTGTGTCTGTTTGCCAAGCGCTGTCACATGCTGGGACTGGAGACAGGCTCTCATACAGCTAACTTACTTTGGCCTTTGATCCAACAGGAGCTATAGCTGGAGGTGGATTATATAGACTTACTGGATGAAGCATCCCTGGATGGTTGTTGGCCAGCCAGCTGGGAGGGCTCATGCCAGCCAGGCATGGAACAGAACCACCTAACAGGTACTACAGAGACCCAGCTAAATATTGCTGAGGCTGGGTCAGAAAATAAATGTATGGACTGGGGGGAGAATTTCGATATCCATGATTCTCAAAATAACAAGGATGCCGGCATCCATGGGGTTGACTGGGAAGAGGAAGAACTGGTCCCTATCTTTAGGGGGCTAAGTCTCACCCAGTTAGAGGAATGGGGACAGGGGCAAACCACAGCAGTGCCGGGCCCAGGGGAAGAACTGGGGAAAAGCTACTCTGCTCCTAGTGTAAGAGAAGAACCTAATGAGCACTGGGCCCTACCATTTGACTGTGGAAATTGTAGAGAGGTTCCTTGGATGACCATTGTCCAGGAGCCAGCCACAGACCATGGAGCAGAAACAGAAAGTAGCCCTGTTCTTCAGCCTGAACAAGCGGCAGTAGCAGCTGCTTCTCAAGGGTTGCCTGTAACTACACACCAGGCAGTCTCAGATGGAGAGAGTCAGGAGGTTCCACCTGAGGATCCAGAGACCAAAGAGCCAGAGGGTACCCCAGATTGTGATTTGTCTCCTGGTCTCCCTACAATGACTCACCTGCAGCTGCCCAAAGACACTGGATGTGTACCTGTAACCCTGGAAAGAAGGGGCCATTGGCCAGGCTTGGTGGGAGAGAGGTTGGCTACTGAGCCACAACAGCTTGTATCAGAACTGCCCATTAATCCAGCATGGATGCCACCAGTCAATGTCACTAGCCCATGTTGCAACCCCAGTATCCCAGTTTATTCAGGAGAAAGCTCAGGCCTGACAAAGGGAACCTTGTACTCTTCAATTTTACCCATGGGACTGAGTGCTGATCCAGAATCAACAGGACAAGAGGTCCCCCTAGCCTGGAAGGAGAGGGCTTTGCTGGGTAAGGATCCTCCCAAGTTTATGCTGGACTTACTGGCTGGGATGTACTGTTTCCCCTGGACTACCTTGAAGGGTCCTCTATGGCAGTTGTCTTATAAGTCTCCCCAAGGGCTTGTAAAGGTGTCTAGGCCACTGGGAAGGAGTGAGTATTCACCCTGGACAGGGGGAGGCAGAGAGCCACTGAGGCTATCACATGGATGGACTTTCCAGACAGGAGGACAAGTAAAAGCAGTATAGCTAGAGAATTATCAGTTAGGATGATCCTCTATGCTATACTAGAAAGGAAGGGGAAGAAGTTGTCATGATTTAGTTGTTTAAGGACTCATATTGTCAGTGGTTTGTGAGTATGTCCAAGGGAGCATGACATTGTTACATTGGGATTATGTGTTATTGTGTGGTTATATGTTGCCTGTACATGGTTATTATGTATCCTAGGTATAATATATTAATGGGGAAATATGTTATGGGTTATAATATGTTAGTAATATATTGTATATTGTATTATGGAGTGATAGCTATGTTTTGATTAGTCAACCCTCCCCCATTGTATAAACTCTCAGTCAGGAGTTGCCCATATGGTCCTGAAGGTAATTACTTGAAATGATAGTAGTCAGGAACAAAGGGATCTCCACAGACATAGAGGCACCATAGCCCCAGGGGGTCTACAGGGATCCTCACTCAGAGAATCAGGGCAAAGTCCAGAGGGCAGGGAGATGTTTCTCCCTTGAAAGTCATAGACCAAATGAATTAGGTAGCCACACCTAGTGGGCAGACCTGGGAGGAGTCTCATGGTTCCCACGTAGGGGGCCTGCCTGATTGGCCAGAGGCAGTTAGGGGCTGGCTAAAGGTAGCCCCTCCTGGTAATTTTGTATGCATGTTTAAAAGATGGTGTTTTCCAAAATAAAGGTTGTTGAGAGATAGTTTTCACATAAACAAGGTGTGAGACTATTTCTGTGTGTTGTATCCTGACTTGGGGAGTGGTCTTGCTATGGGCCACTAAGTAACCTGGATCCAGTATCCTCTGCCTGTAGCGGTTGGGCCTTGCCCTCTTCAGAGGCCATCTTTTGTGCCACAGAGAACAGGAACTACATGATTCTGCTGGGGTAGGTTTGAACTAGGTTCATATCAGGCCCCTAAGAAGAAGCAGATCGTGACAAGGCCTTTTTTATCTTCCCTGTCCACTCCCATCACACACCACATACTAACAGATTATGTGTGAGCTGGAAAAAGAGTGGGACTTACCAAGCATGTGTCATTGTAGTTATTCGCTCCTAATTATGTTGGCCTAGGTCCAACAAGCAAAAACAAAGTGAGAGGCACTCAATGTGATAATGAGCCAACCTAAGTAGGTTTGTTCTATGGGCAGGATAACAAATCCAGAGAGCAGCAGTATTTTTGCTCACTTGTGCCCTCACAGGGGAAAAATATCTAATAAAACAAATAGTGCAATTGGTAGGAACCCGGTAACAAGCAAATAGTACAACTGATTTCAAGGATATAAGTATCCATCTTTGGCCATATGAGATGCAGGAGTGTATATAAATTTAGTGACTCTGACTTTATGCCTTTAAGCATGGTAAGACATATTCAAGTGAGGTGGGTTATGAATGCATCTTGTAGCGGACCATTATATTCCACCTAGCAAAAATGTTTGCATAAAAAAAAGCAAATTATTTTTGCAATTTCTTTTGTTTTGTGCTGGTGGTGATGTAGACACCCCCAGAAACAGCCTCTGCGCTATAGGGTACAGTTGTGTAAAACTGTACCTAAGCTAACTGCGCAAGCTCGAGTTGATTGGCTTTCCAGCCAATCAGTAAAGAGTGGTGACGTCACCACTGCTTCAGATTATCTACGAGCACAGCTCTGAAGTTTTTAGAAGCCATCATTGGAAAGAGGAAGAAGAGAAACATATAATTACTTACCTACAATTCATATATTTTTTTCACACATGTCCATTGCTTCCAGTGATCCAATTTATGTTATAAAGTCAGAATCTGTAGAGAAGTGGTAAGAGCATTGCCGACAGAAAGGTGGAGAAATCAAGCCCAGATTTTTAATGCAAGAAAATTCTTATAAAAAGGTTAAAACATGTTCATGTAACATTCATGAATGGAAATATTGGCTTTCTGGGTCTCTATCTCTATCTAAATTTGAAAGCATTTTTTTTCCTTTGTCGCTACTGAAAGTATATTTCCATTTTTTCAAATGATGTTCATGTATTTAAAACTGCATGCTTGAAACCATTACCATACTTGTGTTTTGCATGAAAAAGTTAAGTAAGGGTTGTTTAAACGTCATTGAAACCAACAGGAAATGCACAGAGCATATGCATGTCTGTAGGTTTGACAGACAAGTAGGACTCTATATCACTGTTCATTGGTAGACAGATGCCAGCTCCTAAATTATACATTTGAATATATTTTTTTCTACTTTGAGACCATCATTTGAAAACTGAACTCACAGAGTGGTCCATTAACAAATACCCCCTTCAGATGCAATAACAAAATGCTTTTAATGTACCTTTATTTTTTCATGCAAAATACAACTTTGATAATGTTCAAAACAAGTTCTTTAAATATGCATACAAAAATTGGTGTTCCAAGTCCCTTTAATTCTCACTTCCTGCTCTATTTAACTGTTTGACACCAACTCTTGTGGTTGCACAGGAAGTAAAAACCACTGTGCATTTATGAAAAAAGTGTGAAGGAAGCTGTGTGACACATCTGCAGTGCTTCCTAAAGAATAGAGTAGCTAACAAACATGGTTACTCTTGTAGCAAACCGTGCAAACACTGGGTATATATTATAAACTGAGAGATTTCTGAGATAAATCCAGGGATAAGTTTTTAGGGGCAGGTTGTAAAGACAGATATAATAACAATATTTTTACAAATATATAGGTTATGTAAATACATAATATTTTACAAATAAAAAAAAACAAAAAAGGTTTCTTAACGGAGCAAGGAAACAAACAGAGTCATAGAACATCTTAACACTAAATCAATAAAAGAATCTAAAAACCAAAAAAAGTAGGAAAACTGCATTAATGACAAACAATACTACAAAGCTAAAAGAAAAGAACTACGGAGCTAATTTTAGTATGTGCCTAGTGTATGAAATAAGTAAGGAGACCTCAATCTGTCTATGACACTCAAAGGGGTAACTCCACACTGGAGGGAGTAACAAAAAGATATAGACTGATAATGTTAGGTTGATTCCCTAAATAAATATCTATACACATAGCTGCAGTTCGCATAAAATAATGCTATCCTTCTTGAATCATAAACACATATACCAGGCAGCATGAACTGGGCTCTGATTCTGAAGGTATTACTCAATGCTACAAAATATTAAACTTGCAACAAAAGATAATGCATTTTGCAAATAATAATTATATAGTTTTCATATAAGCAGGCAGTGGTAATGAATTGTAAACCACAAGAGTATTTATTTAAAAATATTTTCATGTCACAACAATGAAAAAAATGACACTGCTACAATGTAAAGTAGTAAGTGTACAGTCTGTATAATAGTGTACATTTGCTGTCCCCTCAAAATAACTCACACACCCCTAAGTGGAAATGTCCAAATTGGGCCCAAAGTGTCAATATTTTGTGTGGCCACCATTATTTTCCAGAACTGCCTTATGGGCATGGAGTTCATCAGAGCTTCAAAAGGTTGCCACTGGAGTCCTCTTCCACTCCTCCATGAAGACATCATGGAGCTGATGGATGTTAGACACCTGGCACTCCCCCACCTTTTGTTTGAGGATGCCCCACAGATGCTCAATAGGGTTTAGGTCTGGCTTAGGTTTTGCTTGGCCAGTCCATCAACTTTACATTTAGCAAGGAAGTTGTTGTCTTGGAGGCGTGTTTGGGGTCGTTATGTTGGAATACTGCCCTGCGGCCCAGTCTCAGAAGGGAGAGGATCATGCTCTGCTTCAGTATGTCACAGTGCATGTTGGCATTCATGGTTTCCTTAATGATGTGTAGCTCCCCAGTGCCGGCAGCACTCATGCAGGCCCAGACCAAACATATATACACACACACACACACACATATATGTCTATATAGGTTTTCTATAATATATGTTGTGTGGATTCCCCCTATATGCATTTACCTGATTATGTCAGATGCTGCCTCCACTCTCTCTGAAAGTAAACAGCGATGCAAACTGAGGGTTTCATCTCATATCAGTGTTTTTGTGCCTTATCGGTTTATCTGTCATTTAGGGATTATTTACCTTTACCTTTCCTCAGTATAGATGTATACTTTTGGTGGTGGGATTGTCATGGTCTGGTCCTGCATGAGTGCTGCCAGCACTAGGGAGCTACAGTTCATTGAGGGAACCATGAATGCCAACATGCACTGTGACATACTGAAGCAGAGCATGATCTCCTCCCTTCGCAGACTGGGCCACAGGGCAATATTCCAACATGATAACAACCCAAAACACATCTCCGAGATGACCACTACCTTAGCTAAAGAAGGTGAAGGTAAAGGTGATAACCTGGCCAAGCATGTCCCCAGACCTAAAACCCATTGGGCATTGGTGGGGCATCCTCAAATCAAAGGTGGGGGGGGGGAGTGCAAGGTCTCTAACATCCACCAGCTCCGTGATGTCATCATGGAGGAGTGGAAGAGGACTCCAGTGGCAACCTGTGAAGCTCTGGTGAACTCCATTCATAAGAGGGTTAAGGCAGTACTGGAAAATAATGGTGGCCACACAAAATATTGACACATTGGACATTTCCACTTAGGGGTGTACTTACTTGTGTTGCCAATGGTTTAGACATTAATGGCTGTGTGTTGAGTTATTTTGAGGGGACAGCAAATTTACACTGTTATACAGGCTGTACACTTACCACTTTACATTGTAGCAGAGTGTCATTTCTTCAGTGTTGTCACATGACAAGATATAATAAAAATATTTACAAAAATGTGAGGGGTGTACTCACTTTTGTGAGATACTGTGTCTCCAATTTAGTCATTAGTCATCCAATTTAGATTTTGTACTTTTAATGTTCCCTCATAAATTTAAGGGTCACGCATCCATGTACTTTATTGTTTATATGTTTATTTTATTTACAACACTGTACACATTACACCACGGTCTTTCATTCTCCTTTTTATTTTTCAAATATAATATTTTTTTTTTTACTGATTGATTCTTACCTATAATCAGACGTAATATTTCATCACTATGGCATTTTGTTTTTTCTAATCATTTCTGCTGGTTTATATTAAAAAAAATTATTTAAGGAAGTATGTTCTCCGTTTCAGCAAAATATGGCAAAGGCTTCTATATTTATGTATACAGCACTACAGCATTGCAAGCAGGCTATTTAAATCTGCCAGATGCCATTGGCCACAGCCCAAAATACAAGTGGTGAGATGGCTGTCAGGCTAAATATATATACCAGTTTGTGGTTAATATTGTTAATGCTCTTTAAGGGAACCTCAATCTTTGTATGAGCCTCAAAGGGGTACCTCCTCACTGGAAGGTCTTAAAAAAAAGAAAAAAAAGAAGATAGAGCCTTAAGATCTTGCTAGATTTAGGAGTTTATTAATTAATATCCACATGAAATGTGGTCAGTTTATGTGTTCTGTTTGCCTTTAATTTTTCATTTTTTTAAATCATTTTATATTCTGAATTAGTTCTACTGAGCTTATAACATGTATTGAGTTCTGTCATAGCTCCATATCAAATGGTGTATTGTGGTTATGTGCTATTGTTACGCCTAAGGTTTAATGCATTCTCTTTTAAATACATGAGAAAAAAAAAAAAGGATTGTGATACATGTCCATTTCAGTAAATCCTGTTTAAACATGTATGCGCATGTCTGTAGACTTCACTGGCAGACAACTACGACTCACATATCTACGTTACTTTGCAATGGCTGACCCCCAGATCAATTAAACATTTTAATCCATTTTTTTTCTGTTATTAGGACATAACATGAAAAAAAAAAGAAAACATCCTCGTTTAACAAAGAAAAATAAATGCTTTCAATGTCCCTTTAAAGCTATATTGAGATTATATATATTGACTGCCATGGGTACCAAAATGGCTCCACAATACGCAAATCTATTTATGGCCAATCTAGAAGAAACATTCTTATCTGTCTATTTATAACCCATACAAATACTACCGTTACATAGAGGATCTGTTCATCATCTGGACAGAAGGAGAAAGCAAACTCAGAGACTTTCATAATTCATTCAACACCTTCCATTCATCTATAAAACTTCAAATGGATTTCTCCACAGAACAGGTAAACTTTCTAGACACTACTAAATCCATCGCCAATGGCACTCTCCATTTATCTATATATAGGAAACCTACAGACAGATGTAATTACCTACACAGCTCCAGTTTCCATCCCTCCCACACCAAATAAACCATCATCCATAATCAAAACTATTAGATACCATCGGATTTGCTCAAACACTGGAGAACGTGATAAAAATTTAAAAACACTGTCTAAATCTTTCAAACAAAAGGGTTACAAACCCCGTACTATTACCCAAAAAATATCAACTGACGTCAAAATACCTCGAGAACACCTATTAAATTACAAAACAAAAGAAACTACTTCACGTATACCTGTAGTGACCACATACCATCCAATTTTAGAGAAAATTCAGAAAATAATCAAAGATTTACAACCATTACTGATTGAAGATACTGAATTAAAATATATGTTCCCAAAACCTCCCATCCTTGCATTTAAACAACCACCAAACCTGAAACAAAAACTTGTCAGCAGAAAATTGGCCAATGAACAACTGAATTCAAAAAATGGAACTAAACCTTGTAACAAACGTGCCTGTAAATTATGCCAACACATTTGTAATGATGATACAGCCACACATAAGAACAAGACCTATAACATCAAAGGATCATATACATGTACATCGTCAAATGTGGTTTATATGATACAATGTACTTTATGTGACACAGGCTGTTACATTGGAGAAACCGGCCAAAAAATGCATTTAAGGATGAATTTACAGAGGCATTCAATAAAAAAACATAATGAAGACAGTTATTGTAGCCCGGTAGGACACCATTTCAGCCAGAATGATCACTCCATCCAAAACTTAAAAGTCAAAATACTCAGAGGAAAATGTAAAAGCATCCAAGAGAGAAAAGCATTTGAAATAAAGATGATCACTTTCTGCAACACTAAAAACACAGGACTTAATATAGATTTGGGCTTTCTAACACCTTATCAGAATTTCATGTGATTTTTTTTTTCTTTTTATACTATAACAGACTTAGCACTCTTAGTGAGGTGTTTGTCCAAAAGGAAAGATATCACTGTGGACTACAGTGCACTGCTTTTTCATGTATATATGGTTCATTTGCTATGTTATGTTTATTCCCCATATATGTATTTACCTGATGTCAGATGCTGTTTCCACTCTATCTGCATCTGCTGCTATTATTCAAACTTAGGGTTCCATCTCATGTAGTATTGCTTGAGACTTGATAAAGGGAGGTTAAGCCTCTCGAAAGCTTGTCATTATAAATATAACGTTTGTCCAATACTCATTATTAATATATATATATATATATATATATATATATTAATAATTACTAAATTACTAGCTTACTGGACATTCACAGCTGCTTCACTCTTCAATTATATAAAGTAGTAAATAACAATTCAATAATGATGCTTATTAGAGATAAAGAGACTCAAAGCCAATATTTCCTTTCATGAATATTAAAAGAAAATGTTTTAACCTTACAAGGATTTTCTTGCATGAAAAGTCTGGGCTTTATTTCTCTACCCTTCTGTTGACAATGCTCTTACCACTACAGATTCTGACTTGCGAGCATAAGTTAGATCAGTTGATCAAACTGGAGGCAGTGGACATGTGATAAAATATATGAATAAAAATGAAAGAATTATACATTGAAGACTAAGGTTAACAGCGTCAGTTGCTTTACGCAATATACAATGTGACAAGTTGAATGAAAAATAATGCATAATGGTTTATCTCCTTTGCGACAGTTATTAGTTGCAAATGCAAAATGATACTTATTAACATTTAATTTGATATGGGAGGAATAGATTCAAAAAGGTTGCTTTCTGTACAAGAAATACAGTACTAAATAAATAAAGAAGTAGATCTTCCACTGGAAGGCCTACCACAAGTTTAAGCATCCAAATGTAGCTAAATTCCCTAAATAATTATCTATACACAAAGCTGTAGTTAGTACATAGCAAGTCTATCATGATTTAATCATAAGCTCAAACATTGGGCAACATGAAGTGGGCTCGGATTCTGAAGGTAGAAAAATGAATGCTACTCTACAAGTGTCACTCATCAATTAAAGAAATACATGCTGCTGGCGCTGTCAAATAGCATAATAAAAAAAACAATTAATAGCTTTAATTATGATGTTACTAAATAGAAAGAGGTAGGAAAGAGGAGCTTACACTTAACTAATGCAAGTAACAATAGCTCCATGTCAAATGGTATACCACAGATATCAGGATATATTATAAGCTCAGTAGGTCTATTTCAGAATATGAAAAGGATTTAAAAAACAAAAAAAAGGGTTAAAAGCAAATTACATGCATAAACTGACCCCATTTCTTTGGATTTAAAATTAAAAAAACTCTTAAATCTAGATAGAATTTTGGGCTCTAACATTTATTACATTACAAGTGGCATTTTTAGCTATGTCGTCCTAGCCTGATTAGAAGTCAAAAAGTACGAAGTAGTAGATAAGGTGTTAATCAGATTGGGAAACCCTGGAGTTCTTGCCGATTTTAGGCCATATCAAATTGGGGCTACGTTTTCAAATGTAGCCCGTAACTATCATCTTAGGGCTATTTGCATGTTAAGAAGCCAAGTAACGCAGACGGGAGACAACTTGTGGGTTAACTGCAAAAAAAACGTACAGTTTGAGCAACGTTGAACTTTGCGGCCGTAAATCCTTGGATCCATCAAGTCCGTAACCGCTACGTCTTCAATTTAGCAATTAAACTTAAACAAAGTCACTTGCGAGCAAGCCCGTAACACGCAAATGGAGGCCCAAGCCCAACGTGTGCTTGAGAGGACCCGCAAGGGGTGTAAAGTCCAATACATAGTACTTGTAAAAGGTATTAAAAAAAAAAAAACACTACTGTACTTATATTAAAATGTAAAGCGATGTTAGGTCTTAGAATTAATAGCACAACATTCTAAAGCCCGCAAATTGGCTCATAAAAATACTTGACAATCAATGTGTTAATACATATACTGTAACTTGCATGTGATAGAATATCATATTTGTGGCTTTATTAATATTGCATTATGACTGGAATATGGGTTAGCTCGTAATTGAACCCTGTAAGATTTTGAAATCCATCCTCCATTTTCTTATGATGCAATGCTGACGATCTCGGTTTCCATTGGCTTCATCTCAACTCGTAACTACGGGCTTGCTTAATTGTTTGCGTTCTAGCCTTCAACTCGGACAACTGGTTCACGATTTAGCGTCTCCATCTTGTAGCCCTTCTAATTTAATAGAACCGAAACTCAGAAAATTTCAAGCCCTCAGCCATTACGTGCTTCACGTTGGCCTTACGGGGCTGGAATTTAATATGGCACTTCATCAGTAGGCTATATGTACATGGAGATAAAAGATGAATGGAAAGTTATAGTAGAGAGTAGGAAGGTAACGGTTTGCAGGGGGTACTATACGACATGGCTTGGCTTGCAATGTATATGTTATAGTATGGCACTGCATGTAAGGGGGATGTAGTAGTATGGCATGGCATGACACTGCATGCAAGGTGCACAATTATGGAATGGCATGGTTCAGTATGCGAGGAGTACGTGATGGTAAGGCAAAGATTTGCATGCGAGGGGTACGTTATTGTGTGTTATAACTTGGTGCATCAAAGGTAACGTTAAGGTATGACACTGTATGTTATGGCTCGGCATGCGAGGGGTACATTATGGCTAGCAAAGATGTATAGCAAGATATGATAAGGCTCGACTTGCGAAGGTGCTAGGGGTCCGATATGGTATGATCATAAGAAATTACCTGAAGGCTAGGGTTGTAAATTTATGAAATAAGGTCTCATGTGCTATGGGTTATTATATGGTAAGAGGGAGATATGGTATGATAGCCCTTGGCATAGTAGGGTTTTTAAACTGTATGATTGGCTTGGAACGCCGGAGGTCTATGGTATGAGATAATTCAGTATGTGAGAGATCTGGTATGGTGTAGCTTGGAATGCGAGTGATACAGTATGATGTGCCTTAGTATGTAAGAGATATGGTATGAGTTAGTTTGGTATTAGGTATAGACAATATTGGAATAGGGGTGATAATGTGAACTAACATAGCAGAATGTGATAGAGTAGAGTTGAAGGAAGTACTTGAATAGTATGAGGTATGGGAGTTACTAAACTGGTCAGAATGAGGTCAAAGCTTCAATGAGCGAGATTGCAGAAAGATTTACAGAAAGGACTGCAGCATGAGAGATATCTTTAGAGACACATTTGGCAGAGCAGATAGGTTTATGAGCCAAAAAGGAATCTATCCAGGAGATATGCCTGTGCACCTTATAACTGCTGAATGGGGTAGGACTGCAATACCCCTCATAAGACACAGCTAAAACAGAGCCTAACTGATGCAGCTGCAATGTGCTTCAGCTAAAGAGGTCGGTGGCACGTCCTTCGAGCGCAGTCATCAGAGCGCCGAGAACTGCGCTCTGATGACGCTCTGTGCTCCGGCCTGGTGCAGTGTGATCTGCCCCTGTCTAGTGCCCACCATTAAACAGGACACCTCCAATGGATACGATGCAGAGTCTCACATGTCCAGTCATCTCTTCTAGATTGTAAGCTTTCTGTAACAGGGACCTCAATACTGCCCATTACTTTCATTACTAGGTCAAGAATAAATAGAGAGCTTCCATTCTAGAAGAGATGACTGGGCATGTGAGACTCAGCAGCGAATCCATTTGAGCGGTCTAGTTTAATGGGGGGCACCGGACAGGGGGAAGATCACACAGCACCAGTCAGGAGCGCAAAGCATCAGAGCACAGTTCTCATCGCTTTGATTATGATCAGCTATTTAGCTGCGCGTGAAGCTCGGGGTGCCCATGAGGTCTGGTGTGGCTGCAATGTGCTGCAGCCAATGAGATCAAATATGCAAATCTCAGTTGCTGGGGGTGTCTACATCACCCCCAGAACATTTATTTTCTTTTTGCAAAAAGAATGTTTGCATTTTTTCATGCAAATTTTTTTTGATAGGTGGGTTAAGATGCATTCTACAGGATGCATTCATAACTTACCTCCCTTTCATATACCTTTAAATGTGAAGGCAAACCAGAACATCTCAAATTATGTTGGTGTCTGCCTATTTTGCCAAGAAAGAACCATTCTTGGGTTCAAATATTTTCCAAGACTAGTCAATGGATTATCCACTAAAAATGTCTGGTCACTAAAATATTAGCAATAATATGGTCAACGCTGAAAACACGTAACCCCGAAGACCTAATTTTTGTTACGTGTCCAGTGTTTATATGAATATAGGCTAGCTTTAAATATGTTTATATTGTTAGTGCACCTGTATAAAAATAAATTATCTCTATCTAAATTGTAACATGGAATATCACATGCTGATGCAACTGCAACTCATATTTTTAAAATGTCTAAACTTTTGGAATTTCAGCCAGGACCAATCAAATATTGAAGTAATGCGTTAGATGGACACAGTTTGCTGTAGCACTGTACTGTATGAAAACAGATTGAACATCCGTATGAGATGGAGAAAGCTGTGCAAAGAGACTGCAGGCAAAGAAATATGTATGGTACTGTTGTGGAAAATTAATAGGCAGAAGTGCCTAAGACTGATCTATCCGTTAGCCATTTGTCACTTTGGCTGTATCTCAGTGCAGTGATAATGGAGGAACTTTGAGTATAGGGGGTTGAGAAAAAAAGTATTATGTTTTTGCAGTTGTAACCACTTATATAAGACACAGTAGTGGACACTGAAACAAGTCTTAGTCCATCAAGTTCAACCCTTTTACAGGTTTTTACATCTGTAAAGATATTTTGTGAATTATAAATTGCTGACACTTTTGGATGATACATAGAGAAGACGCAAAGGGTAGAATGTAAATTTGATAATTAGTACCATGCTAAATGAATCCTATCTTAACTGAAAGAATGCCTCTGCAGAAATAAGCATTGGTGTTCGTAATATAATGAATGGATACATTAATTAATGCACCAACACAAGAAAGGTGTCACAGTGAAAGTCAGGAAGCAAAAACAATACAAAACGCAGAAACAGTACAAACCAAGTAAGACACAAAGCGTGAATAGCTGTGAAATGTGGTGAACGGGGTACAGAAAGTTTAAATATAAATGTAGAAATTAATAACCATTAAGGGACACAAAATATTGATAAACTATTGTTATGACCCAGATTTGGCGACCATGCACACCCAAACGTTCTCCCTTTAGACCGTGCCTTTTTGTGTTCATGATCTCAGCACCAAGCAGCAAAGTACCTCTTAGGAGAACTAAGACATCAGAGGTTGCAAACTCAGTCTAAAATGTACTGCTTATTATAAAATAATAATAACTCTGTCATATCCCGTTGATTAGGAATAAATCATAACTGCAGACACAGACAAGTATTCCATTTTTGTTAGAATGTCCAACTCAGACTGTCTGTTTGTTATGGCTTGTACAGAAAATATCACAAACACCAAAAGACTTCCCCCTCACCCCGAAAACCAGGTTACCAACCCTCATCCTCGTTTCTAGATCGGATTTCACAGAGGCCATAAACTAGCTTCCCCCTTTGCGACTCCTTTGATCATCCCTGAAAAGTCTGCAAAGCAGACAGATGTTTCAATGTAATTTCTCCCCCCTCCCCCCTTGACAGGACCAACATACCAAATATGCCACACACACATTTAAATTCCTGCAGAGTTAAATCTTTGCTGTCACACTAACCACAACCTGAACACTACACATTATTACCAATTCTTATTAGGCCTAACATTATACAGGTTATTACGGTCATAACAAAATAGTACATGATAGAACAATATAGTCCGTTAGTTCAGGGCGAAGACAGTTCGATCCTGGGCCATACAGGCCCTTGCTGGTGGTATTGATCCTGGGCCCCATAAGTCAGTCATGACAACTATTATCAAAACCCCTTTTACTTTGATGGTAGTTAAAGGGACATAGCAAAATCGCAATAAAAAGGTGTCACTTTACACTGCTATACTCGGATTATTTATCTGGAATACTGGACATTCATGGCTACCCCACTCTTCATACATACACAATAAATACAATTTATTATATATATATATATATATATATATATATATATATATATATATATATATATATATATATATATATACACACATACACACACACACACACATATTTGTGCAGTAGTCCTTTAAAAGTGGTCCGACTTGAGACGTTGTTGAACTGTCCATTACATAAATAACTACATAAAATATACACATAAAAATATCAAACATAAATATATGTCACACTTTTTTTTTTTATATTACAGGCATATAGTTAAGGTGATTGCATCATAATAGTACATGGAGCACTTATGGTGTCTGCAAAATAGACATTAGGGTAAGAGGTCTCCAATTTACCGTATAGGTTATTCTACTTACTCTCCATCATGAAAAGAGGATCTGTAAAATAAGTGTGCCTGTACAATTTGAAACTGGCGTCAGGAGAGGATGCATGCTTTTGTGTTGCACAATACCCCAATAATATGCACACAATGTAAGCTTAGTAACATGGAACTGGCACACAAAGTGCAGTGATGATCATACATGCTTTTCACATATGCTTGAAAGTTAAGAAAAACACATTTTACCCTAAATTTGGAGACTATTTCTTAGGCATGCTGCAGCATTAGTGCTTTTGTAAAGGATAACCATTTGTGCTAGAACTGAAACCCCAGAAAACAAAAAAGAAAGGAACCAAGAAGAACAGCAAATGGCTGTCCTTGCTTTCATTTTTTTCACAGATATACCCCAAATACATACATGGCTGTACTTACTTACACAGCTGCCTAGAGTTCCCATGTTGTCTGCTGGCATTTATTGACTTGGTATTTCTCTCAGTTCATAATTTATTTATATGACATATAATGTTAGCATAAGTGCATAGATATCAGCAGAGTAGAGAAGCAAGCATAACTCTCAAATACATCAAATGGTAAAGATGCCCCCAAATATAGAACTACCACTGTATGGATAAATACATATCGTATGCAAGACCCTCTAAAATTTGAGCAACTTTTAGTTACTATTGCATGATTGACTAATAGATGCATAATATAATGACAACTTGGTATATGCTCACACCTCCCTAGATTTTCTACACTCAGCAACTAAGGTTTGCTGTACAAAAGTACAGGTATACCCCACTTAACACTACCCCTTTTAGCTCTTTAAATCCCAGCGCATTGCTCTCTGGAGTCTGATTGAGATGGCGATAAAATGCCCCATTTTGCTCTGTTTCACATGGATCTAAACAGGGTATTGCTGTACTGTAAACCTTTATCGGCTGTGTTCACAACAGGAAGAGTTATAACATTTAAATAAACTGTGTTTGGAGGGATAAAATACCCCTCTACCTTGCCTATCCCTTTGCATGTAATAAAACAAGTGGGGCCCACCCAATCCCCTACTAGCTTATCTGAGCTACAGTGAGCCATAACCCCCACTTCCCGAGGTTATTATGCCTACCCCAGAAGGCTAGAATTGGAGCGGTATAGAAAAACGAACACATTTTATTTATGCATGGGATTCAAGCAGATCATGAGAGACTAATATGTGGTGCTGGGTAGCTACATCACAGGGTTGGAGAACAGGGAGTTAGTTTATAATTTGGAAAAATCTCATGTAATATATATTAATATTAGTTAGGTCCTATCCTGTTATGCTGGAGCCGCACAAGGCAGCAGCAGTGGCGGTCACCATCAGCTAGATGGCGCTGCCGATATTCTGGTGCCATAACAAAGAGTCAAGGCTTAGGTAAACTGTTAGGGTTGGGGTTAGGGTTAGGCTAACATTGTCTCACATATTAGCAGAAAATATCGCTGGAAAATATCGCCAGCACCATCTAGCGGTTGGAGACTGCACTGCAGCGGCAGACCTGCCCCGACAACATAATAGGATAGATCTGATAGTTATGTTGGTACTTTACATTTTACTTTAAGCATAAATACATTTTGGATGGATAATTTCTAGAAGTGAAAAATAGCTGCACTATATGTGTCTGAATAATTGTTGACTATTTTATAAAAACTCTTTTTACTTTACTACCAACATTTTTGTAAATGAAAGGGCTCGCACAGAGAAGATTAAATATGTATTTAATGGTCATAGAATTTTGTTTGTCCGTTTGAGCAGAGACAAAATCGGTTTAAATTCAATCACTGATGTCTAGTCTGGTTTAAAGATCAATCAAACTACAATTTACAGCTGGCATTGAAATTCATTTCATACTTCTTTTAGTGATAAAAGGCAATTACTATAACCACTACATGTATAATTGAACTATTCTAAGTGTACTTTTCTTTATATTTTAGCAAGCTTATGTTTAGTTGGAAATTTCAATGTTAATCAAATCTCTGCCTTTTCTTTGAAGTTATTTGTAATTATTTGTCAATAATGGAAGTATGTCAAATCATTGTCACGTAGAGGAAGCGGAGGGAACACTGACCTCACGCTTTATGTACTTTTGTTTTAAACCAAGCAAATAGTACTGAGTAAATAAAAGTTAATATCAATAACGTAACATGTCAAACTCATTTGTGCAATATCTAGCACCCCACAATTGTTACATTACCTTCTCCTGAGCACGACTGAATTTCTTCTGGAAAGTTTTGGCAAGGACCCCTGCACCACCTTGCTTGGCCTCGGCCATGACTGTTTATGCTTACTTGGTGCTTGTCGAGGGGGGGTTTATTTTACTTTTGCAGAGAAATAGAGAAGTGTTGGCTCCTCCTTAAATATACTGCCTTTGTAAGATCTGATTAGGTCAGTGGTTTTTTTTTCATAGGAAACTGCTTCTCATGTTTTTCTTAGTTTATATATCATGGAGAGCACATAACACTTATATTATTTTGATATTTTTGAAGAAAAGTTAACTGGAAGCTCATTAAATAGAAAATAATCAACAATTCAGTGAGAGGAATGGTTGAAAATATAATCTTAAAAGTTGTAATGATAATCAGGCAGCATGGTGCTCATTGAATTCCCCTGATAAAAAGCTCTTCTTATACAGTATATTTAGACAGAGGTACCAGTGGGGTCTAGACCAGTTGTTCGGGACAAACAACAGGTCATGTTTTGTAGATATCCTCACTTAAGCACAGGTATTTAAAACAAAAAGATTGGTGCTTTTCTATTTCAACACTGCATCCCAACACTGCAGGCAAAGAACTATTCCATCCTCCAACATCTTGACGGTGCTGAGTCGATAGCGAGGCCATCGCTATGTACGTCACGGACACTCAGCCCCCCAGGGCCTAGGCATACCGACAGAAGAGGCCTTGAGCTATGAGAGGTGTGCCCGAGGCCCTGGGGGGCTGAGTTCCCGCGCTGAACATATCGATGGCCACGCTGTTGACACAGCGCCATCAAGATGCAACACGTCGGAGGATGGAATAGTTCTTTGCCTGCAGTACATTTTTTGCACTAGGTGGTGCTTTGGCACAGCTACACACCCCAGCGTTCTGACGGGATTAGGCGTTGAAATAGTCTAGATCCAAAAGAATAAACTCTTAGTTAAAATACCAGCACATAAGAATGGAAAACCACAAATGCTAGCCTGTTGGTGGTCCTTAAAGACCAGTTTGGGAACCACTGTCGGATCTATCCCGTTGTGTATGCGCATGAAATCGTCTGCACTGACAGCTGCAGTGCCAGCTTGTATCCACTAGATGGCACTGTCAGGTTTCAGGGAAGGTCTATAATTATTGCCCCCTCCGACAGCGCAGAATTGACAGTGAGGCCATCGCTATGTTCAGTGATGTTCGCCTCTAATAGCTCAAGGCCTCCTCTGACAGTGCGCCTTATGCAATGTACAGCAGTATTGCAAAAATTGGCAGCGCCATCTAGCGTTTGGCGGTGACACTGCTGCTGTCAATCTTTTGCATAGGGGAAGAGGGAAAGCACCCCAATGTCTAGTCCAGGAGTATCCAAGTTCATGCCTGGTGGGGTGTACACAGGCCTGGATTTGAGGTTTTTCTTTCTGTGCACAGGTGAGTCAATCAGCATGACTGAAGAGCGATAGTCTCACCTGGGTGCAGCAGTGATATCAAATCCAGGCCTGGGTTCCCACCAGGACCGAACTTGGACATTCCTGTTCGAGGCAGATAGGAGAGGGATCAGAAAGTTTAGCAAAGTGGTCAGAATTCCGTTAATGAGGGAAGGCATGTAGGAACTGAGCTGTCCAGTATAGAAGAAATCTCTGGAGCACAGGTACCATTAGTACCTTCTTTGACATTCTTCACAATAATCTTATTCACATGGTGCTGAATGATATGTTGGTGGTGTGAATGCTGCTCGGTGATATGTTCAAATAGTTTCATCGAAACCTGTAATTTGTAAACATCAAAAAATATCCAGTATTTCTTTAGAAGAAACACCTGATCTGTAGGGCACTCACAGCAGTATATGATGCAACTATAGATGAAGGGGCTTCTAACAAGAAAAAAAAATAGACAGAAATCAAGGCTCTCCCAGGAAAGTCAAAAAGTGGTAAAATATTTATTAGAACATACTCCTTAATGTGTCAGCTGAAGGGAGTTATTTTCATCGAACACCAGAAAACATAGAGGCGACAATTGCATACCCAAAGGCAGCTAAACAGTTCCCACCCCCAGGTCAAACCAAAAATGTGGTGCGAGACAATAAGAAAATGTGGACTGCATTTCCACCAACAAAAAAAAAACGGTCCTATCCTGTTATGTTGGCGCATGCTGGCGCAGCTCAAAGCAGAAGAAGTGGCGGTGAGCATTTGCTAGATGGCCCTACCAATATTCCGGTGCCATATCATACAGTCAAGGCTTAGGTAAACTGTTAGGGTGAGGGTTAGGTTTAGTTCAAGGGTTAGGCTAACATTATAAGCTTAGAACTTATCTCACATATAGGCAGCGCTGCAAAATATCAGCAGCGCCATCTAGCAGTTGGAGGCCACAGGGCAGCGGCGAACCTGTCCCGACAACATAACAGGATAGTGTAGATCCAAAAAACCATAGTGGTGATAAGAATATTAACAGTTTAGTTAAAAAGTCTGGTTTGTTCCTGTTATGACTGCTCGAGCGCAAGCAGCAGCAGTGGCACTGAGCATCCACTAGATGTGCAGACAAACATTTGCTGCCGATATTATAGCTTTACGTTTAGGGTTATGTTAAGAGTAAATGTTTAAGCTTGGAAATGGTATATGATCTGAGCAGCTCTTGCAAGCTGTGCACAATTTCGGCAGCACCATCTAGCAGCTCCTTGCTGCAACTGCACTGCCGGCGTAGTCATAACTGGAATGATCCTAAAGCCCAGCTAGTCCAGTTCCCATTGCATTGATTAGTGTGCTCAAGAGCCATGCACTCCACACACCCGGGAATTTTAAAATGGTATTACATTGGTAGTATGTTTAATTTTGATTAGAATATTCATCACATATTTCAGTGGAGAACAATATTCTTTCTAATATGCATCAAATCAGTCATAGCCAGTGTGATCCCACCACCCTCATAAAATCAGAAAGACCATTGAGACACATTGGCTTGAGTTTAATGGCAGTGGTATTTCCATATTTTTCTGTAAATCTTTGTATGAGGACATATCAAGACCATTTCTCTAATTTTTATGTTTAGGTCTAGTGACTCCATCTTTATATATATACCATTTGTTATTCATTTCCCGAAGGACTATATTTATCTAAAAAGGTGGTCATTCTCCGAGTGGTTCACTATTGCTCCTTCCACTTCATATGTTTTTGTTCAGTCACCACAGTGCTTTTTGAGCAGCCGACTATGCAGAAAACTATGCCTAAGGAGCTTAGCACTAATAATAATTAAATGCAATATTCTTCCATTAATGTTTCATTCTCTTTTTACAGGTGGTTCAGGAAGGCTGACTGACAAGTCAAAATAGCAACTGTTAGTCTTATTTTACTATAGTAAAATGCCATTTTTTAATAACATTCAGTTGATCGAGTGCTTGTTATTAGTTTGAATTTTATATTATCCAATATTTGCAATCTTCACTGTGTCACTTTAACTCCTTATTAACCTTAATAACCTAATATGCTAAATAGTATTCAAAGAGAACATATAAACTAGAGGAAGGAACTTAACTTAATTTTTAACCTTGCTTACCCTCCCTTTTACATTTCTTTTATTGATAGGCCCAAAAAGTCTAGAAAAGTATGAATAATAAAATGCAATATCAAATGAATACATTCTGATTACTTACTCAAACATTAGCTTTTCTTGATATGGGATGACTAATGACATGTTTTCTTATTTATGAATTATATGACATCCTAGTAAAAGTATAAATATTAAATGTTGGTTTCATCGTAAAGAACATTAGAAACTGGCTATATATTGTACTATATATTTTTTTCTCTACGGTAAATAATTTGTGAAATATTTAGAACTAGCGACTTGCCCATCAAAAATGACGGCAAGAAAATTTGAAGCCTGGCAATGCTGTTTGCCACACAATGCGAAAGCCACAACTTTCCTGCTTTGCAATGATCACCTTCAGCGCTCATTGCGAGCCTGTCCCCCTGTGTAGTTTAGGGGCCTTGCGATGAATGTTACTGCAGTGGGTTAAGTGTTACTGGCTTGTATTAAGTGTTACTTGTTTGCGTTAAATCTTAATGCTTAGGGCTCGTATTTACATCCTTCAGCCTCGTTTGCGTCGTGTTTAGGTTTTTTCAGCATCCATTTTTTTTCTCGCTTAGTCGATTTTCAATGGCTCTCCCCCTGTGCTGTGTGTGAGTGTGTAAGTGAATTTGAGTCATGTTTGTGTATTTTTTCAGGTCTTTCCAGTTCTGTGGTTCGGCCGTTAAAGTCTTAATTTTGCGAACCCTGCAGTCCATCTACGTGCTTCGGGTCTAAAGTCCTACAGGGCGCAATTTTGCGGCAGTCGCTAAGTCCAGTGGCCCCACGGCTCTCGCGATGAGCGCCTTTGGCACTTATCTACACCCATGCAATAAGTGCCTTTGGCGCTCATTGCAGCTAAGTCCCGAGGGCCGCATTGCAGTCCAGAGTTGTCAATCTCACTTCCCAAGGGCTGCAGTTGCGGGGCTCGCTACCTGAGCCCCCCAGCTTGACGACAACTTGCAGACTGACAACTATTATAGTTGATTGATTGTTCAGCTCCTGTACACTAATGTGCAGCTCAGCGTACTTGTTATGGCTGCAAGAGTGGTCTAACAGATAACAATTTTTCATTTTAGCCACCACAGAGACAGACAGCAGACTGAAATCCTAATCAAAGCAGCTAATTAATAAGTATGAGCCACTCCTTTGCATATAAATACAGCAATAATAAGATAGAATTTACCAGGATTCATTCACTCTAGAAATGAATGGAGACTTTTCCTGTTGGCTGGGCGTGCGCAGTGGCGGGCATCGGCCACTGGGTGGCACAGACCCTTTTTCTCTTAATTTCTTAGGGCCTCATTCTATTAACGGCCGTAAGGCTGCGATTCCTTGCGGGGGTTCCGTTATCTTGGAATTCAATTATACGGCCCCGCAAGGATCTCCCCTTACGGCCGGCCGTATATCTTGCAACCGGCCGTAAGCTCAGAAATCTTTAAACGCAAAAATAAATTTAAGACGGCCCTGTAAAGCTCTGTAAATGCTAGAGATCATATTGGGGGACATGAGGATTAATAGCAACCCCCTCTCAAGCTTGCACATCAGCCCAAATCCGAGTTTAACTGTTTATTTTCCGGCCGCAGCGTGGGCGGGTCTGAGGTGCTCCAAGCACTCTGGACTTTGTACATGGAAAGGTGACATAAATTAAAAAAAAAATGATTTACGGATTTGAGTGTAGGGGAATGTTGTGCTATTTTTGCTAACACCTACAATCACTTTATAGTCTCCTCAGAGTGCAAGATGGCTTTATTTCGGCTTTATAATGTGCTTAATTGGTGCTAGCGGGACCTTTTTGCTGCAATTAAGCTGCGGCTCGCTTTTAGCCTTGCAGACAGGGTTCCCGGAGTAATTGAATAGCAACCAGGATTTTCTTGCGGCCGAAACTCTTGCGGCCGTTTTAGATCAAAGGCTTTCCTCCGGCGCGAGCGGCAGCAAGGGATAGCAAGGCGCCGTCCGCAAGCCTGCCGGAGCCCCGGCCGGAAGGGAATAGAATAGGCAAATAGCTTGCGGCCGGTCCTTGCGGCCCCGCATCTCTTACGGCCGATAATAGAATGAGGCCCTAAGGGTTTAGTGTTAGGGTGAGCGGTGTTAGGGTGATGGGTGTTAGGGTTAGGAGTTAGGGTTCAGTTACTGGCAGATTAGAATCGTTACATTGACAAGAAATTCAGGGGACTTCTCAGCTGTGCCCCATAGTGGTCAATGTCCGCCACTGTGCACAGCCAGCCTTGAAAAAATCCAAAAATAGCTATAACAAAATATAGCCAGTTTTTATGCTCTTTAAGAACAATCTAAAAAAAATTGTTTTGGGGTTCATTTCCTGTGAGTCGATCTTTCATTTTCCTATAAAGAAAACAAAACGAATAAGTATTGCGGTCACCCTCATGAAAATTGAATCACAGGTGACATCTTGTGGTGACTTTGCGCAGTTACATTCGCATGCAGCTAATTACCTGTACATTAATATTTTTATTAAAAGATGAAGAAGGTGGATGCAAGAATTCATATATTTTAAAAGCACATTGAAAGCAAAGTGAATTCAGTGATCCATTTACACAACTATTATATATTGTGTTTTGGATATTAAAGGGACACATAATACAGTTAGTTTTCATGCATTTACACAACTGTGCTTTAACATTAACAAAGTTATGTTTGGGATGAACAATATTAAAGGGACATAGAAAGATGTATTTGTTGCATCAGAAAGAGGGTAAATGGTAATGTGTCTTTTTACCATAAAGATCTCCTTTCATGCAAAAAAATACTTATATAAAGTTTAAAACATGCTCTTTTAATGCTTGTATATTTAATGTATATTAAATATATTAATGTATATTTAATGTATATTTAATTGGTAGACAAATATGACATCTGCATTACTGCTCATTGGCTGACAAGCACAAACATGTCATCATAAAAATAATATATAGATAGAATAAAATACAGATTTTGAACAGACAGTACACACTATTAAGATTCTATTTATTTTTCAAAATATAATAGTACAAAGATATCAACATACAATTATACTGCAAATGATATAGTATATAAACTCCCATCTACTAATCTGTCTTGCTATGTAGACCTTTACACTATATTTTATTTTATTCCATTTTAACAGAATTAAAATGTACCATTTATTTAGCGTAATTAAAATATTATTTATTATACCATTTTCAATATATCTCTCCCCACACCAGCTCTCTTGCCCTAAAACTCTACTTTACAATGCTTTTCCTCATCCTATAATGGCCCTCTATATTCTAAATATTTTTTAGTTGTTTTTTTTTTTTTAATCTTTAGTGTCAGCATTGAGTAGGTTACAGAGCTATACTCTATTTTATGGGTTACAGATTCAAACTTAGAATATTTTTGTTAAATAATACAAAAATGACTAGGTAAGTGGAAGGAAGAAGGAAAGGGAAGCATTAGGGCCATTTGGGCCAAGACTACCCAGCTAATTCTTCCCAAGGACTACTACCACTATAAGTGCTCTCTTGAAAACCAGGGGGTCTATATCTTGTTATATTTGTGCAATGATTTTGCAGGTAGCAAGAATAAATTGTTCTATAAATCTATTTTGTTCTTTAGGGAATCAAGAGAAGTCATACAGAGGGAATCATTTGAAAGTAAATCTGAATACATGTATCAATTAACCATGTGACTACTTTACACAGTACTTTTATGCGGGGGCAGGTACATCACGTGGTAAAAAGTAATGTTTCGGCTGCAACCTCTCCAACACAGGGGTGAGTTGCTTAATCACATACAAAATAGATCTATGGGAGCCATATATCATCTACAGAACATTCTAAAGGTATGCTCCTGATATATGGTGCTAATAGAAGATTTATTTTTAAATCCTCTGTGTCCATTTGTTTATGTCCTTCCACCTATTAATGTACAAAACTATTGTGTAATCTTGTTAGCTTCCAAACCATTTATATATTGTGAAGATGTAACCCTGGTGTGTAATTGGTTGGTGCATAAGCCTTCTAATCTGCCCCCTGTAATTAGAGGGTGTTAGTGTGGAAAGTTTTTTGCAAATTGCTAAGCTTTGAAATTTGCCATATTTGTACCAGTTGGCCACATGCCAAACTTCTTCTCCTCTAATGGTATGATACAAGTGCACATTTGTGCTGTGTTTAAGATGACAATATCTAGTTATCTTGCTTTTAATTAAGTATTTCAAATTATTTGGTGATTGACCTCGGGATGTTATGAGTTATTAAATACAGGGGTAAGTGGTAATGGTGTTGAGAATATTTATCTAGTTTATGACATATTGTCCCAGATTTGTAAATAATCTATTATAGTCTCTAGCCTTTTTGCATGAGGTGTGTAGCCACATAATAGCAGCAAGACCTCTATCTCCCAATAGTGATGTCTCCATTTCTATTCACCTCCTTGATTGAGGTGGTTCATGAGATTGAACTAGAATAATGAGTTATGCTGCCCAAGAATACAGCTGATTGCCAGCGAGTGTTAGCCTCATTCGTCTTGTGCTCTAGGTAGTTGTATCTTCTAATCCTTGTCCTTTTCGCTTGCAACACACATTTATTAATTGTCTTAATTGCTACATTTTAGATTATGTCAAGTTCAATAATTGGTAATGGTAAAGTTTAGTAATAATATAGTTTCCATGGGAGAGTTTGTTTTAAAGGCATTTATTCTCCTCATCTACAATGTATTATATTTATAGCAGTTTTCTAGATCTTTGTTAATATGAGAGATTACTTTTGTGTCATTATTCATATAAAGATTTATCAGTTTATGGTTATTGGCTACCCCCAAATATTGGTGGCCTTGATCTCTCCAACCATATTAAAGTTTTGTTGTATTTGTTATTTTCACAATCTTGGTATATTAATACCCATGATGTAAGATTTATTGATATTAGTATTGAACCCTGTAAAATTCCCAAAAATTGGGTAGCAGTATTAACGGATTAGTTAGTGTTATTAGTAGGTTGTCACCATAAGCCTTATTTTTATACTATTTGTTGCCTATCATTTGCACTTTTCTGGAGTTAAGTCTGATACTGTTCAGTAAAGGTTCTAGTATAAGGGCAAAGAGAAGGAGAGACAGGGGCATCCCTGTTTTGTAATTTGTAATTTAGAAGGTTTGATATAGGCCTGGACAAAGTATATAAACATTTTTCCTAGGCCCATGCCATGATCCCCCTGGCCACCAGTCCTTTGGATTTTGAGGCTGGACATTATTCTGGCTGCATAATTACTCCTATCAGGACTGCCTCCTGGGAATATGTGGTTGTCGGACTTGGCTCAGTAGTTTTACAGTATGTTTTATAGTTATTTAATATACTATGTTATGTTGATTGCCATATGAATGTTAACTACTGTATGTTATGTTGCATCTCTATGTGTGTTTGACCTATGATGTTAGAATTTGTATGTTGCATGTTCGGTTCATGAAGAGTTAACTGATTTAGAATGCAGTGAAATATATATACCGGTGTGTGTATATATATATATATATATATATATATATATATATATATATATATATATATATATGGAATAAGATATCTGGAAGATATATATGTATCTAAATCCATAGTGAAGATAATAGCTGACTCGTCCTGTTAACAGTTATCACTGTATGACTGGTTTAATAAATATATGGAATACGATATCTGGAAGATATATATGTGTCAGAATCCATAATGGATTTAATAGCTGCCCTGATCTTGTACAACTAGTGAAGTGGATGTTAAGATGCCTTGCATATGAAACATTGTCAATGACTGTATTAGCAATTTATACAAAACCCAGAAGACTCACAGACTATTATCAGTTTAAAGGGATATGTAAATTTCCTGGATTAAGAATGCATCTGAGAATAAATGGTATATAAAAAAAAATGTTTACATGAAAAAATACCAAAATAAAAATGTAAACACTTACCGTGAAGTTAGCAAAATCATTTGTAACACCCCCTCCATAATTTGTTTTGGCCAATCCGGTTAGGTTAAAGATTTGAGACATAGCACTATGTTAGTTGCTATGGCAACACCACATAGCATATACAGGAAGCAGGGATGAGTCATATTCCAGCGGTGACTGGAAGGCTGACAACACTGCTCTACTATTGGCTGAGCAAGCAAGAGCAGGTAAATAGTTTGTTAATATTGGGTGGGGATCAGGAAGTTGTGCAGTTGCTCCCTGGGGGTTTCAACATGATCATTAGAGGGATTTTTAGATATTAAGAAAAATAAAATATTTTATGAGATGTGCTGTATAGAGTACAGAAATGTATTAATCCAGCAAAGTTAGATATCCATTTTAAGAATGTTATAATTTCAAGTTTAAATGTACACCTATTGAACCTGCTATGAATTTCAACAGCAATAAAAGCAGTTCCTGATTCTTTTTTATATGCTGATCCTGTGTTCATATTTTTAAATGCTGTATTAATGCAAAGAGATTTAGGGGCATCAGCTGTCTTGGTGAAGGGACCAAAAGAACCTGGTGGATCTGCTGGGTAGGTTTGGTCATAACACTACCTCTTCTTTGTCTCAGCCTCCAGCAACCATCTTGAAATCTCTCCCCTGGCTTTTGCTCACACTGCCACAAGCCTCCAGCAACCATCTTGAAATCTCTCCTGTGGCTTTTGCTCACACTGCCACAAGGTATCTACAGCCATCTCAATGATTCACCTTTTACTCTACTGTATCCTCCTGTTACATTAATTATGAATATCCATATCTGATATCATTTTTGTTCACATAGTACCCAGCTACTCTCCCATCACGGTCACTAACAATTTTTTCTTTTTTTTTTTACTTCCTCACCTTCATCTCATCTACTCCCTACACCTACACACTGTGTCAAAATGCTCGATCACTTTTTTCTCCTCCTCATCTTCTACTGCCCCTCTCTCTCAGACTTTCATTTGCAGCGTATCCATATCCCGCCCCCAATACTATAACCATCTCACCTTCCTTGCTTTCCTCTTCTCTGCTCCCATGAGCTACTCTCCCTCCTCCAATCACATCCCCTCCCCAACACTCATAAGCAGAAACATCACTGTAAGTCCCACTCCCATATTCTCTCGCTCTCACTCCTCTTTCTCCTGGCTGCTGGAGACATATCTCCTAACCCAGGTCCTCCCTCATTTCTACCTGCTTTCAGCCACGCTCTGCTCCAAGGGCATCAAACACTCGAAACACCCAGAATTTGATACCCATCACTTGTCACAAACCTTCCACTTTACCTTTCTCCTGCGCTCTCTGGAACGCACAATCTATCTACAATAACCTCACTTTCACTCATGACCATTTCATTATCAACTCTCTCAATCTACTGGCTCTCACTGAAACCTAACTCTCCTCTTCAGACACTGCCTCCCCTGCAGCACTCTAGCATGGTGGTTTTCACCTCAGTCACACACCTAGACCTGGGAACAAACAAGGTGGTGGTGTGGTTGTATGACTTTCTTCTCGCTGTACATATCACCTCATATCCCCTTTTTATCTTTTGAAGCTCATACTATCTGCCTCTTCTCACCTATCTCTCTACGTGTTGCTGTAATCTATCACCCCCCAGGTACTCCCTCTCAATTTCTCCATCACCTTTCCGCCTGGTTCCCACACTTTCTTTCCTCCAACATTCCCACACTGATACTTGGTGACTTCAACATTGCCATTGACACCCCCACCTCCCCAGCAGCCGCCAAACTACTTGCACTCACCTCTTTCCTCGGCCTCTCACAACTTACAGATTCTTCAACTCACCATGCTGGACACTCTCTTGACCTTATTTTCACCAATATTAGCCCTACCTCCAACCCAGTCATCCACCCTCTCCCTCTATCTGACCATCACCTCCTTACCTTCAACCTCACCACATCTTCCTCTCATCAATCTTCTTCCACCCCAGCCACAATAACCCACAGAAACCTGCTAGAACTCGACCCTACACAGCCCTCCACTGTGCTCCAAACTCTTCTCAGCACTAACACCAACCTCAACTGCCATTTCACTGCCACCTCACACTACAACTCTACTCGCTCTTCCACCCTTGACACTCTTGATCTTATCCACAACCATGGCACACCACACACACACGTTACATTCAGAAGTGCTCCCGCACTGCTGAACAACTATGGACGAAATCACGCTCCACAGCAGATTTCCTTCACTACAAGTTTATGCTATGTTCCCACTTCTCTGCCATCAACCTGGCCAAACAGCACTACTACTCACTAATATCAACTCTGTCCTCCAACCCCAAACGTCTGTTTGCCACGTTCTATACTCTCTTCCGCCCACCACCTCCTCCCATCCCTTCCTGTCTCACGGCTGAAGACTTTGCAAACAATTTTACACATAAAATTCAATCGAACCGCAATGAACTCTCCTCTCATTGTGGCTCACACACTCCACTCTCTCAACTAACCAACAACACTCAATCTACTCCCCTCCCCATTCCCACAGCCACTTTGAACTACTTTACCCCTGCAACAGAGGATGAAGTCTCCATCCTAATATCATCCTATCCCCTCACTACCTGTCCTTTGGATCCTATTCCATCTCAGCTCATCCCTCTCCTCTCTACTACACTAATCCCAGCTCTCACACACGTCTTCAACTTTTCCCTAAACGCTGGCACGTTTCCAGCATCTCTAAAACATGCCATAATTACACTCACTCTCAAGAAACCCTCATCCGATTCTGACGTTGCATCTAACTATCGCCTCTCTACTTCTCCTGGCTTCCAAACTGCTGGAGCGGCTCGTTTATAACCGCATTACCAGTTTCATCTACTCTTAATCTCTTCTGGACACCTTCCAATCCTGCTTTCGGCCCCAACTGAGACAGCCCTCATAAAAGTAACCAATGACCTGCTCACCGCCAAGTCTAAAGGGCCACTTTTCCATTTTGCTTCTTTTGGATCTCTGCTGCCTTTGACACAGTTTACGATCCATTTCTACTGCACATTCTCTCCTCCCTCAGCATTTGAGACACTGCTCTCTCGTGGTTCTCATCATACCTCCAAGAACGATCATTTAGCACATCTTCTTCTTCTTACCCCCTGTCTATTGGCGTACCCCAAGGATCAGTCCTAGGCCCCCTCCTCTTCTCCATCTTCTCCTTCTCCATCTACACATCCTTACTCGGCACCCTAATAAACTATTTTGGGTTCCAGTACCATCTGTATGCAGATGACACCCAACTCTACCTCTCAGCACCAGATCTATCCCCCTCTCTTCTAGCACACGTCTCTGACTGCCTCTCTAGTATAACCTCTTGGATGTCCGCCCACCATCTAAAACTCAACATGTCTAAGACTGAACTCTTAATCTTCCCACCCTCTACTACAGCTTCAATTCCTCACATCTCTCTCTCTCTGTCAACAATGCCATCATCACTCCCACCTCCCAAGCCCGTTGTCTCTGGGTTTTACTGGACCCTGACCTCTCTTTCATCCCACACATACAGTCTCTAACCAAATCCTGGCTTCTCCTTCTAAAAAACATATCCAAAATATGCCATTACCTTACACAAGACACTACTAAGATACTAATACACTCTCTCACCATTTCTCGTCTTGACAATTGCAACTCGCTCCTTGTTGGCCTGCCCATCACTCGCCTCTCCCAACTTCAATCCATAATGAATGCCTCCATCAGACTCATCTTCCGTACACATCGTTCAGTGTCGGCAGCTCCTCTTTGTCAATCACTTCACTGGCTTCCCTTAGCCTCCAGAATAAAATGTAAAACTTGACCCTAACTTATAAAGCCCTCAACAACAGCGCACCCCCATACATCTCGGCTCTCATCTCCAAATACTCCCCCACACGCCCTCTTCGTTCTTCTAACGACCTTCTTCTTTCTACCACGCTTGTCACCTCCTCTCACTCCCGCCTCCTGGACTTTTCTCGTGCTGCCCCTATTCTCTGGAATTCCTTGCCTCGCTTCACCAGACTATCCTCCCGCCTTAAATCCTTCAAAACTTCATTAAAAATGCACCTCTTTAAAGAAGCCTATAACCTTCCACCCAAACATGCTCAGCACTACTCTCTCCCTACTGTACCACATACAAACTTCAACCTTTAGATTGTAAGTCTGCGAGTTTCAATCCTGCAAGGGGCTTTAGGGAAAGTGCTATGGACACCGGATTCCAAGCTCAAAGACAGGGCCCTCAATTCATTGCAATGTGTAAATCTTGAACTTATCATTGCCTGTAACTTAACTTATGTATAGCGCTATGGAATATGTTGGCGCGTTACAAATAAACGATAATAATAATAACAGCCTTATCAAGCCCGAAGAAAGCAGACCGCCACAGCTCATCTCTTTTAGTGTACATAAAGTAAAGGCCCACCCAACCCTATCAAAAGCTTTTTCAGCATCAAAAGATAACACCAGGTGTTCCCTCTGTTTATTATTAGCACACCATTTTTTATCAGTAATTCTTTTGCTGATGTTCCCCTTTTACATACCCGACATGAAGCCAACCTGATCTGATGGAATTAAGAAATGTAAAGGCGCATTCAGTCAAAACATTTGTATTTTGGCCAATATTTTGTTATATATATTAATCAGATACTGTAGATTGTCCAATAATTTCTGCAATGGAATGGATACTTGCCTTCTTCTTTATTTATTATAGTGATAGATACCTGTACCGAATCTGGCATGTAAGGAGATAGTTGAACATTTCTGTCAAGTAGAGTACAAAGATTTCTGATTTTTTTAAATATTTACTTGAAAGTCCATTGGGTCCAAGATCTTTCAAAGAGGGAAATGATTGTATTGCCATATAGACTTCTGTTGTGATTATGGAACATCAGGTTCCTTACATCTACAGTAGATGATATTTTGGCAGTTTTTAAAATAGCTTTCTAAAGTTTCTGATATGTCTGGAGAGTTCAAGTTCAAGTTAGATAATTTGTGTAGTATGAGTTAAACACATTGCCAATTTCTGCTGGGTCAAATGTGTTTAGATTTATAGCTGTGATATGGTTTTGAGATTCAAGGAGGCTTTTGACCAGCATAAAATCATCTTCATTTTCATAAAATCTTTGTCTAAGAATTCTCGAAAATCTACAGGCTGTATTTTCTAGTAGTAACTGTTTTTTTTTTTTTTAAATGTTTGTCAACATATGCTTAATCTTTTGTATGTGATTTTTTATGACATGTTAAAAGTCTGAATTCTTTATATTTAAATATTCATGTAGTCATTGTTATCATTAATTAAGTTCGTATTAGGTAGTATTAAAGACTAATGAGATATCTGGCCAGGAAATATGTCCTATTTTTGCCTTTACCATCATTTTGTGGACCAAGTCATAAACCTAAAAACATGTTGATTCTCAGATATGAATTGTGTGGGGCCTCAAAGAAAGTAGAGTTCCTCTTAGACAAGTGGGACATTCTCCAACGATCATAAAGTATATGTCCTTTCATCCGTTGTGCTAATTGCTGCATATGTGGCTTGTATTCTTTTGACTACTATCAATACTGGAATTTATGACCATATTAAAATCTCCCCTGTTACTTGTATACCTTTGGCTTTTATTTCTGTTAATCTTGATCAGGCTGTATTCAGTGGTGCCTATAATTCCAATTGCCATTACGTAGATACCGCCCTTAGCTACCACTGTTTCCTGGGCTCTAAAAGGACACTTTTTATGGATAAAGATCTTGGTACTATGTGTTTTACTTTTGTGCAAAGAATGGAAATATTGGTTAGAAGGTTTAAGAGCAAGTTTACTAAAATGTGTTTCAGAAAATAATATCATGACCACTTTTAGATGGGTCTTTAAAAGCTATTGATCACTTTTGGGGGAAGTTTAAGCCTTTCCCATTTAATGAAAAAAATTCAATTGAGAAGACATTTTACATGTATGATTATTCTGGAATATATACGATTCCCATCTTAGTTGGTCTAGGAAACACACCGTTAATTGAAATGAAAAGAGATTATTAACCTTTAATTGCCCGTACATTAAAAAATGTACTTAAATAATTAAGGCTCAACATGCTCAATAAAAACAATTATTGTCAGGGGAGAGCCAAAATCCAAATAATGCAAAACTGATATATTTAAAGATTAGCTAGCTATGGCCTCAAAGGGTACCTTCTACCTTGAAGGCTGCCCTTGTAGCATACCCCAATAATTGTCTTGGTCCCTAATAACTTAGCTTCTTGGGCATTGTATTCCTTTGCCATTGGTAGTGCCGATATCCTCCCCTAATTTAGATGTTCTTTTGCATATATTTTTGGTTGACAGGGTTAGCTATATGTTATTAGGGACCCAGACAGATATTGGGGTATGCCACAAGGACAGCCTTCCTTGTGGGAGGTGGGTGTTTTCTGGAGATTATGTTTGTTGGTGTTTTTATATTATTTTACTGTACACATAAATTACACATCACACATATTTTAGAGTAATACCACCACACATAGTTACTTATTAAAAGGTAGGACACATTCCATATACACCACATATACTTATTTAAAGGTAGGACACATTCCGTATACACCCCCCCCCACAATATAACCTCACATAAAAAAATTACACATAATACATACATATTTTATTTACATTATATATATAAATTTGTGGTCAGGTCCCTCTCCCAACAATCAAGTACGTTGAACCATTGCTCTCCAGCGATGGGAATACCCTTGCAGACATTTGGGAGAGGTTCCTCCCCACAACCCCAGGGAAACAACCTGGACATAAGCTTTGTGGTCAGGCCCCTCTCCTTGTGTAGCTGAAGAATGGTCTATTGCTATGCCCTAACTGGCCACGAAAGCATGTTCGAGTTGAGGTCCGTGAAGCACTGATGTAGCATTAGGAATTATGAAAGTGTAATTGAAGTGAGCCTGCAAAGGCTGGTTTTGGGACTTATGGAAAACGTGAACGAGGTAAGCCTACGAAGGCTGGTTTGGTTCGTATGGAAAGTGTGAACAAGGTAAAGCTGGTTTGGTTCGTAGGAGGCTTACGAACGCCTAAAAGCGTAGCCTTGGACATGGACATGGTTGGTAACTTAGCAGATTGAGGTGTAAAAGTTAGGGAAAAGTTGGGAAACTTAGTATATTTGGGCCAAAATTTGAAAAGCAGAATTAACGAAGCCTAAAAGGCATGGCCTTGGACATGGACAAGGGATGCAACTTGGCACATTCATTGGTGGACTTGGCCAAAACTAAGCTTAAAAATGCGAAAGCTGAATCTTGGATGTGGGCAAGGAAGCAGCTTGGTAGTCCCAAGATCCACCAAGGATAGCTTACAAGGAGCTTGTGAAAATGAGGCTTGGAAAGCTGAAAAACAAGCGCGCACAGAGAAACAACCTGCAGGCCGACTTCTGGAATGAACTGAGCAAGGAGATTTGGACAGGAAGTGCTTATAAAGGCTGAAGAAGGCCCCTCCCATGGGGAGAGACAGAGTGAAAGAGGACCCCTCCCACAAATCCAGGTATTAACCTAGACAATATATATATATATATATAACATCCCATATTATCTAATTTTATCTTTATACTTTACTTTTGAGTTCAAATATGGTCTGTGTCATTGACTGCGCCATCAATGCCAAAGCAGTCTCTGAGTCACCAACAGTCTGGCCAGTCCTGTCTGCTCCAACGCCTCCGCCTTCATCCACCTACACTAACTACACTGCACGTCCAGCCCTACAGAGTCCCTGTCTACATATGCTGCAGTGAGAAGAACCATACAGGGACTATTTGATTGATTTTAGGCACTAAAACCAGAAATTTTAAGTGCTTCTTAATAAAACAATGTACCAAAAGGTGAGCAAATATATAGGTATATTACATACATAGTAAAGTCCAGAAACCTTCTATATCCCAAAAAATATATATATCCTAAAAGTAGATAATTAAACAAAACAAATTTCAACAAACATTGTATGACAATGCCTTCTTTATTAGAATTGTATATTCAACAAAACTGTTACAATAAAGCATTATATTATTTCATAGGTGGTCCAAATAATATCCAGAGGTTTTATCTCAACTCTTGTTTAGTTGGCATTGATAGTCTGAAAGTAAATAAACAAATATTTAATGTTTGCTATATGTTTTTTGTAATACTATTTTATAAATAAAACAAATTCCAATAAATGTTACCATTTTATACTCCACAGAAATGATATATTATTATAATAAAATTATAGTGGAAGGTGAGGGAGTGAGAGGAAAATAAATGTAAATAGTCGCAAGTGGTAAAGACACTAGCCTAGCATAATTACCACACTCATCCTCATGCTATAATATATATAAATAATGTATAAATAATATTATTATTGTCAGTAATGCTATCCACTATTAAGACAATAAAGCAGCTGAGTTAACTTTTATTTTTGAAACGGCTAACATTTAGGGTTCTATAAGACCATAGGAACATTATGATGAAAGTCGTAATTGACACAATTGCTGAAATAGGAAATTTCTCAGAATCATCCTGATGAGCTGGCCAAGAGATGTCATGAAGTAGAGTGAATTGGTATTTTATGAGCAGTGAAAACAGAGTGAGATAGAAGGAAACAGAGTGTTGTAGTGGGAAAGAGGAATAAAGGCAAAGTGGTAAGGGATAAGAAATAAAAGTGAACAAAAAGGAGAAAGTAAAGGACATAGAGTGAGAAAAAAGGAAGGACATAAGGAAAAAAACAGCAAAGTGCAAATATGAGAATCGGTAGGATAAGGGAAGGAATGGATAGGGATAAGAATTGGGAGAGAAATAAAAAACAAAAATTGAAAGAGAGGGAAATAAATGACTGAGCAACCTTGCACACTACATTCTTGCCCAAGGTCTGGAACTAAATAGCCTTATACTTGTGAAGTTTCTAGCAAGGGATATGATTGATGTCATGTGATTCCTCTGCATGTTTGGTCTAGCATATGTTCTCATTTGTATATAGAAGCAGCCATTTCAGTATTCCAAGAGGAATTGTGGTTCTACACAAGTGCCAGTGGTCAGTAAGGGACAGCATCAAGCTCAATGACCAATCCCCAATCATGGCCAACCACCACAGCACAATGGGGACATTATAACTGGTCAGGAAAATTCACTGGTCTGTTGAAATGGTTACAAGAAATGGAGAAACGAAAGAGTGGGTGAGAGGGAAATACAAAATGAGTAGGAGTTGGGTGTACCAGCAGGCTTACCAAGGAGAAGGTCTGAGTTAATATATTGGCTGAGTTCAGTTTAGATTTAAATACAATGTATTTTGTTTGCTATCCCAATGTAATGAAGTGGCCAGGAATAGTAAAATGTAGTTGCTGTTGTTGTTAATTAAACTATAGGAGACACTATAGTTGAAAAGACAGAAAGGAACTGAATGCAGAAAAATATCTATCTGTATACATGTATTTGCTCATAAAAAAAAAAACTTTACATTTTGTTCACAGCAGTAACTCACATTGTTGATCCATGAGATGTAGGCTGAAACCCTGGTGAACACTGTTGGTTTGAGATAAGCATTGCATCCGCTGGAGGACACAAAACTAGTCACACCATGGACTTGGTACACACCATTGACAGCACAGTTAAGGGGGCCACCAGAATCTCCCTAGGAGAGAAGGACACAATGAAATAACATATAAATGCAAAAAAGAGGATAAAGAACCTTTCCCTATTTAGAGTTAAAAAATGATTGACCATGAGACAAAAACAAAACTACATTTTAGTAATAAAAGCATAAATTAGGTAAAATACTCTCTATCTTGTATAGTTGTGAATAATAATATTTACTCAAAAGTACTGAAACACTTGTGCATCTATAGGTAACAAAAGTTGCCATGGTCTGCTAGAACAAGATTATGCATGTCAAGAATGTTGTGACCTTTTGTAATTCTAGTTAAGTGCATTTTAGATTGTAAAGCAAATCTCTATTTTTATATATGTATTTGTACTCAGAACCTTCCTATTGATGTAATAATATTAGTGTCAGTTATAATAAATAATTTTATTAGTGGATGAACCTAATCTTCAATATCAATGGCTATAATTATTTGAAAACATACGGTATATACTGATGTAGAGATGTGAGAACTGAATATGAATTTCTTCTGAATACTGATTAGAGATTTATAAAGTGACACATCAATGTGACTGAGATTTAGTACCACACTTACAAAGCAACCAGATTGAACTCCATTACCACCAGCGCACACCATGGTGGTCTTCACTGTGCTGCCCCAATAAGAGCTGGTAGAGCAAGTTGAGTGGGCAACAGCAGGCAGAGGGGCCTGCTGGAGGATAGCTGGAATGGATCCAGTGGCTGTAAAGGAGATAGTATAAAAATAGGGATATATTTCATTAATTCATGAAAAAACACTATATATGTCTTATGAATGATGTCTTTGCACAGCTAAAAGAGAAGTTTAATAGTAGAGAGATACCAAACATACATATTTTATATCACTCACTTGAAGACCATTTTTAAATATTGCAAATGGTGTTTTACGTAATCATTTAATTTTCTCACATATTTAAGATTAGACTTATTCAAATAAAATATTGTTTTATAACACATTATAGAAAACCTTTAACAGTCACGGCAATAAAGATAACACATGGCAATTAATTCATGGAACAGTGTTCAAGTGTGTGATGATTATTTTTTCCACAGGTATGAAGGTTAGATTTTGGTATAAAGAATCCTAACATTCATTCTGTCAATAATTAATTTGCATTTAGTAAATATTATTTGTAAATATGTGATAGAAAACATATATGACTAAATTATGATTTTGAATGCTTTTGCTATCTTTTTTTAAATTACATTTTTATTAGACACATAAATGCATACTGTACATAGTGCAGCAACTATTTGCAAACACAATTTTTTAACAGAGGTTAAATGTAGAATTCTTTAGGTATAGCATATTGTAATAATAAAGTGGCCAAAATAAGTTTTAATTATAGGGGGGAAATAAAAGAACTGAGAAGGAGATAAAGGCAAATAAAGAAAAAAAAGATGAAGAAAGTCAAGATGAAGAAGTAGAAATACAGTCTTTTGTTGGGCACTTCTTAAAGTATGATTGTAACTCCAATGGTGTTGGCTATTATATGAGGAATTAACACCATGAAATTAGTCTAGAAGAGATGGTATATGAATAGATTCAGGGTTCATAGTAACTGATTATAAAAAACAATAGGTAGCTTTTCCATTGACGTGTAAAGGCAGGAAAATTGTCATATTGTGAGTATACCATCAGCCCTATTAAATTCCCCTAACGGTTAAAACCGTAGCCCGTAATGTAGCCTGTAAGACTTATGGCTATTAAATTGGCCCCATAAAGCAAGCTGCTGCCGATCTTCTGGTTTAGAGTGAAAAAAGCCTACGGGACGTGGAACGTGGAACTTCGCAGCCGCAAATCCTTTGTTCTGTCAAGCCCGCAACCACTACGTTTAAATTTAGCTATTAAATTGCAACAAATTCACTGGCATTCAACCCCGTAACACTTAAATGGAGCCAAAAAGTCAACGGGTACCAGAGAGGACCCGCAAGGGGGGTACAGTCTAATCCGTACCACTGTAAATGCACATATACACACACTACTGTACTTATATTAAAAGGGAAAGTGATGTTATGTCTTAGAATTATTGGCACAACATTCTCAAACTTGCAAATCAGCAAAATTTCTGTGTTATATCGAACCCGGCAATCAATGTGTTAATACATATACTAGAACTCGCATGGACTATAATATCATATTTACGGCTTTATCAATATTGCATTATATATGGAATGTGGGTCCGTTCGTAAGTCGTAAATGAACCCTGTAAGACTTTGAAATCCAACCTTCATCTTTCTGTAACGCAATGATGACGATATCTGTTTCCATTGGCTCCATCTAAACCTGTAACTACGGGTTTTACTAATTGATCATGTTCATGGCTGAGCATCCAACGTTCGGAAAATGTTTTATGAGTTTTAGTCTCAAGGCCGTAACTCGCGACCAGTTCTAATTTTATAGCTATGTAACTCGGCCAAATTTCAAGCCAGCAGCCCTTGCAATCTTCCTGATGCCGCTACGGGCTTCTAATTTAATAGGGCCGCATATCTTTAATTTTATTGTATTGTAGGTGTGGGTCCTTTCCACCATGTAGTTATGATGTGTTTAAGTAGCAAAAAATATCTGTGCAATCAGATCTTGTAATTATTTGGAAAGATGTGCAATTGGGACTCCCATAATATCTATAATTGGATCTTTGCCTTTTCTCACTTTTAATTAAGATAGCTCTGGCTAACAAATCACCAAGGGTTGCTCTAAACTGTCTGTTTTCGTTCAGATTTGTTTATTTTCCTGTTTTTTTATTAACGTATTTATTTAGTCTATTATGTTATGCTTTTAGCTATAATACTCTGCACGTGCAGATAGAAACAGGGAGCTGATTGCTAGTGACAGATCATATTTCATTTTGTCCAGAATATTACAAGATTTTATTAAGAGAAAGTAGAAAATGGAAACAGACAGTCTCAATGGGAGACAGCCACTGGAGAGGGGAAGGAGGACGGACTGAAAGAGAGACAAAAACATAGGACAGAAGAAAGACTAAAATGAGGATGTATTTGGTGAAAGACTGAGACTTGGATGGACGGTAAAGATGGAGAAGCGTATATATGGAGAGACACAAAGTCATATAAGGACAATGAGAAATAGTGAGTGACTATGAGTGATATTTGAGTAGAGTAAAAGATTGAAAATAAATAATCAGAAATTGGGATTTTGGATAAAAAAGGGGAGGCTAAAATGCTGGTGGACAGATTTAGAGATTCTTACTCTGTCACTTCAAGATGGAACCTCCTGTTTTTTAGAGGGCTTTGTCTTGCTCGATATAATTAGATTAAGCAAGATATTGTAAGTGATAACTTACTACTGGTCTGACCCCATCCTGTAACAGTACAAGGATGATTGTTGGCTAGGACATTTCCATCAGCGGGCAGTGCTGCCAGTTTCACATAGCTGTTCAGGGCAGCATTGGAGGCCAGACGGAGGACTGCAATATCATAGCTGTAAGAAAAAAAAAAGTTTTAGAGCATTTGTTTTTATTTTAGTGCATTTAAAAAAAAAACTTTAGTGATAACTAATTTGTTATTTTCTGATGTTGTATATGCAGATGACTGTAGCATATCATTTAGACTGGTAGCCACAACATAGCTATTGCTTCTGACAACATCAGGTTATTGCTCATACATATTTATTTGAGTAGAGTATGACCCTAATAACTTATTGCAGAAATGGTTTTGTTATCTGTGATCCACATGTTCATATAACTGCATTGCTGAGGACATTTTGTATCATTTTCCAGTTTTATACATTAGGTATTGGGGCCAATACCACTTTAGTGGCAAAGCATTCCATATATATTGAAATCCCTTCTAATCTTGATTCTGTTTTATTGTTCTTTATTTCGGCATAAAAATGTATGCTCAAGTCATTATTCCTATTTCATACCTATACATAAAAAGAAAGATCTGCCATCACAATGTGTACAGTAATAATGATTAATCTATAATGATTTTCTCTACAGCTATACATTACAACTATATTCTGTTTTAACGTCATCTTTTTATTACCCAGCTGCAACATTGTTGGTGTTCCAGTTGGCATGGATGAGGACCTTCTGAACAGAGATATACTGCTCGGTGCCATCATTCTGGTAAAGGTTATGATCTCCCACCACAACCCGGTAGGTATTGCTCCTATGTGGGTGAAAGAAGGTTACATATTAGCACGTTAGCATGAATTATCTTCACATCCTTGTAGTTCAATATTCCAATACATTTTTTTGCAGAACTATATTGTAGAAACTACTCATTTTTATTGAACTGTAAACTGAAACCTTTTTCCAGACATCGTACCTGTCTACACAATGAGCAGCTGTCAAAACCCAGTTAGCACGGATCAGGGTACCCCCACAGGTGTGATACCAGCTGCCGCCAGAGAGATACTGGAGAGTAATCTATTCAATAATAGAAGAAGAATATTAACAACAACACATTAAATCCATATTTTTTGTCACAGCAAAGATAATAGTATATACTAAAAGATCCTGCTACATACATCCAAGATGTTCTAAAGATTGTATTAATGACCTAACTAATGTATGTGATGTGTGCTTCTTTTCTAGGACTACAGAATGTTTTTTTGTGGTCAGTATTCATTGTAATCTTTTGTATTAATCACTATACAGAACTGTTGATTATGTTTTCTTACATCAATATTAAGAATTATTTATACATTTGGGTAGATATTGTTTCATTAAACAATTGTTTTTAAACTTTGAGTAATCATTAAATATCATACATGCTTCTTATCATTTAAATGACCAGTTTGGTACTTTTTTTCTATAGGGTTCTTGGAATAACTTAACTTGATAATGAGCAACATGTTTTTAGAAAAACAAAATAAATAAATAAACACAACCTTTCTTTTTTTATCTTTTATGTACCCAATTATTTGATACTGAAGGCATCTATCCTGCCTTTTACTTTCTATGGAGGGTATATTCTTCTAAACTAATGGGCTTCTCTTTAGACTTAATGTATGCCACATTCGCATTGAACAAGTACAAACTTCCTCTGTATCCTATGCCTCTTCCCATCTCAGGAAACAGATCTGCTGAAAACAAAACAGCAGAATCCACAGCGTCTTAATTGCAAATAAAATATAATATACGAGATATAAGTTTTGTTATTTTATTTTTCATTCTAAAAACATGTTTCACAATTTAAAGTGTTCTTAAAAATAATATATTTTAAATATATGGTCCTTTAAAAAGAATTTAAATCACATAAGTAAACCCTAACCCCAACTCAAAAAATAAATAGTGTGTACATATCCAGTTTTCTTTTTAGAATGCAATGCCTAATGTGTAAAGCCATGATTTCTTCTTGGAAGTAAGACACACTTATCCAGACCTTTTATCAAATGTGTGTTCCAAGTAATTCTGGATCCTATAAGTCTATGTCCAGTGTACTAAAGAACACCTAAGACTCTATTTTGGAATATGTAGCAACTTGTTACTAGAAAAAAATACAATAAACTTTATTAAAGAAAAAAAGAGTGAATGAAAAATATATACAATGAGTGTAATAAAAGATATACTTAAGTATATCAAACAGCAGGCTAATGTAATGGGGGGGGGGGGGGGGGGGGTTACAGTCTAATGAGTAAACCCCAAAGTAATAATATGAGTACTCACAAATGGTAATATAATATAGAGGTCAGCACCTGTCTATTTGAGAGGACAGATGGCGGCCAACAGTTGCTCCAGTTAATGAAACAAGTGGGTCTCTATGTTTCCCATGGGAAATAAGAGCGACACAGCACTCCCCATCGCATAAGCTGAAGTAAGTTCAAAAATAGGGAACATAGAAAATATCCACTATCAAAAATTAGTGTAATGTTCCCCTGATGAATCCGTAACAATAACAACGGGGAAACGTACGTTGGGACCTTAACAGCAGGCTATAGGGGACAGTCTATCCCCATTGGTATGTGCATATGTTGATGTCTGCACCATTACAAGGTAATGAGTTAAATCTCTCGTTTTCTGTTTTGAAGTAATTTTTGGTGCAGCAGACTAAGTGTGAAACCCACCTAACCCTTAACTAAAAGGGAGGGCTTCTCTTGATTACAGCATTGTGCTGTGTTATCAGGATCATTACACTAATTTTTGATAGTGGATATTTTCTATGTTCCCTATTTTTGAACTTACTTCAGCTTATGGGATGGGGAGTGCTGTGTCGCTCTTATTTCCCATGGGAAACATAGAGACCCACTTGTTTCATTAACTGGAGCAACTGTTGGCCGCCATCTGTCCTCTCAAATAGACAGGTGCTGACCTCTATATTATAGTACCATTTGTGAGTACTCATATTATTACTTTGGGGTTTACTCATTAGACTGTAACCCACTCCCCTCCCCCTTTACATTAGCCTGCTGTTTGATATACTTAAGTATATCTTTTATTACACTCATTGTATATATTTTTCATTCACTCTGTTTTTCTTTAATAAAGTTTATTGTATTTTTTTCTAGTAACAAGTTGCTACATATTCCAAAATAGAGTCTTAGGTGTTCTTTAGTACACTGGACATAGACTTATAGGATCCAGAATTACTTGGAACACACATTTGATATTATTATTTACTCTATTCCACTTAGAGATTTGTCCTTATTCTTTTCTTAAGTGACCTTATCCAGACCTTTGTAGCAATTTATAATGTAAAGAACATGTTGAAACCATCACTGACCTGCCATGGCCATGCATTTTTGGCTGAGTTAGTTCCGCCTACAACACGTGCATTATTCTCATTTTCCTCTAGATAGCTTACTTGTTTAGCACAATGGCCTGTGAAAATAAAAGGATAATAGTGAAATCACTGAAAGGGTAAATAACACACAAAATGGTCAGTATATTCCAAATTTGCTATTCCTGGTATACCGAGATAGTTTAAAAAAACAAAACATAATCTTATCTTATGATAGATAGCGAACGGTTTAAATCCATCTTTTCTTAAGCTACATTAGCCCATGTTTTAATTATTCTAAATGTGGTTGAAAGTGAAGGCACTTAACATATGGCTGAAAGTGAAGGCAATTAATACTATTAAACTAAAAATGACTGTTACAGGTAAACGAATAAGATAAACTCAATGCATATGCATTCAAAATACCCATATACATGGCCTTTCTCTTTTAAGGAGATGTCATTCTTTGTTTTTAGAGAAAAATGCAACTATTTTTCTGCTGTGTAGGACAGGAGATGGAGAACTTACCACATAGGGCGAGAGCTGCTAAAAGAAGGAACCTCAACATTGTTAGCCAGGTGTAAGTTGTGGAAAAGTAAACGTGGACTCCTTTTTATATCTCAGATATTGACAGATAAAACAATTCTGATATTTTTAGGAAGTAATGGGAATATTCCCAGATGTTGTAACTGCAACAGATGGTAAATGAGTTTGTGACTTTATTTATTAAACATTATCATTAAATTCACCCGAAGGTCACACTCAATATATGATGTCAGAGTTATAAATAAAATGGCAAATAAGAAATTGTGGAGTTTGTTTACCAGCTTTTAGTGAAATGTGTATGTTAGAGAGCTTAGCAGTGTAAGTTGCATATTAGTATAATGTAACTGTATTTTAATGCCTAAGTTATATTATAGCAGGAAGCTTCTGAAGAACATTGATTTCTGAGATGTAAAATTTGGGAAATATATATAGTGCCTTGCAAAAGTATTCACCCCTTGGCAGTTTTTGTGTTTTGTTGCCTCACAACCTGGAATCAACATGGATTGTTTGAGGATTTGCATCATTTAATTTACAGAACATGCCCACAACTTTGAAGATGTATTTTATTTTTATTGTGAAGCAAACAACAAATAGGACAAAATAAAAGAAAAAAGTAAATGTGCATAACCATTCACCCCCTAAAGTCAATACTTTGTAGAGCCACCTTTTGCGGCAATCACAGCTCCAAGTGGCTTTGGATAAGTCTCTATGAGCTTGCCGCATCTTACCACTGGGATTTTTGCCCTTTTCTCCTTGCAAAACTGCTCCAGCTCCTTCAAGTTAGATGGCTTGCGCTTGTGAACAGCAATCTTTAAGTCTGACCACAGATTTTCTATTGGATTGAGATGTGGGCTTTGACTAGGCCATTCCAACACATTTTCCCCTTAAACCACTCTAGTGTTGCTTTAGCAGTGTGTTTGGGGTCATTGTCCTGCTGGAAGGTGAACCTCCGTCCTTGCCTCAAATCACGCACAGAGTGGTACAGGTTTTGCTCAATAATACCCCTGTATTTAGCTCCATCCATCTGTCCCTCAACTCTGACCAGTTTCCCAGTCCTGGCTGCTGAAAAACATCCCCACAGCATGATTTTGCCACCACCGTGGTGGTCTTTGGGTGATGTGACGTGTTGGGTTTGAGCCAGACATAACGTTTTTTTTTTGGCCGAAAAGTTCAATTTTAGTCTCAGCATACCAGAGCACCTTCCTCCGTACATTTTGGGAGTCTCCCACATGCCTTTTCGCAAACTCAAAACGTGCCATTTTGTTTTTTGCTGAAAGTAATGTTTTTCTTCTGACCACTCTGTCATAAAGCCCAACTCTATGGAGCGTATGGCTTATTGTCGTCCTATGTACAGATACTACTGCTGTGGAACTCTGCAGCTCCTCCAGGGTTACCTTAGGTCTTTGTGCTGCCTCTTTGATTAATATCCCCCTTGCCTGGTCCGTGAGTTTTGGTGGGCGGCCGTATCTTGCCAGGTTTGCTGTTGTGCCATGTTCATTCCATTTGGTTATGATAGATTTGATGACGCTCCTGGGGATCATCAAAGATTTGGATATTTTTTTATAACCTCACCCTCAACCTCAACAACATTGTCCCTTGCTTGTTTGGAGAGTTCCTTGGTCTTCATGGCAGTGTTTGGTTAGTGGTGCCTCTTGCTTTGGTGTTGAACCCTCTAGGGCCTTTTCAAAAAAGGTGTGTATATGTAATGCCAGATCATGTGACTCTTAGATTGCACACAGGTGGAGATCATTTCACTAATTATGTGAATTCTGAAGGTAATTGGTTGCACCAGAGCTTTTTATGGGCTTCATAACAAAGGGGGTGAATACATACGCACATGTCAATTTTCTGTTTTCTATTTTTTTAAATAGTTTTATGTATATATTTTTCTAATTTCACTTCACCAACTTAGACTTTTGTGTTTTGATCCATTACATAAAATTCAGATTAACAAAACATTGAATTTAAGGCTGTAACGTAACAAAATAGGTAAAAAGTCAAGGGGGCGAATACTTTTGCAAGGCACTGTATTACTGTTTAACTTTTTTTTTAATGTAAATCTTTTTATTACAAAAATAACAACATTAAAAAATACAATCACATTCTTACACATTTAACAAAACATTTGATTGTGCAGGACATATATATCTTCACAATATATAAGAGATTATAGGCCTTGATTCCCCACATAAGCATCCCAAATATGCCAATTTGATATCAGACCTTTTTTCTTTTCTCTCCATTTTAGTTTAATTTGGTCATATTCTCTAATCCTTTTCACATATCTCACAGTTTCATGTATGGTGGGAAGTTGATTAGATTTCCAATACTTTACTAATAACCATTTAATAATCAACAAAATGTGTGACACCAGAAATCTACACTGGGGAAACTGATCAGCTAAATCTAGATGTAGAATAGTGAGTTGGGGATTACAAGGGATCCTCATCCCCACTATATCTGAGATCCAAGTGACCATTCTCTTCCAGAAATCTTTCATTATTTCACACTCCCACCATACATGAAATGTGTTACCTGATAGACCGAATTTTTCCGACATTTGATCTTATCGTTAGACTTAAATCTATTTATCTTTTCGGGTGTGAGGTACCAACGCTGAGTTATCTTAAAGTATATTTCCAAGTAGGAATTTATATTTAATTGTGTCGAAGATTTTATCAATTTAAAGGTTTCTGACCAAATATCTTCGGCAAAATTCATATTTAATTATTTTTCCCATATTGTTATAGCTTTCGTTTTTCTAAAAGGCTCATTTTGGAAGATCATGTTAATTTAGAAATATTTTTCAATTTGGCCTTTCTGTTTCAGTATATTTTTAAAAGAGATATATTGCAACCAGATACCCTTATCAAACCCATAGGTCTGTTTTAATATTGGCCACTTCATTAAATTTCCTTCTTCATATACAGTGGATATAAAATGTCAGGTTTCTGTGCTGTAAAAAAAATTAGACAAAGATAAATCATTTCAGAAATTTTACCACCTTTAATGTGACCTATAAACTGTACAACTCAATTGAAAAACAAACTGAAATCTTTTAGGTAGAGGGAAGAAAAAATATAAAAATAAAATAATATGGTTGCATAAGTATGCACACCCTTAAACTAATACTTTGTTGAAGCACCTTTTGATTTTATTACAGCAATCAGTCTTTTTGGCTATGAGTCTATCAGCATGGCACATTTTGACTTGGCAAGATTTGCCCACTCTCCTGTGCACAGCCCTCTTCAGATCACCCCACAGATTTTTAATCGGATTCAGGTCTGGGCTCTGGCTGGGCCATTCCAAAACTTTAATCTTCTTCTGGTGAAGCCATTCCTTTGTGGATTTGGATGTATGCTTTGGGTCGTTTTCATGCTGAAAGATGAAGTTCCTCTTCATGTTCAGCTTTCTAGCAGAAGCCTGAAGGTTTTGTGCCAATATTGACTGGTATTTGGAACTGTTCATAATTCCTTCTATCTTAACTAAGGCCCCAGTTCCAGCTGAAGAAAAACAGCCCCAAAGCATGATGCTGCCACCACCATGCTTCACTGTCTGTATGGTGTTCTTTTGGTGATGTGCAGTGTTGTTTTTGCGCCAAACATATCTTTTGGAATTATGGGCAAAAAGTTCAACCTTGGTTTCATCAGACCATAACACCTTTTCCCACATGCTTTTGGGAGACTTCAGATGTGTTTTTGCGAAATGTAGCCTGGCTTGGATGTTTTTCTTCGTAAGAAAAGGCTTTCGTCTTGCCACTGTACCCCATGGTTCAGAAGAATACGGGAGATTGTTGTCACATGTACCACACAGCCAGAACTTGCCAGATATTCCTGCAGCTCCTTTAATGTTGCTGTAGGCCTCTTGGTAGCCTCCCAGACCAGTTTTCTTCTCGTCTTTTCATCAATTTTGGAGGGAGCTCCAGTTCTTGGTAATGTCACTGTTGTGCCATATTTTCTCCACTTTGATGATGACTGTCTTCACTGTGTACCATGGTATATCTAATGCCTTGGAAATTCTTTTGTACCCTTCTCCTGATTGATACCTTTTAACAATGAGATCCCTCTGATGCTTTGGAAGCTCTCTGTGGACCATGGCTATTGCTGTGGGATGCGACTAAGAAAATTTCAGGAAAGACCAACTAGAGCAGCTGAACTTTATTTGGGGTTAATCAGAGGCACTTTAAATGATGGCAGGTGTATGCTGACTCCTATATAACACGATTTGGAATGTGATTTCTTAATTCTGAACACAGCTACATCCCCAGTTATAAGAGGGTGTGCAGACTTATGCAACTACATTATTTTGCTTTTTTTTCCCTCCACCTAAAAGATTTCAGTTTGTTTTTCAATTGAGTTGTACAGTTTATAGGTCACATTAAAGGTGGAAAAAGTTCCTGAATGATTTATCTTTGTCTCATTTTTTTACAGCACAGAAACCTGACATTTTAACAGGGGTGTGTAGACTTTTTATATCCACTGTATATCCTCAATAAGGTATATACCTTTTTTTCCATTGTTCTTCTTTTATTTTCTTCTGGTATAGAGACTTTAAATCTGTAGGTGTACCCAAAGATGGATAAGATTAAAGTTTTAATTTACCTCTTTTTTATCAATCCAAAATTTATATTGAGACATTTTTTTCCATTAATTTATTATTATTTTTATATTTCTGAATATTTTTTCTAGATTTTCATTTAATATTTCTTTTATCCGAATAGGGAAGATTATTCCCAAATGTACTATGCTCTTCGCTTCCCAATTAAAGTTATATTGATTTTTTAGTCTAACTTTTATTAGATTTATTTTCTTAATAATTATATCTGTTTTGGTGTTATTTACTTTAAAATATCACATTTTACCAAATTTTGTTAAGATCTCTTCCAATTTGGCTAACGATTTTTCGGGTTCTGTCAGAGCCAATACTAGATCATCCGCAAATAAAAGAGTCTTGTACACCTTGGTACAAATCTGCACTCCTTTTATATTTTTTGCTTTTCTGATCATTTGTACCAATGGTCCTATAAGTAGGATAAATAGTATGGGAGACAGGGGACATCCCTGTCTAGTCCCATTGCTTATGGGAAGGTACTCTGTCTCAAAATTTAGATTTACTAATTTTGCTTTAGGGTTAATATATAGCGAGTTAATAGCTTTGAAATCAAACTCCTCCAGTCCATATCTCTGCAATAAGATTTTGAGAAAACCCCAGCTGACCCTGTCGAATGCTTTTTCATCATCTAATCACAGGGCCAGGTGGGGTCTCTCTCCTTTATCTGCATATACCAGTGTTTATATCAGACATCTGGAATTGTCTGTTCCCTGTCTATTGTTAATAAATCCTGATTGATCTGGATGTATAAGTTTAGGGAGTATAGGGCTTAATCTGTTGGCCAATATTTTAGAATATATTTTTAAATCATAGTTTAATGAGCGAGATTGTACGATAGCTACTACACTCTGTAGGATCTTTATCTTGTTTTAGTATATTCAATATTTCAGCTTCTGTCAATACAGGCATTATTTTACCACTAGATTTTATTTTGTTGAACACGTTTGCAAGGTGTGTTTTTAACAAGCTTATAAAAGTTTGATAGTATAATTTATCTAACCCATCCACCCCCAGGGCTTTATTATTATTTTATTTTTTTATTACGTCTTCTATTTCATTAGTATGTATTTCTCTATTTAGTTTTATTAAATTTTCCTCCGATATTCTGGGGAGGTTAATATCTTTTAAAAATTCTTCTATTTCTAGCTTGCTGGGCTTATAGAAGTCACCATCCCGTTCCAAGTTATATAGCTTGGTATAGAATTGTAAAAATCTATTTCCTATATCCTTTGTATGGGTGAGTAATATATTGTCTTCCCCTTTCACACTGTATTCTGAATTCTCTGTTTTTTTTTAATTTGTTGGCTGAATATTTTCCAGTCTAGTCTCCAAATAGAAATTGAGTTTGTTGGCATTTACATATTATTCAATCTAATTGTGCTTGGTGTATCTTTTTAATTTTTGAATATTTCTCTATTTGCTGAGATATTTATCAACTAGGGGATGATTTATTTTCCTGTTGTAATTTTTCAAGCCCTATGTATAATGTTCTAAGTGGTTTACCTCTCTTTTTTTTTTATTCTATTGCTTTAGATGTCAGTATGCCTCTTATAGAGTCTTTATGGGTAACCCATATAACGGAAGGGGATGTTACTGATCCCATGTTCGTCTCACAATCTCTTTTTCTAAAGATTTAATGTGATTTTCCTCTTTTAATAAAAGTGGCCCTAATCTCCAGTTTTTAATATATGGGTTGTTACTGAGTTTCTTTGAGGTTAATGCTAATAGTATTATGATGTGAAAAAGAGCTTACATGTATTTTAGCCTCTATTACTTCATATAGTGTTGTGATGTCTCCTAAAAAGCAATCTATTCTTGTATAAACATAATGTCTGTTAGAAAAGAAGGTGTAATCCCACTCATATGGATGTATAGTTCTCCATATGTCGTAAAGACTCATTTGCAATATTATTCTATTCATTCTAGAAATATTATTTTTATATTGTTTCTCTTCTTTTTGTTTCTGAAGGGATGTTCTATCTTTTATTGGGTCTAATATTATATTAAAATCCCTGCCGGGAATTAAAGCTCCTTTCTTCAATTGTCTAACCATTTTTTATATTTTTATTATACATTTTTCTTGTTTATTATTTGGTGTGTAAATATTAAACAAAGTATAGATCTTATCATTTATCTCTCCTATCCAAAGGATATATGTTCCCAAATTCATTGACTTTCCTATATTCCTCTTTTATTTTTAATTTTTTGTTAAATAGGATTGAAACTCCTCTTGACTTGCTGTTATACGTTGCAGCTATTCTGAAATCTTTTACTATTAATCAGATGTAGAATGTTAGGTCTCAGATGGGTTTCTTGGAGACATAACACGTCTATATCAAATTTACCGGACTCAACAAAAGCAATTTTCCTTTTCAATGGAGAATTCAAACCGTTAACGTTATGAGATAGAATTTTTAATACCATCTTTCATATTTTTCATTATTTTTCACTTTTTAATCTTAATAATACATATATATATATATATATATATATATATATATATATATATATATATATATATATATATATATATACTAGCGACTTGCCCGTCAAAAAATGACAGCAATGTGATGTATATGTTTGTCAAGTTATTTATATAGATTTTTGACACTTGTAAGTATTGTGATATGAACGTGTATTTTTGTAAAATGTTGATGTAATGGTTTTTTAACATGAAATTTGTATCTGAAGAATTGTTAACTTTAATATACATTGAATCCAGAGGAAAGCAAAAAGTAAAAAGACTTGTTGAAACGTCTCGAATTTTAAAATGAAGTTTAAAATATATGTAAGCAATAACCTTCAAAGTATATATTTTGAAACTTGAACTTTATTTTTTATGTAACTTTGGAAGTTGACAAAACATTTGTAGAATTTTGAACATTATAAACAGGAACATAGTGAATACATTTTGTAAGGTAATTTTTTCTTAAAAGTATTAACATTTGAATGTAAAAACAGTTGAACTTTAAAGTAATCAGTATTAACATGCAATTTCTATCATAATAATTGTTAAGTTCAATATACATTGAATGTAGAGGAAGGCATACAGTAAAAACTCTCCTTAAAACGTACCTAATGAAAGTAATTCCTTACTGACGACATAAACTGGCGATAAACATTAATGTAGGTAGTAATGTTACGATAACAGACAATATTTACATTGTGACTTAAAAGGTGCTTGAGCTCTTACCATGAACTTTGTAATATGTTGAATGAAATAACTTGAAAATATTGTTTTTAAACTTGTAACATTAGAAACATTAACATAGTGACTTAACATTTTAACATAATTTTTAATAGAAATGCAAGGCAAGTATTTTGTGAGGCGAATTATCCATAAACAGTACTTCTATTAATTATGACGGAATTAAACAACTAATTGTTATGTATTTTTGAATGCTTTTAAAAAATGTTTGCATGGCTTTAATTTGTATCCTGCAAAGTAGTACTTCATAGTAGACAATGTTTTTAGTAAAAATACGTCCATCTTCTAATAAATCACCTTGACTTTCATTGTTTTCAATGTAAACTTTAATAGCCTGTGGATTTTTGCACCGTGACAACGCAACGTACAATTGACCATGTGCAAATACTGGTTCTTCCAAGAAAATACCAACAGATTTGAAAGTTTGACCTTGTGATTTATTAATGGTCATGGCAAATGCCATAATAATGGGAAATTGTCTTCTTTGAAGTATAAAAGGGAGACTACTTTCACTTGGTGCTAAATCTATTCTTGGTATGAAAACTCTCTCTCCTTTATGTGTAACAGTTAAAATTTCAGCATCTATAAAATGGTCCTTTAATTGTTGAACAATTAATCTTGTGCCATTGCATAGGCCTTTTTTGGGGTTCATATTTCGCAGTAACATGATAATTGCACCTTTCTTTAGCTGCAAAATATGTGGTGGCTTTCCAGAAGGAGTTAGAGAGTTTATGAATTCAGTCGAAAAGTTAGCCTGACTTTCATTGTCATCAGCAAGTACAGAATCAGCACTGTGATAATTTCTTTGCGGTGCATTAATTTTTTTTTAAGATTTCATTATTGAGGATTAATGCATCTTTATTTTTACACGTCAGTATGACTTGGTTGGCAAGCTCGGAATATTCTTCGTTATTTATGCTCCCTTCAAATATAGCCGATATAATATCTTGTTGACATATCATATGAGGTGGGATCTCTACAGTGTCATCAGCTAAATGTAGTATTTTTTCTGTTCTGCCTTCTCCAATTTTAATAAGCCAATCATTGAAATCAGTTTGGCCTTCTGATCTCATATTTTGTTGCAGTTGAAGATGGGTAAAATGTTTCCATACTGTGCTTGACTTGATACAGGTTTCGATAATGTCAGTTCGATTTCCATGTACAACAACAGGTAATGTTTGTCTAAAATCGCCACCCAACAACATTACCTTTCCACCAAATGGAAAAATATTATCCATGACTTCACAAAGCAAACGGTCAATACATTGGAGGGCATAGCATGACATCATTGTGGCCTCATCTATTATAATTAATTTACATTTCTTCAATTTCTTTGCTTGTAAGGATGTCATGCGAATATCTGACACAGAATTTTCTAAAATAGGCACTGGCAGTTTAAATCCACTATGAACAGTTCTTCCACCTTCTAATAAAAGTGCAGCAATTCCAGTAGTGGCAAACGCCATTGCTATTTGGCCTTGTGCTCGTACTGAACTCATTAATAAATTGTACAAATAAGTTTTTCCTGATCCGCCAGGTCCATCAAGATAGAAATAACGCTCTGTCACCATGTCATCATCTATTGCATTTTTAATGGCATGAAATGCTTGCAATTGTAGTGTATTTAAAGTTGCAAGTCTTTCTTGTGTTCTTTCTGCTTGTAGTTGAATGTCATAGTCTTCAAAGTTTAAGTCATCTATAAGACCTGGATCAGGCAAATTAAAACTTGCACAACTTAATCCATGAGTTAAAAATACTTCTTGGATTTCCATTAACACTTTTAAGTGTGCAATGGGTTCATTGTATCGTCGCATAAAGTCTTCAGCCATATTACTTTTAAAAGTCTCCCACAAAGCTAATGCATTTGGAGCATTTGAGAAGATACAAATAAAAGCAAATTGTTCTCTCATCTGTCGTGGCATTTGACATTGTGCTGCTTCTTCTAAACATCTTTCCCACTCTGTATCATCAGCGAGTAAGTTTCTATGTCTTGCAGCTAAATGGAAGGATTCATATACAATGTCATTAACAGTTCTTAATTGTTCAAAACTTTGTTCTCCTGGAACATTTAAAAGTAATATCCGTAAGCAAAAACGTTCAACATCTCTTGGACTGACTGTGTAAATTCGTGGAATTATTTTATTGCCTTGGTCTCCATAATCCATTCACAAAAACATAGTGATATGGAATTTCAATATATAAGTATTGTGTTGCTTGAGCATCATTGGAATTTAATGCAAACCATGCAGTTAGTGTAGTGTGATGATCTTCACTTTGGGCCAATGCATTCATTTCATTTCCAGCATGGAAATAGACTAAATGTCGCTGTGGCAAATGTACTGCTAATCTATATACTGCATGTGATCTATCATGCATTTCAAATTTTAAAAGCCGCCACATAGCTTCTGGCGCACTGACATAGCGAGCATCTACATGAGATGCAAGTTCATCATGTACTAACTCACTACTTTCAGGGTTGTCTGCACTTTTGACGACTACAGTAGCTGCATCATAGCCTTTGTAAATATATTTGTAGACATATTTAATGGATTTGATGGAAGTGCAGGCTTCTACGTTGATGTGGGCGTTGTACTTCATGAGTAAATGTGGATTGTAGGGTACTACATATCTATTGTCCACTTTTTTCCACGAATAATGGCACTATCTCCTTCTCTTCTTTTATAAAGTGGATATCCATCACAATTTGCATATGTTTTGTCTCTCTAATCTTTTGGAAAATCTTTGGAACATTTATTATTTTCCATACATGGTGATTGTGGATTAAGGTCTCCACAGGGTCCATGAATCATGCGATGAGTAACAATCTCATATAGTCTACCATATAGTTCTGGATCTGGTAGTTCAGCAACTATGACTGCATCCACTTTGTCCGAAGTATCTAATTTATCTTTCTCTTGAAGTATTATCAGAAGATGTGAATGTGGAAGGCCTCTTTTTTAAAATTCAATGGTATATACATAAGCAAGACATTTGCCAAATAACTGATTTATAGTGAAGTCACGTATTAATTCATTTAATTTGATTTTAAATACTCTGGCTACTAAATCTGGTCGATCAGAAGCAGTTTGTCCAAGAAGTAGATTTTGTGTAATTTCTGGCCATTGTGGATTACATGTAAATGTCATAAATAAATCTGGTTTTCCAAATTTGGTGACAATAGCCATAGCATCATTGTATCTTTCTCTCATATTTCGAGGAGATCCTTGAAAGGAAGATGGTAAAATGATGGCTTTGCCAGCTGTCATGTCTCTGCTTGTAGCCACGTCAGCAACATAGTCCATGAGTCCAGAATATTGTTCTACACGTAGTTTATCTTGTTGATATTTTATAAAGTTTAAATTATTTTCTCAACTTGCAAATATGAATCAATAATCCATTGTTGTGTTAGTTTTCCACCACATAAAATCGGATTAAATTCATGTCGAATGGCAATTTGAGCTACTTTAAATTCATACAGGAGGGAGGACAAAGATCCTATTATAGGGCACACCTACTAATCCAAATCTAAGAAACAAGAGAATAAACTAAATAATAAAACTTAACATTTAATGGTATTTAAAATCCTTATTAAAATATATGCACATAGGTAGCAGAGAGGTAGTAATGTTCTAATTGGCAGTATGGGTATATATTAAGTCCTAAAAGGACCAGCTTGTATGCAAGCTATATACAATATAAAGTGCTAGTGTAGATCACAGATAAAGTGATAGTCGTGCAAAAAAGGTGCAGAATATAAAGTGCCAAGTGCTAATAGTTTATGAGGTACACAGCTATTGATGTGCACCAAAATAAGTGATTAATATATAAATATTGTAAATATAGCAAGCTGTATGGGTTTAGAACATGAGGTAGTCCAGCTTCAATGCTGGAATTAAATAGCAACCACTGTACCCTATATAGGGAAAGAAATGCCCCAAAAATAATTGCAAGTCCCTAGGCTGGACCCTTAATTGATATGTATTACTGTCCTAGAGTGACAGTGTGGACCATTAGGAATGTAGACCCAATATTGCCTGAATATTGAAAATAGATACTGCGTGGTTCTACAGGATATAACTAGTAAAGCTGTGCCTTTCTGAATATAAATATGCTCAATAGCTAGTTCTAACCATCGGGGAAGGGACTTTAAACTATGGGCCTGAGAAGGAAACCACGCTAGCTCTCTGCTTAGCAAGCCGCGGTCTAGACGCACAATAGTGACCGACGCACGTTTCTTGTATTTCATCAAGGGTTACGCCAGACTTTCCCTTGAGCCTATTTAAAGGCTGGCGTAGTCATGGCAACGAAACGGAGTTAAAAACCAGAGGAAAATAATGCCAATATAGATTCCTCAATGTATGCAATTAAAATAGACTCTTTAATTTGAAAATACATTAGAATAAAGGCAGTCTATAGATGATAAGCGTGGAAGGGCTAGTATAATGATGATACTGGAAAAAACATATAGCAACATAATATGGTATATGTGTATATGGAAGTTTGAGCTACAGTATCATTATACCAAGGTACATATAGATAGAATTTTAATTAACTATATTTATACCAAAGATTCATAAGAACCCCAAGAAGCCCCCAGGAAGACCGATAGTATCGGGGATTGGTAACCTAACGGAAAACTCTAGCAAATATCTAGATCAGATTCTGAGACAATTTGTATTCAGCCTCTCCTCCTATGTCAAAGACTCGAAGGAAGTACTCAACAAACTAGATGGCATACAATCAACTAGAAACACCATATTGGTGTCATTGGATGTGGAGGCTCTATACACTAGTATCCACCATACCTATGGAATAGCTGCTGTTAAATACTTTCTTAACAAACAAGGTATGCAATATACTATTCATAATGAGTTTCATTTGGCCCTATTAGAATTTATCCTAACTCACAACTACTTCATCTTTATGGATAAATTCTATAAACAAATACGTGGCACAGCAATGGGCACAGCCTGTGCACCCACCTACGCTAACTTATTTTTAGGTTGGTGGGAAGAGCAATTGGTCTTTAGAGAAGATATGGAAATATATACATCTCATATAGATCTTTGGGTTCGATTCATCAACGATATTTTAATACTCTGGAATGGCTCTAATGAACAGCTACAGAATTTTGTACAAACCCTTAATACCAATAATTTAGGCCTTTTTTTAACATCAGAAAACCACCATGAATCAATCACATTCTTAGATTTAGAAATATTCAAAACAAAAGATGGTACTATTGGTACCAAGACCTATAGAAAACCTACGGCTACAAACAGCTTGCTACATGCAAAAAGTAGTCATCCAAAGGCCTTGATTGAAGGCATACCTATTGGTCAGTACCTAAGAATAAAAAGGAATTGTTCCAATGACAAAGACTTTGAAATGGAATCTCAGGATCTACAATGTCGGTTTTTGGAGAGAGGCTACTCAAAAAATACCCTAAAGAAGGCCTATAAAAGAGCCAAAAACACCAGGAGAGATTCCCTTCTAAAGGATAAAAGGAAAGAATCTGACAATACTGTAAGATGTATTGGAACCTTCAACAACAAATGGCATGAGATTAAAAAGATTTTTAATAAACATTGGGGTATCCTAACGGATGATAAAGATCTAAAATCCTACCTACCCCCCCAAGCTGCAATTACTAGCAGACGGTCAAGAAATCTCAGAGATCACCTCTCAAAAAGTCATTTGGAAACAGATAAAGGCGAATCATGGTTACAAAAAACAAAAGGCTGTTTCAAATGCCATAAGTGCAAAGCTTGTAAATATGTCAAACCTACCAAACATTTTTACTCTGAAAAAATAACATACAAGATAAAACATCTCATAACTTGTAAAACAGAGGGTGTCATATATCTAGTTACATGTTTATGTGGAGCCAGATACGTAGGTAAAACCTGTAGAGAACTCAGGAGACGTATTCTGGAACATGTCTATAGCATCCAAAAAGAATATGACACACCAATAGCCAAACATGTTAACAATAAGCATAAAGGAGATGTTAGAGTGTTGACATTTACAGGCATTGATCACGTGGAAAAAACAATAAGGAGAGGCGACACAGATACTGAATTACTCAAAAAAGAGGCCAAATGGATCTATTTACTAGACACCAAAAAACTGAAAGGCCTTAATGAAGGCTTCACCTTCACTCCCTTTATATAATCTTTAGAGATAATCCTAATGACTATTCCAGTTTATACTTGGACAAAATCAATCTGTATCTAGCCTCCTCCTCCCGCTTGTTCTCGCCAGAGTGTTGGTGTATTATTAATATATAGTATTCTACTAATATATATTTTCTAAGCAATCTTGTCACCATTGTGGGTCACTTTTTGCAATAGATAAGAATTATATTATTCACAATATAGGGCATTTTTGCAACAGACTGCTATAATCTTATTCAATATCAACTCTTGGGGCTACAAATAGTTAATACCAACTATATATTATTTAATAAGTATTATACCACTATATGGCCAATTTATCAAGGTTATTATAATTTTGCTGTATATATTTAATATTAAGCAGCAAACTATACCTATATGATAAATATAGTTAATTAAAATTCTATCTATATGTACCTTGGTATAATGATACTGTAGCTCAAACTTCCATATACACATATACCATATTATGTTGCTATATGTTTTTTCCAGTATCATCATTATACTAGCCCTTCCACGCTTATCATCTATAGACTGCCTTTATTCTAATGTATTTTCAAATTAAAGAGTCTATTTTAATTGCATACATTGAGGAATCTATATTGGCATTATTTTCCTCTGGTTTTTAACTCCGTTTCGTTGCCATGACTACGCCAGCCTTTAAATAGGCTCAAGGGAAAGTCTGGCGTAACCCTTGATGAAATACAAGAAACGTGCGTCGGGTTCACGTAGGAACGCAGTCGCGAGCGGATGACATCACTATTGTGTGTCTAGACCGCGGCTTGCTAAGCAGAGAGCTAGCGTGGTTTCCTTCTCAGGCCCATAGTTTAAAGTCCCTTCCCCGATGGTTAGAACTAGCTATTGAGCATATTTATATTCAGAAAGGCACAGCTTTACTAGTTATATCCTGTAGAACCACGCAGTATCTATTTTCAATATTCAGGCAATATTGGGTCTACATTCCTAATGGTCCACACTGTCACTCTAGGACAGTAATACATATCAAATAAGGGTCCAGCCTAGGGACTGGGTTCACGTAGGAACGCAGTCGCGAGCGGATGACGTCACTATTGTGCGTCTAGACCGCGGCTTGCTAAGCAGAGAGCTAGCGTGGTTTCCTTCTCAGGCCCATAGTTTAAAGTCCCTTCCCCGATGGTTAGAACTAGCTATTGAGCATATTTATATTCAGAAAGGCACAGCTTTACTAGTTATATCCTGTAGAACCACGCAGTATCTATTTTCAATATTCAGGCAATATTGGGTCTACATTCCTAATGGTCCACACTGTCACTCTAGGACAGTAATACATATCAATTAAGGGTCCAGCCTAGGGACTTGCAATTATTTTTGGGGCATTTCTTTCCCTATATAGGGTACAGTGGTTGCTATTTAATTCCAGCATTGAAGCTGGACTACCTCATGTTCTAAACCCATACAGCTTGCTATATTTACAATATTTATATATTAATCACTTATTTTGGTGCACATCAATAGCTGTGTACCTCATAAACTATTAGCACTTGGCACTTTATATTCTGCACCTTTTTTGCACGACTATCACTTTATCTGTGATCTACACTAGCACTTTATATTGTATATAGCTTGCATACAAGCTGGTCCTTTTAGGACTTAATATATACCCATACTGCCAATTAGAACATTACTACCTCTCTGCTACCTATGTGCATATATTTTAATAAGGATTTTAAATACCATTAAATGTTAAGTTTTATTATTTAGTTTATTCTCTTGTTTCTTAGATTTGGATTAGTAGGTGTGCCCTATAATAGGATCTTTGTCCTCCCTCCTGTATGTATTCATTATTTATCCTAAGGAGCACCCTACTCTAATAATTGCATTTGGTACTTTAGCAGTATACCTGAGCCACCACTACCCACTGTTTTGTCCATTGTATATGAACATAGTTCTATCTAGGTGATAAGCTCGGTATACAAGCAATTAACAGTAATAATGGCGGGTTTTCTATCTCAAAATTGGAACCCGGAATCCTGGGAAAAAGATGTTAAACTAGTATTTACTAGTGACACCAACACTATAATACCAAATGAATCCAATCTTAGAAATCAGTTTTCTGATCGCAATATACTATATAAGAAACAACATCAAATTAGATGGGAAATAGCAAGTTTAGAAAATTATTTAAAAAATAAGTTAGTCCCTAGGGGACTTAGAATTAATCTCTTTCCAACTATTCAAAACTTATCTGAGGACTTTATAAAAAAATGGGATCAGACCCTATTAAAATGCTCCAATGAATTAATGGGCATGATTATAGAATGGGAACAACACCAACTAATAGAAACACAAAAAGTCATAAAGGTGAAAGTGGACAAAGTCAAAGAGTCCTCTGAAAATCCACTCTTTTTTGAATCTGAATTAAAATTACAAAAAGACATAGAAACTTTCCAAAAAATGTTAATGGAAAGAAAACAAAAGAAATTTCAAAGAGATTTAAATGATTTCCAAACTGGCAACATCTTTAGGAGACCTAAGAAGTACAGGGACTCCAGACAAAAAAATGAAGAATTACATACATCTGAATCAGAATGGTCAGACATAGACACTAAACCCATGGCAGCACTGACAATTGAAACTAGATCCAACATGAATTTTTTAGATGGAAAACAAAGACTAGGAGGAGTAAGAAAGGCCTCAAGTACATTCAAACCCCACAAAAGGCCAAAAAAGAATTAAACTCCTTACAGGTATTTAACCTGTCAAAATTCCAACTTTCCAATCACCACATTTCAGCACTCCAAAAAGGATTGAATTATTCACCCACCGATGATTTCAACTTATTTGAGTGGGTAAAAGATGTTCACCTATTTGCCAGAAAACTTGCTCTCAAAAAACATTTCTCCAAAAGAAGTAACAATATAGTTTTAAACACCTATGATCCAAAAACTTTGAAAACATTAGAATGTCTACTAGCGGAAAGTGAAGAAACTGAGCTAACGGGCCCATTCTCTCAATTAAAAAACAAAAGCAAGTTCACTCCTCCATTACATATAAGTCCAAACATAGAACTATTTGTAAAAAATATGGAAAAGGATCTTGAACTATTAGCTCTAACCAAGAGTCACTCTTCAAATCTTTCCAAACAAGAAACACAGGCCCTACAAGAATTAAAAACCAACAAACATATTATAATAAAAAATGCAGACAAAGGGGGTAATGTAGTTGTTCTGGACAAAACAGACTATATTGAAGAATGCCTTAGATTACTTGGTGACAAAAATTGTTACACCAAATTAAGTTTGGACCCAACAGTTACATTTTTAGAAGAACTATCAGAGATACTCCATAAAGGCCTAGCAAATAAAACTATTAATAAACAAGAATTTGAATTTATGTTTACTAAAAATCCTAAAGTGGCAACTTTTTACACTATACCAAAGATTCATAAGAACCCCAAGAAGCCCCCAGGAAGACCGATAGTATCGGGGATTGGTAACCTAACGGAAAACTCTAGCAAATATCTAGATCAGATTCTGAGACAATTTGTATTCAGCCTCTCCTCCTATGTCAAAGACTCGAAGGAAGTACTCAACAAACTAGATGGCATACAATCAACTAGAAACACCATATTGGTGTCATTGGATGTGGAGGCTCTATACACTAGTATCCACCATACCTATGGAATAGCTGCTGTTAAATACTTTCTTAACAAACAAGGTATGCAATATACTATTCATAATGAGTTTCATTTGGCCCTATTAGAATTTATCCTAACTCACAACTACTTCATCTTTATGGATAAATTCTATAAACAAATACGTGGCACAGCAATGGGCACAGCCTGTGCACCCACCTAAGCTAACTTATTTTTAGGTTGGTGGGAAGAGCAATTGGTCTTTAGAGAAGATATGGAAATATATACATCTCATATAGATCTTTGGGTTCGATTCATCGACGATATTTTAATACTCTGGAATGGCTCTAATGAACAGCTACAGAATTTTGTACAAACCCTTAATACCAATAATTTAGGCCTTTTTTTAACATCAGAAAACCACCATGAATCAATCACATTCTTAGATTTAGAAATATTCAAAACAAAAGATGGTACTGTTGGTACCAAGACCTATAGAAAACCTACGGCTACAAACAGCTTGCTACATGCAAAAAGTAGTCATCCAAAGGCCTTGATTGAAGGCATACCTATTGGTCAGTACCTAAGAATAAAAAGGAATTGTTCCAATGACAAAGACTTTGAAATGGAATCTCAGGATCTACAATGTCGGTTTTTGGAGAGAGGCTACTCAAAAAATACCCTAAAGAAGGCCTATAAAAGAGCCAAAAACACCAGGAGAGATTCGCTTCTAAGGGATAAAAGGAAAGAATCTGACAATACTGTAAGATGTATTGGAACCTTCAACAACAAATGGCATGAGATTAAAAAGATTTTTAATAAACATTGGGGTATCCTAACGGATGATAAAGATCTAAAATCCTACCTACCCCCCCAAGCTGCAATTACTAGCAGACGGTCAAGAAATCTCAGAGATCACCTCTCAAAAAGTCATTTGGAAACAGATAAAGGCGAATCATGGTTACAAAAAACAAAAGGCTGTTTCAAATGCCATAAGTGCAAAGCTTGTAAATATGTCAAACCTACCAAACATTTTCACTCTGAAAAAATAACATACAAGATAAAACATCTCATAACTTGTAAAACAGAGGGTGTCATATATCTAGTTACATGTTTATGTGGAGCCAGATACGTAGGTAAAACCTGTAGAGAACTCAGGAGACGTATTCTGGAACATGTCTATAGCATCCAAAAAGAATATGACACACCAATAGCCAAACATGTTAACAATAAGCATAAAGGAGATGTTAGAGTGTTGACATTTACAGGCATTGATCACGTGGAAAAAACAATAAGGAGAGGCGACACAGATACTGAATTACTCAAAAAAGAGGCCAAATGGATCTATTTACTAGACACCAAAAAACTGAAAGGCCTTAATGAAGGCTTCACCTTCACTCCCTTTATATAATCTTTAGAGATAATCCTAATGACTATTCCAGTTTATACTTGGACAAAATCAATCTGTATCTAGCCTCCTCCTCCCGCTTGTTCTCGCCAGAGTGTTGGTGTATTATTAATATATAGTATTCTACTAATATATATTTTCTAAGCAATCTTGTCACCATTGTGGGTCACTTTTTGCAATAGATAAGAATTATATTATTCACAATATAGGGCATTTTTGCAACAGACTGCTATAATCTTATTCAATATCAACTCTTGGGGCTACAAATAGTTAATACCAACTATATATTATTTAATAAGTATTATACCACTATATGGCCAATTTATCAAGGTTATTATAATTTTGCTGTATATATTTAATATTAAGCAGCAAACTATACCTATATGATAAATATAGTTAATTAAAATTCTATCTATATGTACCTTGGTATAATGATACTGTAGCTCAAACTTCCATATACACATATACCATATTATGTTGCTATATGTTTTTTCCAGTATCATCATTATACTAGCCCTTCCACGCTTATCATCTATAGACTGCCTTTATTCTAATGTATTTTCAAATTAAAGAGTCTATTTTAATTGCATACATTGAGGAATCTATATTGGCATTATTTTCCTCTGGTTTTTAACTCCGTTTCGTTGCCATGACTACGCCAGCCTTTAAATAGGCTCAAGGGAAAGTCTGGCGTAACCCTTGATGAAATACAAGAAACGTGCGTCGGGTTCATGTAGGAACGCAGTCGCGAGCGGATGACGTCACTATTGTGCGTCTAGACCGCGGCTTGCTAAGCAGAGAGCTAGCGTGGTTTCCTTCTCAGGCCCATAGTTTAAAGTCCCTTCCCCGATGGTTAGAACTAGCTATTGAGCATATTTATATTCAGAAAGGCACAGCTTTACTAGTTATATCCTGTAGAACCACGCAGTATCTATTTTCAATATTCAGGCAATATTGGGTCTACATTCCTAATGGTCCACACTGTCACTCTAGGACAGTAATACATATCAATTAAGGGTCCAGCCTAGGGACTTGCAATTATTTTTGGGGCATTTCTTTCCCTATATAGGGTACAGTGGTTGCTATTTAATTCCAGCATTGAAGCTGGACTACCTCATGTTCTAAACCCATACAGCTTGCTATATTTACAATATTTATATATTAATCACTTATTTTGGTGCACATCAATAGCTGTGTACCTCATAAACTATTAGCACTTGGCACTTTATATTCTGCACCTTTTTTGCACGACTATCACTTTATCTGTGATCTACACTAGCACTTTATATTGTATATAGCTTGCATACAAGCTGGTCCTTTTAGGACTTAATATATACCCATACTGCCAATTAGAACATTACTACCTCTCTGCTACCTATGTGCATATATTTTAATAAGGATTTTAAATACCATTAAATGTTAAGTTTTATTATTTAGTTTATTCTCTTGTTTCTTAGATTTGGATTAGTAGGTGTGCCCTATAATAGGATCTTTGTCCTCCCTCCTGTATGTATTCATTATTTATCCTAAGGAGCACCCTACTCTAATAATTGCATTTGGTACTTTAGCAGTATACCTGAGCCACCACTACCCACTACTTTAAATTCAAGCATAGAAACATTATTTCGGATTCTGGCTTTAGTATTTGGGTAACTGGGAAGGGTTAATTTTGGTTGCCAACCTGCTTCTCCATATGGGAAAAAGATGGGATATGTCATTGGATCTAAAATTGGACTTAAGATATTAATATTAATAAATGGTTGCTCCTCATTTCTGGGATATATTCTAATGTCTCTTGGAAATGGTGGTTCTCCTTCATCATTTTGAAACACCATTGTAACCTCATTTGATGTTGTCAAGTTATAACGACGTTTATCAGTATGTCTGTCTCTTTTAAGCACCATATTAACCTTTGGCATGGGTAATTGATGTCTTTGTGCATGAAGTAGTTGTTCATTTTCTACTTCTGCCAATTTTTTGTAAGCTTTACTGTAGGGATTGTTGTCCATAATGTTATTGAGCTCTATGAAAACACTGGGTAAGCATTTTTTATTTTCTTCCATCTGCATACGTTGGTCAACAGCTTCCATTGTATCTAGGACATATAGTTGAGCGAATTTTCTTTGCTCTCCTTCCTCTGGATGTAAATGTGAAGTACGATGATAAATTTGGACTTGGACTTTAAAACAGTAAGGACCATGTCCTGGTACATTAGCAGCTAATGTTGCCCCCATAGATGCAAAGGATATGGCACTATTGTAGGATCTTATGTTTGTCTTAAAATTTTTGTAGTTTGGAAAAGTAGGTTCAGTCATAATATTTTGTAAATAGATTGGAAATTCTTTCCTTTCTGGAAGTTTGAACTTGCCTTTTTGACAACAACTAGTAAATTGTCCATCTCTGGGTCTCTCCAGTTTAAAATAATAAGCCTCACAAAACTGACATTGAGTAGTCATGTCCCCACAACTATGAACCTCTACTGCTAAAGACTTGAGTAAAGGACAATTTGCAAAGCATATAGGAGTTTGACTTTCATATTCATCAGGTGAAAAGTCATGGAATGTTTCAACAACAGGTTCTAAATGCTTAGTTTTTTTCGTGGCTTTTCTTGGTATATGTTGTCCTGGTTTTGTTGAAATGTCCTGTAAGGTTTCAGTAACAGGTTGTAAATGTTTTTTTTTTGTAGTTGCTTTTTTTGGTCTGTCTTTAATTGTATCTTGTAAAATGTCATCTGATGTTTGAGGAATAGGTTGTAAATGCTTTATTTGCTTTGTATTTTTTTTGGGCGTATCTTTCATTTTTGCAGCTGATAGTCTTTTGCTTGCAAGTCTTTTGCGTTCTTTTTCTCGTCAAATTTCTTTCTCCTCTGGTGTCTGCTGGGCGGCCCATCTCTCTTGTCTTTCTCTAGTTTGACATCTTTTCTTCTCTTGTTTGCTCTCATTATCAGACATATTAATCTGTAAAGGCCAAAAAAGAAATGTAATTGGGTATATTGAAGTTTGTAATTACTGTTAAAGATTATTGTGCACAATTGAGAAATAAAAGGTAAATCATTAATGTATCATTTATATTTTGTTAAAAGTTATAATTCCTGGCCTCATTGAATAACAATTTGGCAAATTGAGTACTGCTGTAAATAAGCAGTTAACATCTTTTTTTTAAATAATTTTTTAGTTATTGAAAACCTTGTTTGTGGATAGATGTTTACCACTGAAAAACTTATTTGCAAAAAAAAACATTGATGTGGTTATTGAGCTATGTATTGCATAGTGCCAATTTAAATAGAATAAGGAACATAGTCATTAATTTTATTTATTTTTTCTGTTGACACGGATGCAGATGAAAAATGTTTCTTTATTTTTCTCCTTTTGTACTTATTATACTGTACCTTGGTTGAAGTGTGATTTAAATCCGAATGTTTGTTGGTCCTCGGTTGAAAATCTTTGTTGAATGGCCTGGTCCTCTGTTGGAAGTCCTCGTCCGATGGTGTGGTCCTCTGTGTAAAATCCTGGTCCTATGGTCTGGTCCTCTGTTGAAAGTCGTGGTCCAATGGTGTGGTCCTCTGGCGATAGCCCTCGTCCGATGTTGTGGTCCTCTGGCGATAGCCCTCGTCCGATGTTGTGGTCCTTTGTTGAAAGTCCTCGTCCGATGGTCTAGTCCTGTGTTGAAAGTCCTCGTCCGCTGGTCTGGTCCTGTGTTGAAAGTCCTCGTCCGATGGTCTGGTCCTGTGCTGAAAGTCCTCGTCCGATTGTCTTCACGCAGTATCTGTTGTAACATAAAATTGAAAATGTTGTTTGAGTGAAATGTCTTTTAAATAAATAAAAAATGTCTTAATTTTGCTGTATTGTATCTGTTATGGTTATTTTTTTCTATGTGTTTGTCTAACTTTATCTACAATCCTGATTTGTTTGCACGACTTTTGTTATTCTTATTTAAGCTTCTTAGTAAGGCTTGTAGGTTGTGATATATTAAAGAAGAATATTAATTTAGTTTTCTATGTGTTTGTGTGTTTTTTTGTACAATACTGTTTTGTGCACACCACTTGTGGTATACTTATTTAAGCTTCATTTTAATGGTTATAGGTTGTTAAACATTAATGAAGAATCTTAATTTAGTTTCCTATGTGTTTGTGTGAGTTGAAGTACAGTCTTATTTTGTGCGTCCCACTTCTGGTGTACTTATTTAGGCTTCTTTGTAAGGCTTATAGGTTGTTAAACATTAACTAAGAATATGAATTTAGTTTGCTATGTGTTTGTGGGAGTTTTTGTACAATCCTGTTTTGTGCGCACCACTTGTGGTATGCTTATTTATCCTTTATTGGGATGGTTATATTTTTTTAAACATGAAAAAAGAATATTAATGTAGTTTGCTATGTGTTTGTGTGAGTTTGTTACAATCCTGTTTTGTGCGCACCACTTGGGCTAAAGTTATTTTTCATTGTACTGGTTATAGGTTGTTAAATATTAGAGAAGAATGTTAATGTAGTTTTCTATGTGTTTGTGTGAGTTTTTGTACAATCCTCTAGGTGCGCACCACTTTTGTTATTCTTCTTTAGGCTTCTTTGTAAGGCTTATAGGTTGTTAAACATTGAATAAGAAAGTTAATTTAGTTTGCTATGTGTTTGTGTGAGTTTGTTATAATCCTGTTTTGTGTGTACCACTTTGTGTGTACCATATGTTGCATACTTTGGCCCTCATTCAATAGCATTTTGGCCAATTCAATAGGACTCTAAGGCCCTCATTGAATTGCAATTTTGCCAATTGAATAGGGGTCTAAATAAGCACATCACATATATTTTTTAAAAAAGTTTTTAGTTATTAAGCATCTATCCAAAAGCACGGTTTTCACTAACTAAAAACTTCTTTAAAAAATATATATTATGTGCTTATATAGAGCCGTATTCAATTGGCAAAATCGCAATTGAATGAGGGCCTAAAAGTGCTTATTTAGAGCCATATTAAATTGGGCAAAATAGCAATTGAATGAGGGCCTTTGGTTGCTGCATTTGTTATATTGTCGGGGCCTCATTCAATTGCGTTTTGGGCAATGGAATAGAGCTCAATATGACCACAGAGCATCTTCTTTTACAGAAGTTTTTAGTTAGTGAACTTGTATCTAAAAGCAAGGTCTTCACTAACTAAAAAGTTCATTTAAAAAATATCCTCTGTGTTTATATAGAGCCCTATTGAAATGGGCAAATCACATTTAAATGAGGCCCTCGGCCATTAAAGATATATAGGTCCTCATTCAATTGCAATTTTGCCAATTGAAGAGGGCTCTATATAAGCACATAACATATTTTTTGACCGAAGTTTTTAGTTAGTGAAGACCTTGATTTTGGATGGAAGTTCATTAACTAAAAATTTCTGTTTAAAATATATGTAATGTGCTTATATAGAGCCCTATTGAATTGGCCAACTCACAATTGAATGAGGCTCATGGTTCGTTTCTTTTTTATACTTAATACTTTACCTTGATTGAAGTGTCGAATGACAGAGGGTCCCCTCCTGCCAATCTTAATCCGCCGGTCTTCTTGTAGTCTCTGTTTGAAAAAGAAAGTGAAATATTTAATTGTATAATTTTTATTTTTTATTTAGCAAAGCATGGGCTTTTCAGCATCTAATGTTTTTTTTATATCTTACCTGTTCTTCTTTGTTGCTGTTCTTTAAAAGGGATTGTGCTTCACAATGCACGGTGCAAATTGTTGAGTGACGCTGTTGATGCAGAGTCTGTTTGAATATTAAAAGAAGTGGAAAGATTGAGGTTTAGGTGATCTATTGAATTGCAGTAAATTAATGTCATTAAAATATACTTCTGTACTTATTTTCAATTAACATTATTTTTTGGGGGTGGCTACACACATATGTCACATACATGAAGCACATTTCCAGAGTTCAATGTAATTTTTTTGTGTGCATGTAACATATCACTATACATGATTCATATTTTAATTGTTAAATGAACCTTATTTTTTGTTTTTTCCAACACACATAAATGTGTGTGTGAGATGTAACTATAGATGCTACATATATGTGCGTGTCACATATCAGTATACATGACTCATATTTTAATATTACAATTTTTATTTTCTAATGTCATTTAAATGTAGTTGTTTAATTATTTTGTTTTAAGATCATTTTGTTGCAGGGGCAATACACATAAATGTGCGTGTCACATGTCACTATACATAAACCTCTTTTTGATATTTAATTTTTTTTTTTTGTTTGTTTTGTTAAATGAACCTTATTTTTTTGTGGGCCTACACACATAAATGTGTGTGTGATATGTGATTATACATGATAGACATAAATGTGCGTGTCAGATGTCAAAAAAAAAATTACATTTTCCTAGTTCATATTATTTTTTTTTGTCCTGTCTTGATAATAAAATGTAATATATTATAGCTTACCTCTCAGTTGTAATTTGCACAGTGTAAAGTAGTAAATTATGAAAGAATTGTCTTCTCAAGTAAAAGCAGCAGTTATCTATGAAGTAACTCCATTCATCACCTGAGGAGAAATTTATTTTTTTGTGTAAAATAGGCAGTATTTATAAACTTGTAGAAAATTCTGGAAAGTTAGACCGTTAGAACGCAATATGCATGCGCTATTTGCGTTCCAGCTTACAATTTGCGTTCCATCCGCCATTTTGTGCGTAGTAGTGGTCAAAATGGGGTTTAATATGATTGTGATACGGTCCGCATAGTATGTGTTTCATTATTGCAAGTAAGTGTAGTATAGTTACGTCTGAAGCCTCGTTTTCGTTTTGTTCGTCGGCCATTTTTTCTCTCGCTTAGCGATTGTATTAGTGTCTAAAGTGTTTTATTTTTATTTAAATGAAGGTGTAATTTGTTTATTTGAGGTGCTGGATGGTTCCTCTTGCTGTAGGTAAGCTTTTTATGTGTGTGTTGTGTGTATTTATTGTGTTTTAAATGTTTGTATGTCGGCGTGTTGCGTCCGATGTTTGCGAGGTCGTAATATCTGATATAGATTCTATTTTATCTTTTCTATATTTTATCTTTCTCTTTGGGGCTTTAACATCCCAATCATCCTAACATAATTGCATCCTCTTGGTCATAATATTAGGGCTTTTAAGTGTTTCGAACTAATTGTTAAATGTCCTAAGACATAAGGTGGGGAAAAGCCAGTTATATTCTCTACTATATCCCTTTTCTTAGTTTATCTCTTTTATGATAAAAACCAAGGAAAGGTCACAGGAAAAAGGGAAGAAGAAGAAGAAAAAAAAAAGAACAAAGGAAGTGTTGATGTAAATATCAAGGAAGGGATTTCTCACTGGATATGATATTTTAACCTCTTTTCTATTTTCTATTATCTCTATTTTCTTTTAATTTAGTGTCTACTTATTATTCTCTAGATTCCACAATTTTTATTTTCAGTGTATTTATAGTGCTTAAACTTTATGTATCAAATATTTATAATGTATTTCCATCCTCATCACTTTACTCTTATGATTTTAGTGAACAAACCTTTAAATTGATTTCACATATTTTTTTGCTTTATAGTTTGTTTTACTTATTTTCTCTTAATACTACTTAGATATAGTGAAATCGCACCCCCATTATACATTTTGTGATAGAGATTATTACCATTTAAATATTATCAATTTCTATTATAATCTCCAGTGATAAATTGGTTGCAAATATTTTATACCTTTCAATTTTACTTATTTTCTCTTTATATTACTAAAAAATAGTGATATTTCATACCATATTATTCATTTTGTGGTAATGATTATTACCACTAAAATGTTCTCTATTTTAATCCCCAGTAATCGATATAGTAAACTCATTTTGTAAATTTATATACTTTCCTTTCCTCTATACAGGTGGCAAATATCTCCAACTATTAACAAAAAATACATATTTTTTTTTTTAATAAATCATAAATCCAGTCCTTCACTCTTCCCCCTTCTCCTTCATTCTTCCCTTTCTTTCTTCCTCTCACTTCTTTTTTTATCTGCCAATCAGGTTCCTTAATTTCCAATTCAATTTCTTGATTCCTTTAAAGCCTCTCTTCTATTACACAATCCCAATTTTTAAAAAAGTTCTAATCCTTCTTTGATGTTTGATAGTTTGTACCATCGAGAGTCTTTCAGAATCGGGACACAATTGGGCGATCGCCACTTATACACTATTTTTTCTTTTCTTAGAGCTTGAGTTATCTAGGAGTATTCCCTCTTTTTGGCTAGTGTTAAAGCAGAGATATCCGAAAATATTTGAATTATTCATATGGATTTTCTAATTTAGATTTTTTTATACGCGGATCGCATCTTTAAAAGGGAGATGTTGCATTTTTACTATTACATCTCTAGGATTTATTTTATCCATTTTCATAGGTAGAGGAATTTTATGGCATATTTTGATTTTGCTATCTTCTTTAGGGAATTCGGGTATAATAGTAGTAAAGAGGTCTTTAAAGTAATTATTCATATTGGGATCTTTAACATTTTCTGATATCCCTCTTATTCTGAGATTATATCTCCTTAAGCGATCTTCTAAACTTGCCATCTTATAATTAATTTCCTTAATTTTCCCCTTCAGAGATTTTGCATATGACAATAATGCTTTATGGTCTATTATAAGTTTGTCCATCTTTGATGCAATATCCTCCATTTTAATATTTGCCTCTTTTATTGAATTTTAATTTTCAATCATTTGATCTTTAATATCTAGGGATAAGTTTAAAAAAAAAAAATCCATCAATAATTCCTTAATTCTTAAAACTGTCAAATGAAATCATCCCTTAGGGTATTTTCATTGGTTTTTATTTTTTGTATTGTTCTTATAGGGCTTTGGATGTTGCTTTGCTCACTACTTGATGTCTCTAAACAACATTTGCTGGATATGTCACCTTTGTTTTTAGGTGAGAAAAAAGTTCACGCTTTAGTTTTTATTTTAGGAGGCATATTTGCCTTCATTTTTATCACTGATTCACCTTTTCTCAAAGGGTATATTTTGTTTGCTTGTGTATGAAATGTTTTCCTTTTTATCCGTTACCAACCAATGTATCCTTTCTTTTGCTTTCCTTTCCCCTTTCTCTATATACCTTCACTCTTTTCCTTTTCTTCCTTATATATATGCTTTGTTTTTTTTTCTCTTTTCTTTCTTTCTCACCCCTTCCTTCTCCCCTCTCTCACTTTCCCTTTTTCTATATATTTCAAGTGCATTTCTCTTTCTTTGTCTTTAAAACTATATCTTCTACTTTATGCTCATAAACTTGAAAGTTTTAGACTGAAATTTCTCACAGCCTGGAGTATAATAGAGTCAGTTGTGTGGTGATTACACTGCTGGTAATATGAAAACACAAATATTAATATATGGAGAGGTAATTATCTTTACTCAGCAATGCTGGGTCTTTTATACTCCTGGTCATTACTCCTTCACTCTCCTCCGTCTTAGTACTCATCTCACACTTCCACTGACTCTGTCAGCATCTCATCGTATTTTTCCTCCCTGTGCTTGACCTGCACTCCCGCCAGCTCCGCCAGGGTCTCTCTGCTGGTTCACCTCTTTCTTGGGGGGAGTCACCAACGCAGCATTGCCTCAACCTTCCTTCTCTTCAGTGCTTGCTTCTGTGGCTGCTACTCCTCTTCTGCATGATGGGGTTGCACCTCATATGGCGTTCCCCCACTCCTCCACTGTCCCACGCTCTCTAGAGTCTTCACGCTTCTCACAAAGCTCTGCCCGGTATGATCTTGTTCTCTCTCTGCGCTGGTCTCTCTGGGTGTTGTGTGATGTTGCCTGCGTGGCTTCGACTCTGCGCTCCTCACGTTCTCCCGCCGACGTTCGTCAGCGTCTGACTCACTTCTCTCACTAGAAGGACCTCCAGCTGGGCCACTAATTTCATCCGTCTGATCTCTTCTCCAATGCTGTCTCTCGGGGGCACTCCTCTGCCTTTACGCAGTGTGACTAGCGCCTTGTAAGGCAATACACTTCTTTGCTTCAATCTCTCTGGAGACTCGCATCTCTTATAAGGCCTCTCCGTGCCTGCTGTCGTTTTCGTTCTGCTGGCTTCTCTTGGAATATAGCAGGGTGTTGCTACTGAGTATTCAGTTCACTTTTAGCTGCTCATAACTCTGCTCGCTTGTAGCTGTCTTTTCCCCTCCAACCTACAATGGCTCACGCCATTAATTTGATTAGTTCCGGTCACGCCCCCGAACACTAGCTACTCATCCCCTATTACTGTTTAACTGATGAGACATTTTGGTTAGTTGCCAAAGTTTGGTAGGAATTTATTTGTATTTGGCTTTTTGGCTGTGTAGTTAAATAATGATCTGATTTTTTCACCACTATTTTACTTTATATGGACGTGGCATAGCTATGAATTCTGAAGATCTGGTCTCAATACTAAGTGGTTGAAAGGACTTTCATGACCGTATATCCTTGAAGTTATCACTAGTAAAAGTTAACTGGGTAATGTTAAAATCTGAGAAGACTAACCCCTATTGATTCTTATTATGAAGGAATATTATTTGTACAGGGGCCAAACAGGAAGGTGTACATATTTGTATTTATTTTGTAGTCCGGTATTGATTGTTATTTACATGTATAAAGGTTGTAGAAGTTCCCCAATAAAATGTGTGTAGTTTTGTGTTGAAGGTTGGGGCTATATAACTTTCAATAGGTTCCATGGAATAACTGTAGGAAAAATAGCTACTCTCTCTCTTTTTCTCTTTACCAATAGATATGTGTGTATAATTAAGTAGAGGTAGGTGTTTAATACCACTAGAATGGTTTAACTCCTCATGGTAATACGCGCTAAGCCTTATAGCCTGTCAGATATATGAGCTTTTGCTAACATCCCCATATCCAACTTGCAAAGTATAATTTAGATTGGTGCTACCTTTTTATATAAAATACTTACAATATGAAGTTTCTCATAAACAGTGAAAAAAGCACTTAGTTAGGACAAGTGCGCATTTTATGACATTAAATAGTTTTTAGACTAGAATGCATGCTTCAGACTCTATTTAATTGTCCAGGGCTTAAAATAATTTTTAGAACTTTTTTGTTTTTTTGAGAACTTCTTAAAACAGATGAGGATAATATTGTTCCTGCAATAAAATTCCTATTATAAATTATATATTTGAACACTGTCATCATCTTTGTTTCTTCAGACTCATACATTACATTTTATGCGTTCAGCATAAAGAAGAGGTAGTGACAGCAGATATTTATGATACACTAGCGACTTGCCCGTCAAAAAATGACGGCAATAAGATTGTAAGGCAGGTAATGTTGTTTGTGTGCAAAATTTATTTTGTTGGTGTTTTAAGATCCTCGGGCGCTGATTGCGTGATGGCAAAGGCTTGAGGCCTTCTTACCCTTATTGATACCTTATCCTACTATAGAAGGCCATGGTAGCTATTCTTCTCATAGACCCAAAGCTTTGAAGTGGATCCCTCAAAGACACTATGAAGACATTTGTAAACTGAAATTTTTCTCATAAATGTTGTTGCTTTCTTTTTTATTTGTCTACCAAGATTTTCCACAGAATTTAACTGGCATCTCAAGTTTTAAGTTATTATACAAATGCAGAATAAGAGGTCCATAAGACAGATCAACCACAAGGGTACTATATTTACTTAAATTCAAAGGTTCTCATGGAGCTAGTTAAAGAACAAGAGAACCAGGGATTAGAAGTCTACTTACTTTATAGCCGTGGATGATGCTCAGTGATTATCAGAAAGTGAACTTTCCAGGGGGTATAAGTATGTGTGATCTAAAACTCAATGCTGATTAAAGTAAAGCTATGCACTTAGGGCACAAACATCAAAAAAATAGAATATATGGCAAATTGAAGGAATGGGAGTTATTGTGCCTGATAATTTAACAGTAGGGTAACAAGCAAACAAATAGCAGGAACATTCTGTAGCATTAGAAGAAATAGAAATAAGTATACCATTCTATAGATCTCCAAAAGGATATTAACAAATCAACTCAAATGAGGATGACTAAAATGGTGCATAGTCTAAAAGTCAAAACTTAAAGGGATATGAAAGATTTCTTGATGTTATTGCATATGTGATGTACCTGTGTATATATTTTCTTATATGTACTTTATTTTACAAAAAAGTGCTTATAAGCTGTCTAAATTAAACAAATAGTCCCTGAATGAGTCTGCTCACTGCAGTATATCCAGATGCAGACATCTCAACAGCATGTTGCAGAATGTTGCTAAGAGATGGTCAATGACTGGTTAGTATGAGTCGCAGCACAGCACGTTCAGCAGAATCTGTGTCTGCGTTTGCTGCAGCAGGCAGATCTATTAAAGGACTATTTGATTTTAGGCAGTAAAAACAGACCTTATAAGCAATATTAATAAAATAAAGTATACAAAAGTAAATAGATACACAGGTATATTATATACATAGTAAAATACAGCAACCTTCCATATCCCTTTAATTGAACATAACAGATAATAAATGTAAGGCTGTATTATTTTTTTTCTTTGCCTATTAGCAAGTGTATTTCTTAAAATTGGTACATTTTAATTAATAAAGAACTAGTAAAATGTCACTTTTAGTAACAAGTAGTATACTAAAATCACTACATACTCCTAACATCTCACACTGTACGACACATTCATCCTCCTCCAATACAATGATTCTGCAGATATTGAGCTTTTCTATTTGCAGTTTTTGGTACTGTATTTATTTGGATGTAGTTTACTTATTAAATAATTAATTCCACATCCCCTTGTATCACAAATTTCATGTAGCTAGAAAGTAATGTGTCACATTTGAAGATACTCTATAGTCCCAAATTTACTATAATTAATTTGAAAGATCATGTTTTAGATAATACACAATAGTTTTTTTTTGTCAACAAAATTGTAGTCAGTTGGGTAAATATTACAATATTATCCCTTACATTGTTTATAATGCAGCCATCTAAAGGGTACTATCACAAATCTGACAGTAGAATCAGAGCAAGTTTTATGGTTTATCATCCCCACTTCATAAAGCATTTATTTCTGTGGGAGGAAACCCTCCATTTAGCACTTCTACCACTGCTGTATTCAAATATATCCACATTCATTCTTGTTTGTATTGTAATCCAGTAAAAATATACTCATCATGTTCGTATTCTGTGCATATATTTTCCAGTTGCTAAATGCACTATTTAGACAATGGTTCAGTTAGGTGCGAGAAAACTGTGGAAGCTATTCTTTCCATTAGCTACGTATGCACCATATCCGTCCACAAGAGTATTACTATTACTCGTAAGTATTTGCAGCCTCACATAGAGGTGTTATCACTCATTGGACAAATATTTTGTAAGTACCAGTAGGGGCAGGGTTTAGTGACGTATTGGAACTCACAGTTATAATAATATTATTGAATGATATTGAAAAACTTCATACATAATGTGATTTGCACTTAATAAAAGGATATTGTTCCTGCCCCAATGCTGTCGTGCTACATCAGCTAACCCAGGCATGTTGGTAACTTAAAATCCTCAACTGCTCGACCTATGAGCCGCAATTGCAGCCTGCGTCCCGCGTGGCCAACGGCTCGCCTTGCTTCGTGGTTCGGGCCATTAAAGTCGTAATTTTGCGATGTGCACAGTGCATCTATAGGTTTTGGTCCCACATGCCTCAACTGCTCACCTCGCTTCACGAGGCTTGCAATGCAGTTAACACCTTTGGTGCTCATTGCAGGCTAGGTCCAGTGTGCCTCAATTGCTCGCCTCGCAGTGCAATGATCGACTTTGGTTCTCATTGCAGCCTAAGTCCCGCGTGGTCAACGGCTCACCTCGAATCGTGAGGCTTGCAGTTGCGGCCCTACTGGACGCAATTGCAGCCTAAGTTCTGCGTGGTCGAGGCCTCGCTTCGCAAGGCTAGCAGTTGCAGCCCACGCTGTGTGATCAGATTACACTGCACTTACACTAACCTTTAGACTCTATGAATGAGTCATGACCGTTAATGGATTCCGCCCACCAACCAGGGAGAAGCTATGCATGGGCAGTGAAAATGTATCCATTTTCAATGATGGAAGGCTGTACAGTTGTCAGGAGAACCACCTAAGCCCACCCAGACCGTTAGCCCAGGGCGCCCACCAGCTAATAGAGCCTCGAGTTTAATTTTGATTGACAGCTCCCCTGTTAATATAAACCTTATACCATAAGCCAGCCCTCTTTTCGTTTCCTGCTACCGCTGAGACTGAGACCTCCCTGGCTGAAACGACAGACGTCACTGACCCAACCTACTACAGTAAGTCCTAACTGCCCTGGCCAAACCCCTAGTCCCCCTAATAAACTTAGGGCTACCCTAGTAGTACCCCACTATGCCTGCCTGCCTGCTTGCCACACAATTACCCATGTGGTCTCGTGCCAAGCCCGGTGATGACCCCATCACCCCGGTCACCCCTCCCCGGAGGCCCATCTGGCCACCTCAGTCGCCGACGGACCATGTGGTCACCCACCCAGCATAAGCCTGACGGACCCGGTCACTCCTACCCCCCAGACCCGGTCATCACTCCCCCTAAGGACAGGAGGCCCATGGGGCACCGTGCCAACCCTGATGTGACCCCAGTAACCAGCTACTACCAGCTGAGGTCACTTGGTCTTGGGGGTAGGTAGGTGGCTTGGTAGTACCAAGCCAAGCCACCTACCTACAACCCTGACCCAGTGACCCCACCATGGCCCAACTAGCAACCCACCTACCAGCCTGACCTAATGACCCCCACCCTGACCTAACTACCAGCTTGGTAGTTGGGCCAGGGTGTGGTGTGTGGTCACTGTGTCAGGGTGATAGGTAGGTGGCTTGGTAGTACCAAGCCAAGCCACCGACCTACAACCCTGACCCAGTGACCACACACCACACCCTAGCCCAACTAGCAATCCACCTAACAGCCTGCCTGACCTAATGACCCCCACCCTGACCTAACTACCAACTTGGTAGTTGGGCCAGGGTGGGGTGTGGTCACTGGGTCAGGGTGATAGGTAGGTGGCTTGGTAGTACCAAGCCACCTACCTACAACCCTGACCCAGTGACCCACACCCTACCCTGGCCCAACTAGCAATCCACCTAACAGCCTGCCTGACCTAATGACCCCCACCTTGACCTAACTACCAAGTTGGTAGTTGGGCCAGGGTGTGGTGTGTGGTAACTGTGTCAGGGTGATAGGTAGGTGGCTTGGTAGTACCAAGCCAAGCCACCTACCTACAACCCTGACCCAGTGACCCACATCCCACCCTGGCCCAACTAGCAATCCACCTAACAGCCTGCCTTACCTAATGACCCCCACCCTGACCTAACTACCAACTTGGTAGTTGGGCCAGGGTGGGGTGTGGTCACTGGGTCAGGGTGATAGGTAGGTGGCTTGGTAGTACCAAGCCAAGCCACCTACCTACAACCCTGACCCAGTGAACCACACCCCACCCTGGCCCAACTAGCAACCCACCTACCTTACAGTAAAAAAAACAAAACAACACAACAAAAAACACAACAACAATACAGCCCCCCCCCATATTTTTATTCTATTTTTAAAAGTAACAGGCAATGTATCTTTAACATTGCAGTTAAAATAAAAAGAATACATTGCCTGTCACTTTTAAAGATAAAAAAAAATAAGGGAAGGGGAAAAAAAAAACAATAATAAAGTAAACAACAGCCCATACTTACCTGTCAAATTGACCCCTCCAGCGGTGGCCTTCTGCCCTGGATAGTCGGGCATTCCAATCAATTTTGATTGAAGCCCTTGTCCTTCAATCTTGATAGAAGCCCTTGTCCTCATCTTGATTGAAGCCATTGTCCATCCATTCTGGCCCATTGCAAGAGGCCTCCACCTAAAAAAAACGATCCCTCTAAAAAAACAAAAAAAAAACAATCTAATGAAGCTCCTCCTACAAGGAGCTCCCCGGGAGACTAATTAATTTTTTCCCACGCTCCTCCTTTTATTCTATTTTTTGAAGGACTCTGATTGGCTGAAATTTTGATTGACATTGATTTCAACCAATCAGAGTCTTTAAAAAATTAGCAAAGCAGGTATGGAAGCCTGTAAGGGTGTAAGGGCATAAAAGGTTAGTGTGAACTTGTGTGACCCTGTATGTATTATACATATTACAGGGCTATTTATGTGATATACATGTTACAGGATAATATCCTGTAACATGTATAGCAAATAAATAGCACTGTAATATGTATAATAAATAATGTCTAATAAAAATACATGAGCAAAATTCAAATAATTAATAAAGTACATCAATTAATCAATTAATAAATATCAATTAATATATTTTTTTGTTTTATGTATATTGCTTTATGTGTGTGTATATATGTATATATATATATATATACATATATATTGATTGATTTATATATTGATTGATAGATATATTGATTGATTGAACTACCTACTCATAATTTCCACAACACAGGCTGAGATCCCGCTCCATGCTGATGATAGCCAGTAAGCTTGAAACAGCTGTGCATGGATTGGATACTCAGCCTGTGTTTATTCCAACCTTGGCTTTGTATTAAACCTGTGTAATACAGCATGCATAAGCTTAAAGGAAGCCATGTTTGTTGATGGCTACGGAATGAAGAGCGAGGCACTTGTGGGCATATTTGTGTGTCCCAGCTCAACTTCCCAGAATGCAGTGTAATAACTGTTTTTCTCGAAACTCTGAGCTGGAAGCAGGTTTTTTAACTTGCTTTAGACATTCAAATGTGAACACAGATGTACTTTTTATTTACTATATATATATATATATATATAGAGATATTATTTTTTTTTTTTTGTATTTTGATTTTTTTTTTTTATGTACAGTTTGGTCCTATATGGTTTTGACTGGTTATTTAAGGTTTTTAAGGTGCGGTTGGGGCCTATATGGCCACACTTGGTTATTTAATGTTTTTAAGGTGCGGTTGGGGCCTATATGGTCACACTTAATCTTTTAAGGTTTTTAAGGTGTGGTTGGGGCCTATATGGTCACACTTGGTTATTTAATGTTTTTAAGGTGCGGTTGGGGCCTATATGGTCACACATGGTCTTTTAATGTTTTTAAGGTGCGGTTGGGGCCTATATGGTCACACTTGGTTATTTAAGGTTTTTAAGGTGCGGTTGGGGCCTATATGGTCACACTTGGTCTTTTAAGATTTTTAAGGTGCGGTTGGGGCCTATATGGTCACACTTGGTTATTTAATGTTTTTAAGGTGCGGTTGGGGCCTATATGGTCACACTTGGTTATTTAATGTTTTTAAGGTGCGGTTGGGGCCTATATGGTCACACTTGGTTATTTAATGTTTTTAAGGTGCGGTTGGGGCCTATATGGTCACACTTGGTTTTTTAAGGTGTGGTTGGGGCCTATATGGTCACACTTGGTTATTTAATGTTTTTAAGGTGCGGTTGGGGCCTATATGTTCACACTTGGTTATTTAAGGTTTTTAAGGTGCGGTTGGGGCCTATATGGTCACACTTGGCCTTTTAAGGTTTTTAAGGTGTAGTTGGGGCCTATATGGTCACACTTAGTTATTTAATGTTTTTAAGGTGTGGTTGGGGCCTATATGGTCACACTTGGTTATTTAAGGTTTTTAGGTGCCGTTGGGGCCTATATGGTCACACTTGGTCTTTTAAGGTTTTTAAGGTGTGGTTGGAGCCTATATGGTCACACTCGGTTATTTAATGTTTTTAAGGTGTGTTTGGGTCCTATATGGTCACACTTGGTCTTTTAAGGTATGTTTGGGGCCTATATGGTTCTACTTGGTTTTTAAAGTATGGTTTTGTTCTTGAATGGTCTGATTGATTTGCTTGTTTTCTTTCAACCCCAGGTGCAAACCCTCTGTGGCAGCAGATTTGTTTGTACTCGTTGGTCAACTTACTGAACGTGAATACCCTGAGAAGAAGAGCCGACTAATGGTAAGTGTCACTGCTTTAATTTTTCTGTTAATGCGTATAGGTGCAATTATGATATTGCTGTAGTCTTGTCACATGAGTTTTTTCAATCTATATTGTATACCAATGAATTTAACACATTGTTACTTTACTTCTTGACATTGCTGCATTGCTGATCGTGTATTTCAATGGGCGTTGCAAGTATAAGGTCATTGGGCGGGGCTTATAAAGATCATTATGATGTCAGGGGGAGGAGTTATAAAAAGGGTGTGGTTTGAAAAAGGGGAGGGGCTACGTTTCACCCTGGCGCCCCTCCAACTTGAAAGTTCACCAGCCGCCACTGATTTTATTATATCTTTTCATGTGACAACACTGAAGAAATGACACTCTGCTACAATGTAAAGTAGTAAGTGTACAGCCTGAATAACAGTGTAAACTTGCTGTTCCCTCAAAATAACTCAACACGCAGCCATTAATGTTTAAACTGTTGGCAACAAAAGTGAGTGCACCCCTTAGTAGATATGTTTTACGGGGATGCAGGCCAGGATACTGTGAAGACAGTCCAGTTGCTCGTGCATGATGGCCAGCATCTCCGCCTGCGCAGCCTGGCTTGGTGGTGGTGAGGATGGAGGTCTGTTGTTATCTGTTCATTCCTAACTATCTGACATCTAGGCTTGAACTTGGGTGATTCTCCTAATTGCAACTCAGATTAGCTAGATTTGATGTATTCTTTGGTTTATGGTCTTGATCGTTCTTGGCTCCTAACGCTATCTTGATTATGACTGCGTTCTGTAACTGCATAGGCTACAGAGGGCAAACCAATAAATGGATTCTCTGCTTCTTGATTACTGTTGTTGTGCCCAGGAATTACATGGATTTGTCAGCTTCATTGAGTTAAGGACGCATTCATCTATCCCTTGTTAATTCCATTCCTTGTTGGTCATCGTGTACATGTGTATTGTGTGTGATGCACATGTGGTGGCATGTTGGTGTATGTGATATTCACCTGACATGGAGGCTGGGTCCTTCTGGGCCTGAAGCTCCAGTGGCCGGCAACGGTCTTAGAAGGTCCCTGGTCACCCTCTCCCTCTCATTATAGGTCACGTTGCGGTACATGACCTCCTTAGCTATCATCCTCCTCACCTTGGCCCTGATGTAGTCAAATATGTGCTTGGTAGACCTCACATCCCTTGGTGCTGTGCCTACCTCCGTAACCTCTGCTGCTACCTCCTTCCAAGCTTGAGCCCAAGGCCCTGGCTTAATTTCCCTTCCCCCTGCAAGAATGATGGGGCGGCTGCGGATAGCTCAGAGGAGGACCACATTCTCCCGGAGCGTATAATTGTGGGCCCTGTGCTTGCCCTTAGCCTCTTGCCCTCTCGACTGTGGACAGGGACCCTTGCCTCCCTGACCTGTCTCTGGAGCCTGTCCCTTTGCTGAACTACAACTCCCCCCCCCCCCCCCCCGGATCAGGCCCCTTCACTTCTGTCCCTCTCCTATGTGTGCCTGATGCTCGGGCCCCCATGCCACCACCCGCCACCTCCTATGCACTTCCATCCTCTTCTCCCTCCTCCTTCTCTCCCTTCTCAGCCTCCTCACCCGCCTTATCCTCTTCTCCCTCCTCCACTTCCCCGCCCTCCTCCACCTCACTCCTCTCCTCCCCAACTCTACCCCCCCATGGCCACCTCTCTCTCCTCTCTCTCCTCCTCACCTCTCCTCCTCCCCATCTCCCCACTCCTCTCGACTCCTCTCTCCTCCCTCCATAATATCCCAAAAGTAAAATAAGGATAAATAAAAAGAAGTGTAACTGTATATGTCTGATGGAAAAAAATGTGTGCTATGTATTATTAATAACTGCTGGGGGATGGGGTGTGGGGGATGGGATGGGGTGTGTGTGGTGTGACATAACTCTATATTTCTCTATGTGTGTTCTTTAAATTATGTGTATTGCAAATATGTGTAATCATTAAGTGTAAACTCGTATGAAATTGATAGTTGTATGTGCAGTTGTGTGTGGTTAACCGACACAGGTGGTCAGCAAATTGCAACATATATTTACACATCTATTTTTTGGTGATAAGGAGAAGTACCAAGGGCAGGAAAACAGAACATAAATCCTATGCATACATATAAAAATAAGGACCCTGCTGACAAAATATAAATCCCCTGAAGGTCATTTGTGGAGACTTGGATGGAACGTGCCAACCCTGTGGTCCGCAGCCAGCATGGCAAAAGTCGAGCAAGATGTTTAACTCTTGAATATACCTGAATAAAACATTATACCTGTACAATCCCTTCTTTTGTTCTGAAAGAACTGCATAAGAAATCTCTTTGGAACCACAATTCTCATTCACCTGTTCCTTCTTTAGGTGATCTCTGAATATAGTTTGAGAATTCTAAACAGGGGTTTATGGAGGTTTCTGTATTTGTTTCTTAGTATATTATCTAAATCATGGCATGTTCTGTTTTTGCAACATTATGCTAACAGGCCAAAACAATGGATTTGTATTATGCTTCGAAGGAAATGAAGGATCAATGCTGACAGTACACAAAATACAAAAATGGAAGACAGAATACAAAAACATATCTTTTCCTTTACATATCATCCCTCCATGACATTTAAACATGTTGTAAATGCTAGAGAAATACAACAGGTGTGTCCTTAGTTGGCAGTTACAAGCATTGAAATTAGAACATACAAATTCAAGAGTCATAATGAGAAAGGCAAAGTGTAATTTTCAAACTGACTCCAAAAGAGACTTGTGTCCCAAAAGGAGAAAGCTCACTGAGAAACATAATATGGCTGGAATTATTGTGCCCGGTAGAGCCACAAAGCTGATTACCCAGTATGGTCTATATTCTATGTGATGTTCCTGCAACAAAACTGGAAAGTTTTCAATAATGGAGTCCTTTGCGCAAAGTTCACAGTCCAGATGTTAAAAGCATGTTGGATGAGAGCCTTACAATCAGTGATTATAAAGCACAAGCAATCAGAAAAACAAGTCCAAATGGAAATTAAGTGAGTATCAGTTTGACCAAGTCCATATAACCAGGAAAGAGTTCAATGGCGATGGATGAAAACATCCTAATATGCTGTTGAATGTTACACATGTGATCAATGTTAGTCTAGATTGTAGTGCAATGGTTATTAATGGAATTGCAATTAGATTATGGAGACAATTTTGCTTTGCAAGTGTGGTGTTGTATACAACAATTATCATAAAGCATTGCACAAACATTTCTTAAACAATTATTCACTGATTACTAACAACCCAGAGTTTACGCAGGCTAATATCTTCTTTCCCTAGTCACTCTCCCTCTCAGATGTTAGTATATTCTATATCCTAGCAAGTTGATAGAACAAGGTACATACGTGTTAGAAGCCAAGGGTCAATAGAAAAGTAAGACAGGGCTAGTAAAGAGTAGAACAAGTAAAACCTGAGAAAACATAGGCTAATCTTCATACAAACCCAGTTTTATGCATTACACTTAGCTAGGCCCCTCTGAGGAAATTAGGTTCAATAAAAAAAATGCTTCTGGATAAGAGATCCTCTGGGCAAGGCAATGGTCCATCATGTGCAGATTTCCAGACACAGAACAAGGAGTATGTGACTTTCTCACAGATCTTTGCATCCTTCTTTATTTTTTATTTATTTTTTGTGGATACATACATGTTCACATTTCCAGGTCAATGAACAAGTGTTTGGCCCATCCATGTTCTTGGGTGCAGAATCACAGCATATCTGAGCTTTGTCTTTTATTCAGCAAATGCTTTATTTCATCTGTCATTATATTTGTCATCAGGATAGGCACTGGTTAGAGACTTTCTCTCATCATAAATCAGGGCAAGCTTGTGCCACAGTTGTTACTTGCTTTGTTTTTCCTTTCACTTTACAGTCACTTACGGTCTTCTTCTTCTGGGGGTAGGCAATTGTGACAAAAATAAAAAGGGAAAAACTAAATTCAAACATGCAAGATCTGTCATACAAGACCTTGCATACATTTTTCAAACATACATCTTCTCATCATACACACATATCCCTAATCACATATGGGATTTTACATATGCATAACTTTGTAATGAACCGGGATGGCATAAAATCAATCAAGTCAATAGTGTAAATTATGCATGGGCTGGTAGAATATATAGAGATGTAAAATGCATTAATGTTCTACTCCTGCCAAAGCAGCAAGATTGTCTTGATCAATTATCTAGATCAATATTTGATTTATCCTGTCATAGGATATAAAAATAGACTATATTTTTTTCTAATGTTATATTTACACTGATAAGCCTCTGAATTTTTTATTTATTAGTTACACCATCTTCTATCATGTTCCTTTCTTGGAGACCTAGAAATACCTTTAAAATATTTTACCATTTGTTTATCAATGTATATCATGGCCATCATCTGAACTAAGGATGAACCTTGAGGAGTAGGTGTTACATTTTGAGAACATTTAACCAGTAAAAGAAAACAAAAACATAGCACCCAAAACATGAACTCACTATTAACACGAGCAATATGACCCCATGATAGGGTTCATTATCCGTCCCATAGTGGGGAACACACAGGTGGAGTTTAAGTAGGTACATAGGACTCCATCTCGAGCCAGCAGTGCTAAACAGTGCTAATCTGTTTTGGAGCACCATTTTAACTTCAGCATCCACCTAAACTTGGTACGCTGGAGATCTTTTATGCTCTTATTTACACCTCATTACCCGGTAGCATGTCATGCACTGATCTCGTCAGTGACATAGGCTCTCTACAGCATCCACCTGGGGCGAAAACACAGAGATTGTGCATATACAACATCCACTTTGATAGAGAGAAATGTCAATCTGCTTAAACATTCCTTAAATTACAGTAACATGAGGCATACAAAATTAAAAATAACCTGGCCAACAAAATAGGCCTGCAAAAAAAATGAGAAAAACATAAAAACAATAATTATTTCAGTTTGATTGACATTTCTGACTGATCTTACATAGGTATTGTAACACATACAATTTTGTACCCAGCTGGCTACTATTATTACCCCTAAAGATGAGCATGTCTTGGAAACAAGTATTTATATTTTTACATGTTATTGTAAATAGAATATACTTCACTCCATCAATAACTCTACACATAAAAAATCATTTTTACCTGGTAATTATTAGGTACTTCATTAGTATTTAATTTTCGGCTAAAAAGGTTGGTTACCATACAAACCCTTCTTATTTTTCTGTTAAAATAACACCTCAATAATATTTAAAACAAATAGGAATTAAATCTAGATAAAACATTTATTAATACATTTCCAAATTGGCCAACAGCATATAAACATAATCTATAATATTCATCTAGAGGTGATCAGGCTCTGGACTATATTATTCATAAAAACAATTTATCAAACTGTCAGTCAAAATGGTTATTCTATGCCTAGGATTTGTAAACCGGTATTAAAATATACTTATAAAAAAACACAAAGGCAAAGTTTACATAAGACAAACATCAGAAGACATATAAACAGATAATTGTGAGCTCACAAAAATTATATTTATATATGCATATATATATATATATATATATATATATATATATATATATAGTGGATATAAAAAGTCTACACACCCCTGTTAAAATGTCAGGCTTCTGTGCTGTAAACAAAGGAGACAAAGATAAATAATTTCAGAACTTTCTCCACCTTTAATGTGACCTATAAACTGTACAACTCAATTGAAAAACAAAGTGAAATCTTTTAGGCGGAGGGAAGAAAAAAAAAAGAAGAAAACTAATGTGCTTGCATAAGTCTGCATACCCTCTTATAACTGGGGATGTAGCTGTGTTCAGAATTAAGCAATCACATTCCAAATCATGTTAAATAGGAGTCAGCATACACCTGCCATCATTTAAAGTGCCTCTGATTAACCCCAAGTAAAGTTCAGCTGCTCTAGTTGGTCTTTCCTGAAATTTTCTTAGTCGCATCTCACAGCAAAAGCCATGGTCGACAGAGAGCTTCCAAAGCATCAGAGAGATCTCATTGGTACAAAAGAATTTCCAAGGCATTAGATATACCATGGAATACAGTGAAGACAGTCATCATGAAGTGGAGAAAATATGGCACAACAGTGACATTACCAAGAACTGGAGCTCCCTCCAAAATTGATGAAAAGACGAGAAGAAAACTGGTCTGGGAGGCTACCAAGAGGCCTACAGCAACATTAAAGGAGCTGCAGGAATATCTGGCAAGTACTGGCTGTGTGGTACATGTGACAACAATCTCCCGTATTCTTCATATGTCTGGGCTATAGGGTAAAGTGGCAAGATGAAAGCCTTTTCTTACGAAGAAAAACATCCAAGCCAGGCTACATTTTGCAAAAACACATCTGAAGTCTCCCAAAAGCATGTGGAAAAATTTTTATGGTCTGATGAAACCAAGGTTGAACTTTTTGGCTAAAATTCCAAAAGATATGTTTGGTGCAAAAACAACACTGCACATCACCAAAAGAACACCATACCTACAGTGAAGCATGGTGGTGGCAGCATCATGCTTTGGGGCTGTTTTTCTTCAGCTGGAACTGGGGCCTTAGTTAAGATAGAGGGAATTATGAACAGTTCCAAATACCAGTCAATATTGGCAAAAAACCTTAAGGCTTCTGCTAGAAAGCTGAACATGAAGAGGAACTTCATCTTTCAGCATAACAACCTGAATCTGATCGAAAATCTGTGGGGTCATCTGAAAAGGGCTGTGCACAGGAGATGCCCTCGCAATCTGACAGATTTGGAGTGTTTTTGCAAAGAAGAGTGGGCAAATCTTGCCATGTCAAAATGTGCCATGCTGATAGACTCATACCCAAAAAGACTGAGCGCTGTAATACTTATGCAACCATATTATTTTATTTTTATATTTTTTTCTTCCCTCTACCTAAAATATTTCAGTTTGTTTTTCAATTGAGTTGTACAGTTTATAGGTCACATTAAAGGTGGAAAAAGTTCTGAAATTATTTATCTTTGTCTAATTTTTTTACAGCACAGAAACCTGACATTTTAACAGGGGTGTGTAGACTTTTTATATCCACTGTATATATATATATATATATACACATATATATATATATATATATATATATATATATATATATATATATACTTAGTTCTTCACAAAGCACTTATTAAAGACCAGACCTAGCAAATTTAATATTTTATTAACCTTAAAATATAATAGAAGTGAAGGAATTGAAGCAAAACAAAAATAAATATTTTACAGCCTGCAAAAGTATGACATGAAATTAGTTTCTCAATTCATCAATTACATCTTTTTGCATAAGTTCATAACACTACATACAGGAAAACATTGACAAAACGAAAATTCATATAGCTTTTGTCTAGCAGTGCTGTAGCAAGAAAAAATCATTAACTTTAACTTTTTTTAAAATCAACAATCTCTTTGTCATATGTCATAAAGATTTTCATACTTGTAAATGTGAACACACGTCATAAATTGCATTTAATAAAATCTGACAGTCTTTGTATAATTTTTTGTATAAATTCTTTGTATTGTTGTCTTCAAAATGGTAGATGCCAATTCCATGACTTTGGTCCAAATGTTCTGAACTATCGGGCATTCCCACCAAGTGTGGAGAAATGTACATGCAGTTTGATAGCAACTTGCAGATGTTTGTGTGTTAATTTTATGTAATTTATCAGGTGTGAGATTTTTCAAGACTTTAACTTTATTTTTTTTTATTTTTTTCAAAATCTTTTTATTGACACATAAGCAGTGCTCAATAACACAATATTGTTGGACTCGCAGGTCCAACACAATTTTGCATAAACAGGATTTTTTAACAACGTTTTAGATATCTTGTACAACTTTGTTGTCAATAATGATTATCCTGTCCTGACAATTTTGGGTGTCTGCTTTATGTGTCCACCATAACCTTTTTCCGTTTTCTCAACTTTGCAGGAAATGCCTGCTAGCTATTCCTTCCCTAGCAATTGACTTCTCAATACTAAACTTGTCAAATTCTTACATGTGAGCTAACTTGTTGTCTTTCCATGTAGATATATATAGATGTTCAATTTTGCATAGCTCGAGAATTACATTATTCACCTAGTATATGGGAAGTATAACATCGAACAATCAACGAATAAACAAGTCAATGAACTTATTACCTGTATCTTACTTGCTTTTTTTTTTTTTTTTCCTCTTTCTTCTTGTCTATCTTCTTCAGTTTACTCAATTCGCCAGTAGTTGTCAACGCCCAAGACACCCGTCACCCCGGCCTGGAGTCTCCGCCTCCTCCAATTACGCCTTCCCTTCCTAGTGTACTTATTTCCACTCTAAATCAAGTTTTTGTTAAATTAAAATAGCTTTGTCCGACTCCACCCATCTGTCCCAAATTTGACTAAAAGTGGAGAGGGAGTTGTTTATTGAATGCGTCCTTTTTTCATAAATCATGATGTGGTTTAATTTTTTTATAACCTCTTGGGCGTCTAAATGGGGTGATTTCCAATTCTTTGCAATGTGGCTTTTGGTTGCCAGCATGACCATTTGTATCCACTTGTTATGGTTCTTATTAACGTTCAGTACTGGCATTCCCAGTAAGCATGTCTCCCTAGAGGGGTGTATTTCCCTGTCTAATACCTCAGAGATCATTGCAGTTACCCTTCGCCACAGGGCCTGTACTTTTGGGCAGTCCCACCAGATGTGGCCAAAGGTTCCTCTATCTGAGCAGTTCCTAAAGCACTCAGGAGGGGAAAGCGGATTTATCTTATTTAGCCTGTCAGATGTCATGTATACCCTGTGTAGTACTTTAGTTGCTGTTTCTAAATAGCTAAAGAAGAGGGAGCCTTTAGTCAGTGCCTTGTGTATTTTTCCCCATCTCTGGGTGTCCCATTCTACTCCCATTTCCTGTTCCCATTGTAGGACATGTTTAGGCTTTTGGTCTTTAAGTGGCTTGTTGGCAAGCGAGTAAAGGGTACCAATTATGCCTCTGGCTAGGGGATTCTGCGCACATACTTTCGCAAACCAGGTGTCCTGTGGGGGACCCGAGGATTTGACCAGTTCTTGGACCCTGTGGCATATCTTGTTATAGTTAAATATCTCCCTGTCTGGTAGATTGTACCTATTTATGAACTGTATAGAGGTTAAAAGGTTGCCGTCTTGGAACCATGCCCCTAGCAGGTCTAGTTTCCGCGAGAGCCACCACGCTTTTGAGACCCCCCCCTAATTCCTTCATAATCTGGGACCCCGAAATGACTGGCGTGAGAGATGAAAGGGAGTGTGTTAACTGCCGCTTGGAGTTCGCCCCTCTCCACTCCTGCAGGGATAATTTAATCATTGGATTATTGTAGCCTGATTTTGCTATTGGGGGGAGTGTCGGGGACCAAATGATATTATCCCATTTGTAGGGTTTCATTTGATAGTTCTCTAGGGATACCCACATTGGTTGGTGTTCACTGGAATGGGCTTGTGGTAGGAAGGAAATCTGGGCTGCTTTAAAGTAGTGTATCAAATTTGGGCACGCCAAACCCCCTGCTTCTCTGTCTCTATACATTAGGGACTTGTTGATTCTCGGGTGTTTATGTTTCCAGATGAATCGGAATACCGCTTTTTGGAAGCCATCTAGATCTCCTCTATGTATTTAAAGGGATATACTGCACTTATTATTTTCACACCTGAATTTACTAGCTGGATTTAATATCATGGAAGGACATATATATCAATGCATACAAAACTTCTCTTAGTGAGAAAAAGTTAATAGTTAACAAAAACCTTCAACAACATTTTCTGACTCTCCAAACTTAAGGAACTATCTGTTTTTTCCCATTCCATTTTTTTTTAACAAAAGACTTGTAGGTTGCATTACCATGTTTACTCTTAAGCAAATTCAATCACAATTTATGTAAGCATTGATTCTAACCCAGCATCCCACACCCATTTTTACCAGAAGGAGAGAGTATGGCAAGGTGGTGAAATCTTACAACTAAGGACTTGAACCCATAAACTACTAGGCACTTTATACCCAAAAATTACTAGGGACTTGAACCCATAAATGATAGTTCTGTACTGTACAAACAACAAAAACTAGTTGGCGACAACAAAAGCGCTTTCCCGTTTTAATAATTATGATACCCCTGCAGAAAAGTTCTGGAGGGATATCCCGGACGTAAGATCCCAAATTGTTAGAGCAGAATTTCTGTCACTGCTAGGAACAGCGCTAACCCAGGGGAAAATCTTTATCCACTTTCCTTGGGCACCTCTCTCCTCCTGGCCCAGATATCTGGGAGACAGAAGGACCCACACAAGGTAGTGATATTAAAGTGTCTCTAATAGGGATTATGGAAGAACATTATATAGGGCTTTGCCCTCCAATTATTTGCATTATTATTAGGTACAGTTATAGGTGGTTAACAGACACAGGTGGTCAGGAAATTGTAACATACTCCGTTTACAAATATATTTCTTGGTGATATGGGGAAGTATCAAGGGTAGGAAAACAGAACATAAATCCTATGCATACGTATAAAATACGGACCCTGCTAACAAAATAAAAATCCCCTGAAGGTTGTTTGTATGAAATGTGCAGACCCTGTGGTCAGCAGCCAGGCAGGCAAAGGTCGAGCAAGATCTTTAACTCTTGAATACCTGAATATAACATTATAGCTTTACATTTATGTAGATTTTTGTTTTCATTATATTGTTTGAAGTATTGCATGTAACTGACAAATATTTGCAAAACCACATGGAAGCCTCCTGTGTATGGTGTCAGAATAAGGGCCTACAAGGGAACAGAGGATGGCAGTTTGCCACACTACATATGAATTGTTACATTGATTATCAATAACTGAGCATGCTAAGAGTAGAGTGTGCTGGGACATAAGGCCAAGATCTACTACTGAAACTTTGGATGTCATGGAAACTGTAGATGCATAATTTATTGAGTGAACATGGCCATGCAAATTCTCTAGTGGATCTCCTAGCCAGGTAGGTTGTGGAGGGTGCACAGGAAGCCATGGAGGTAAGTTTTGAAGCCTGTCACTCCAGCTGCTTAGCTCTCTAGGGCTGCTGTCGCCCATGGCCAGCCTCCTGTGCTGCTTTGGTGCTGCTGCTGGCCCTCATATACGTGACTGGGCATGTTCTGCCTTGCCTCTATTTCAAGCTGCTGCTGGCACTCCTCAAACGCTACATCCAAATCAATGTGATTGTCACTGTCAGTATGTGACCCTATATAAATGTCCCCCTCCCACTAATACTTATTCCCTTTCTTGGCCATCCACAATAATCCCTTGCAAATGCTATTCTATGTTATCAGTGGCCTGTTGTAGTATACCTCCAATGTGCATTCAAGGCCTCATTTCATCCACATTCTCTTTTTCATGCCTCGGGCTTCCCATTCTCAGAAATTTCAAACCCTGGTGTCCAGCAAACAACATTCTTCTGTACATTACATACCTCACAATCCAAATCACATTTGCAGCATCTCTCACAGCTCTCCTGTAATCAGAATCCATGATGGCAATGACTGAGCTTTTGGGTGTGGCTGTGTTTTTTTATAGGCCATGCATTATACCGCCTGTTTTAGTCCATGTAGCTTTGTTGATTTATGTTAATCTTTCATGTGTAGTCATAATTCTTATTTCTGTTAATATGTGTGTGATAAAGACATGTATTATTGACAATATATGATATTAACAGATGCATGCAGACTTCACATAGCTTCACATAGCTATATGTGGTTTAGAATACCACATCTAGTTAAGATAATGTTTTATATGTTAGCCATGCTCTTTAAATAGCAATCCAGGCTTCTCAAATGCCTTTTTTTATGCCTTTATGTGGGTTGAAAGTACACATCAGCTTTTTTTCTTAAACATTAGGACTTATGAGTAAACCTAGGAGTTCTCATATGACACTACTGGAATAATATGATGGACTTTAAAAAAATATTGAAGGGTCAGAGAGGGACTAGGCAGGGATGTCCACTCTCTCCACTATTATTTGAGCCCCTTGCCCAGGCCATTAGGACCAGATCGGACATCCAGGGCCCGGAGGTGGGATTTCAACACTTTAAATGTTCGCTATTCGCGGACGATCTTCTCTGCACCCTGACAAATCCGGTAGCATCGATTGCCAATCTTATGCTGACTATCGATGAGTTTAGCTTACACTCAGGTCTGAAAATTAACTGGGATAAGACTGAGGCGATGGGCGTGGGGATGCGGCAGAAGGACATTCAGGTTCTGAAACTTAGGTACAAATTTGTCTGGCCGTCAGACGGCATACAATACCTGGGGGTCAGGATCACGGAGAGAATCTCAGGGATGTATAAAGCAAACTACCCCCCACTGTTTCGGAAACTGTTAGACGACTTGCAAAAATGGTCTAAATATAATATATCATGGACAGGGTGTATTGCTACTATTAAAATGAATGTGTTACCTAAAATTCTTTACCTCTTTAGGACACTGGCCATCCCAGTAGAAACCCGAGATCTAGAAAGAATGCAACAACATATTTTTAAATTTATTTGGGCAAACAAACCACCGTGGATAGCTAAGCAGTTAATGTACAGGCATAGAACCCAAGGGGGTCTCTCCTGCCCCAATCTTAGGCTATATCTAAGAGCTGCTCAGCTAGCTTTCTTACCTAGAGCCCACTCAGTCAAAAACCAGCCTACCTGGGTGTTTATGGAGAATCAAGATCTCAAGCCCTGGACGTGGGACACTATTATATGGCATCCAGGGTCTAACCAGCCTCTTCCTAAATTTTCCAACCCAATGATTAAAATAACTCTCTCGGTATGGGATTGGGCAGTCAAGAAGAATCAGTTGTCAACCCCGCTGTCCCCTCTAACCTCCATTAGATCCTTTCCAAATTTTAAAGAAGTTTTTCACACAGAGTCCTGTCAGTGGTGGGCTCTTGGACAACTAGATAGGATAAACACCTGGTTCTCCAATGATATAATTTACTGACACGCTCAAATGCTGGATAAGTACGATATCCCGCCAAGAGAAAATTGGTGTTACCTGCGTCTTAGGCACTGGTTAACGTCGTTGGTACAGAGTCTAGGACCCCCAAGATCAACCTGGTTCTCGGTGGTGTGTAAGAACCTGCCTCTGACTAGGGGTACACTGGGAGCCCTGTACTAGGGCTGATAAAACTCCTAAACCCCCTTTTATGCACAAATGGGAACAGGACCTGGGAAGGGGACTGGGGCCGGTGGAGTGGAAGGAGGCCTTTACCAATCTGTCTAGGGGCTCTATTACATATAATATTCTTGAGCTGTCGCTTAAAGTCCTACACTGGACATACCTCACCCCTGCTAGAATGCATTCTATGAATTCACAGAACAACGATAAATGCTATAGGGGCTGTCATCAGAAAGGGGAGTTTTTGCATATTTGGTGGTCATGCTCAGTGGCTAGGGACATTGGGGAACAAGCTATGAGTCTCGGATCCAAATTATTTGGTAGCCCAATTCGACCCTCAATTGAAAATTGCCTTTTAGGAATGCATATTGAAGCCTTAACTAAAACACAAAATAAGTTATTGCAATTTATAAATTTAGCAGTTAAACAGCATATAGCTAGAAAATGGAAATCCCCAAGGCTTAGCTTAGGTGAGATAATCAACAAGGTTAACTTCATTATGATTAATGAAAGATTAACCAGTACTTTAGAAGATCAGTACCCCAAGTTTTTAAAGATATGGACCCCTTGGCTAGACTCCCAACATAGTATATCGATTAGGTAAGGCACACTATTCTCTCCTCTGTGTCCCTGGCCCTGCGGGGAGGCAGAGGCCGGCTGGACCATGGACCGGAAGGGAACATGAGTGAGGTAACTAACCAGGAGATGCCTTTTGTCCTTTTTTCTATCTTTCTCTTTCTTTCCTTTTTTTCTGTGTATTTTTATTTTTTTGGTCTTCTCTTTAATTACAGTTTCTGTTTATACTAGATGCTATGTTAAGTTAAATAGTTGCAATTACCGAGTTCTATTGGCTAATTTCAGAGTTCCTCGGTATTTTATATATCGAGTAGGCTAAGTTTAGATTTGAAGAGAGAACTCCTCAGTAAGTAAATCACAGAAAATTATTCAAAAAATGTGTGAAGACTGCAGAATATCCTTGGATTGATGGCACCTTGTATTTAAGTTTTCAAATCTGACACTGTGTTTATGTTTAACATATAATGCTTGGCAATGGAGAATCTGTCTATCTGATCTATCATTACATGCTGTGTTTTACCTTTGGTCTTTAATAAAAAGATTGGAATAAAAAAAAAATATCAAAGGGGCAGGTACTTGTGGCTTACGATTTTAGGTTCCTCGCGAGCATTCAGAAGGCATTTGTTGTAGGTTTTTATACGGTTTGTGATGTGATTACTCATAAAAGATTTACAAGCAGGTTTACTCACTATATTACCAACTTAAGACATGGAATGGAGGCCTCAGACAATTGTGTTCACATCCCAAAATTGAAGACGCTGTAGGTGATAGCTTTTAGAGGGCCACCTGAAAAAATCCTTATTCTTAAGTTAGAGTTTTACAACTTCATAGACCCTTCAAGGTGTCAAGAGCTCTGTGCCTCCCCTATGATGAATATTTTAATTGGTCCCTGTATGGTTATACCCACAGCAATGTATCCTGATACGGGCTCTGTAGGGCTTGATCTATAGTGCAGTATCGTAGCTTATGAGGTACCACAGCTCAGCAACATGTTGCAGAATCTTGCTGAGAGATGGTGACTAATTGGTTAGTATGAGACACTGCACAGTAACTACAACAGAGTCTGCGTCTTCATGAGCTGCAGAGAGAATACCCCAGCAGAGGATATTTGTTTGAAATGAGGCAGGACAAACATAGTTCATAAACATTGAATAAAACAAACTACATTATGGTAAATAGATACCCAGATATTTTACATATCTAATAAAATCCCAAATAGTTACATATCCCTTGAAATAGACTCTGTCTCCCCAACAGGAAGGAGATGGATGTGTGCATCTCTTGATCTTTTCATACATTGAACCATTGCGTACCATTCTAATTAGATATGTTTATAACAGATGGATTTTCATTAATCATATTATGAGACTCAGTAACTGCTTCCAGTTACCAGAACAATTGTAAGGCTAACAATGTGCTAGACATACTTGTGATTATATCACCTACCTATAGGTATATTGACATTATATAAAATCAATCAATGACTTCATAATAGATATTCAAAACTATATGTTACAAATATAGGTATTGGATCTAGTGCATATATACGTGGAATACAATTCAATGATATCAGTGATAATTCCTAGCAAATACAAACTCTTTACCACCTGAAATACTATCAATATCTTATTTTAGATCCAAGGACATCTGATGTCTCCATGGAGGAGGTAGAGACAGTGGCAGAAGCCAAGGCTAAGGATACAGAATATGAGGGGCAGGATCTCCTTGTGAGATAGCATTTACTAACAATTTAATATTGGTCATGACAGACACAGCACAGTTTGCACTGCTTGTAGATGAACATCAGTTCATTCTGTTTTATTGAGCAGGTGAAGCGAAATCTAAGTGCTATGTACATTATTAATTCATTTTTACTTTTATTTTAGGAAGTGATTAATGATGAGATCTATATACATTTAAGCCAACGTATGATTCTTATTCAGCCTCCTGTCCTCCTGGGACGCATTTGCACCACACCAATGATATTAATGCTAGTTCTTCTACATTTAAGTCTGTGCTCTGTGGATAAAATAAACATAAATTCCTACAATACCTTAATCCATTTCAAACATTGGGACTGTAAGTCTTAATATATTGAGATTACTGATCATAATAATATATCAATATATTTCATAGTGTTGTGATTCATCAGTACATATGATAGGTGTGTGATTGTATCTGCACTTACCATTGTCTGACTGCAAAACATGTTGTAGTTTATCCAGTGTAAAGAGATAATTCATCCAAAGCCATATTTCATGGCAAGAATGTCTCTTCTACAATGCCTATTTTTAATTCTGTATAAATCATAAAATTAGATTTGATTGAGATCAGTAATGCATTAACTAGTCTTTCCTAGTAAGTTGTAGATATATTTACGCTTACAAGTGAATTACTCAAGAATGAGCCCGCCACAGTGTTGTGACCCCTCCACGTTTCCCTCAGCAGGAAGAAGTAGAGGCTTGTGTGGATTATCCTAAAGAGTCTCCTCATTGTCCCCCAGACAGTTGGAATGAACTCCTATATTGTGAAGACAGCCGAAGGCAGTGATGATCTTACACACCTTATCTATGGAATATTGTAGGGCCCCACCAGATTTATGTAAGCATTGGAACCACACAAAGGTGCTCTCTTTTACAGTCCGATTGTGGATTGTGCAATTTGGGCTTCATTGTACTTCTCTACTGCTTGAGTTTGTGGCTTGTTCACAGGGGTCATCAACCATAGGAGGCAGTGACATTCTGCTTCAACTGCCATATCACAAATGAGACATAAATATTATGATGCTTATTCCACTTCACAGCCATTTATCACATGATATAGATAAGTCATTGCCATGTGATACATTTCAATGTGTTGTACATATTAAATATCTAGATCTGAACTCAAGTTACAGACCAATCTGTATTTGACATTTTTTCAACTGATGAAACTTTGATAGGAGTATACATAATATCCCTGCCTGAAACATTAATTCTTATATTTCATGTCTATATATCTGTTCAACGAACTCTAATCTCACACCTTAATGCTACAGATATGTCACACAGATGATCATGTTCAATAAGCTAATTATTTCTGCTATGAATTGTGCAGTTTTTTCAAGGACAATATGACATACAGTCAGGTCCATAAATATTGGGACATTGACACAATTCTAATCTTTTTGGCTCTATACACCACCACAATGGATTTGAAATGAAACAAACAAAATGTGCTGTAACTGCAGACTTTCAGCTTTAATTTGAGGGTATTTACATCCAAATCAGGTGAACGGTGTAGGAATTACAACAGTTTGTATATGTGCCTCCCACTTTTTAAGGGACCAAAAGTAATGGGACAATTGGCTGCTCCGCTGTTCCATGGCCAGGTGTGTGTTTTTCCCTCATTATCCCATTTACAAAGAGCAGATACAAGCTCCAGTGTTCATTTCAAGTGTGCTATTTGCATTTGTTGCTGTTAACTCTCAATATGAGATCCAAAGAGCTGTCACTATCAGTGAAGCAAGCCATCATTAGGCTGAAAAAACAAAACAAACCCATCAGAGAGATAGCGAAAACATTAGGTGTGGCCAAATCAACTGTTTGGAATATCCTTAAAAAGAAAGAACGCACGGGTGAGCTCAGCAACACCAAAAGCCCCGGAACACCACGGAAAACAAATGACCGAAGAATTTTTTCCCTGGTGAAGAAAACATCCTTCAGAACAGTTGGCCAGATCAAGAACACTCTCCAGGAGGTAGGTGTATGTGTGTCAAAGTCAACAATCAAGAGAAGACTTCACCAGAGTGAATACAGAGGGTTCACCACAAATTGTAAATCATTGGTGAGCCTCAAAAACAGGAGGGCCAGATTAGAGTTTGCCAAACAATATCTATAAAAGCCTTCACAGTTCTGGAACAACATCCTATGGACAGATGAGACTTAGATCAACTTGTACCAGAGTGATGGGAAGAGAAGAGTGTGGAGAAGGAAAGGAACTGCTCATGATCCAAAGAGTACCACCTCATCAGTGAAGCATGGTGGTGTTAGTGTCATGGCGTGGGCATGTATGGTTTTAATGGAACTGGTTCTCTTGTATTTATTGATAATATGACTTCTGACAAAAGCAGCAGGAGGAATTCTGAAGTTTTCCCGGCAATATTATCTGCTCATATTCAGCCAAATGCTTCAGAACTCATTGGACGGCGCTTCACAGTGCAGATGGACAATGACCGGAAGCATACTGCAAAAGCAACCAAATAGTTTTTTAAGGGAAATAAGTGGAATATTGTGTAATGGCCAAGTCAATCACCTGATCTGAATCCGATTGAGAATGCATTTCACTTGCTGAAGAAAAAAATGAAGGGAAAATGCCCCAAGAACAAACAGGAACTGAAGACCGTTGCAATAGAGGTCTGGCAGGGCATCACTAGGGATGAAACCCAGCGTCTGGTGATGTCTATGCGTTCCAGACTTCAGGCTGTAATTGACTGCACAGGATTTGCAACCAAGTATTAAAAAGTGAAAGTTTGATTTATGACTGTTAATCTGTCCCATTACTTTTGGTCCCTTAAAAAGTGGGAGGCACATTACAAACTGTTGTAATTCCTACACCGTTCACCTGACTTGGATGTAAATACCCTCAAATTAAAGCTGAAAGTCTGAAGTTAAAGCACATGTTGTTTGTTTCATTTCAAATCCATTGTGGTGGTGTATAGAACCAAAAAGATTAGAATTGTGTCGATGTCCCAATATTTATGGACCTGACTGTAGTTGTGCATGTAGAATGGTTAAGGGAATACTATAGTGATAGTATAAATGCAGCACATATGGTTGTTTGTTGGTCAGATCTTATTGAACAAAGCATCCATTTAAAAAAAATATGAGGCTCCATTTGTTGTGTTTGGCCTCCAAGCACAGTTGCATATCTCATCGTACTTTTATCTATTCAGGGTATTGCTAGCTGTGTCTGTGTGCTGTACTGAACATTAAATATGAATAGTATGTGATCTTACGCATACAGAGTCTGCTCATGAGAGGGGTATGGCTAAGCTGGATCATGCAATGTTACTTGTTGGGGCCTATGGGACAGTGTCAAACATTTTAAAATAGAGCTGTTACCTGTTTGTTGCCTGTGTATGTGCAGTTACGTTATTCTTTTTGCTAGTACAGTTACATCAGGGCAGCCTTCCTCAGAGCTTTATCAGAGTACAGCACAGGGACAACGATGTGATATACTGAAACTGTTCCCCATTTGTTTTGGCAGAATGGCTTTATTTATGAAGGAACTTAAGTCTACATTTCTTGAACACATGGTCATTTTTCATATGCTACTAACATTTACCTGCCATTTCTTGACTGCTTTGTTTTTAACATTATACACCTGCGGCAATGTATTCTGGATCTGTCATAGTGATAACAATATATAACAGTGAAAAGTGATGAATGACACATTGATAGTGATTAGTTGTGCAAAGTATTTAGAGGCACTCACCCGGAATCCAATCCGATGGGAGCTGCCAAGCCTGGAACATTTGTCTCACAAACTACTTTTTTTTCCCGCTAGCCCACTGGAGTCCAATACACAGTTTCCCCCTCTGTTGTGATTACTGTTGTATGTATAATGTGTTTTGTGGTGTTTTTAATACTTAGGCTCCAAAAAACTCAACGGGACTGTCTGTGCAACTGCTTTAGACATTAAGCATAGTTAACTGGGTTGTCAGACAACTGAAAAAAATTGTTGCAATAGGCAAAGTTCAAGAGACATCAAATACTTTGCAAGTGATATGCCTTTGATCCAGTGTGTTGCGGTTAACCACTAAATTGCATGTGCCTGAACTTGCCAATACATTCTATGGAAGCCCTGGCAAGCTTCCTACCTTCCCCCATAGCTTCACTTCCTGGAGTTCAAGACAGCCAACTTTCCTCATTGGAGATACCCGCTCAACCTTCTGGAGAGTTCAGATGCTACATGGAAGGTATGATCATTTGATGGGGAGATAAGCTAACATGAGGCTGGGGGAAGTAGACATCCTTGCACCCCTGCCCCTGCCAGAAACCCTTTAGCCCCTTCCCCGCTCCTATACTTCTCATCAATCAGCATTCAAAAAGCCACTTGCCGATTGGTTCAGGGCTGACCTATGTAATTCTACTATTGTTTTATTGTATGGAAGACATGTATAAAATGAGACCCAAGGAATAAAGATTATGCTCTTTATTGGACACATAGACATGGTGTGTTTCATTTAGAGGGAAGGCTTTTATTATTTTTACTGGGCTGGGTACCAAGAAGGCCTCCCCTTTATGATCCAGAGGGAGAATTCCTGTACTCAAAGACAGGAGTTTAGGGGGTAAAGCAGGCCTCCCCCCGGGTCATGACAAACTGATAGACACCTGAGTGATACAAAATAAGAACAGAAAAGAACCCTTGTCAATGGAGCACACTAATAAATCTGATCTCCCTAAGGAGAAAAAAAATATTTCCATATTAAGATTCCATAGTTAAAAATATATCCAGACGTTACGTGAAAAATATTGGTCTCAATTTGACAATTGGAAAATGTATTACTGGTTAAATTCATAGATCTCAAAAGGAAAAAGGGTATGCCTGTGATAGTAATAAAAGTGCTATGTGAAAAATGAAAAAAGATACCACTAAAATACTAAATAAGATATAAAATGCTAAGATAAATATTATACAAAGTGCTAAGATATAAAGTGACCAATGAATTGGACAATAAAGTGATATAAGAAGATGAGGTATCTAAAGTGCTATTGTAAGGGCAATCACTTTAGCTAAGGGATATATAAGACTTATATTGCATGTCCTATGATCTGAAAAGCAAGGCAAAATTATTTAGGAAATATAAGAGACCAACTAACACTATAGTGGCCAGCCCTGTCCTCTAGTTATTCCCCCAACCTCTTAGCAAAGTAATCTAATGTGACATGGGTTATTAGGAACTGCCGAATTATTGATATGCAAAGGGCAAGTATTGGCACTGGGGCTGAGAACGCTGGTACACTAGAATTGAGTGTCTCTACTCCTAGACACCTAGCAGTGACGTCGTTAGCGTGGGACACGTTATGAAGCTCAACCCGATGCACGTTTCTGAGTTTCATCAGCAGCTATTTAAAGGAAACGGTTGCCATGGGAACACCTAGAATAAGGCTAAAATCAATCTAAATGTAAAATTTGGATAATAAAATACAAGATTACTCTCCTATAGTGCTTATAAATGCAGTTTGTTAGATAAACTAAGTTTAGTAAATTAAAATAAGATGGATATGTTAATTTTCAATAATGGGAATAAACTGTGTATAAATAATCATAATAGATAGAATACACTAATATAAGCAAATCTTATCTCAAAGCATATATGACAATATCCAAGTACCTAAAATGTACAATGTAATTTTAAATATGTATCACCAAAATGTTATTCCTAGCGAATCATACCAATTAGATGTCAAATATATAAACATAACAATAAGTGTATGTCTAAGGAAATTCCAACGTGTTTCAAGATTCTACTTATAAGTACAATGTATTGTAGATAAGCACCCATCAAATATAATAAATAAACAAGCACATAAGATGTTCATAATAATGTATCAACCATTATAGTTGCCAAGAAGACGAAGTTGATATAGTTATACTAAGTGTCAAAGGACCATAGACTATATAAATTTTAAACTCGGATAAAAGGAGAGAAAGTAAAGCCGTTGGCTTTTTAGTTTTTAATGTATATATCTATACTAGTGACTTGCCCATCAAAAATGACGGGGGAAAAAAATGTTAAGCCATGGGAATACTGTTTGACACACAATGTAAAGCTTTTTGTACTCTGAGGAACTTCAGCGCACATTGCGATGCATGCGATGAGCGCCGAACGGCTCTCATTGCGAGCCTCTCCTGTCGCGTACTTTTGGTCCCCTGAGCACCTTCATGAGTCATGATAAAGAGAGATATATATGTTTATGTACATGTAGTTAAGTAATAATGAATATTTTTTTTAATAAATTAATATACTTTAAGTATTTATGGTTAATATATGCAGCCATCAATAGGCTGAAGAGCTAACAATCTGTATTTTCCCGACAGCATAGAATATACAGTTTGAGTGTTGGTGCCCTGCTGATAAAGAGTAATGAATGTTCCAAGTGTGCATTATAAATAGGCTGCGTGCGTGAGGTAAAGCTGTTATGCGGCTCGTGTGCATTTTCCCGCTGTTGTAATAGTGTATTTGGTAGTTAGTAGTTAGATGTGTAAAGTGCTACGCGTTTAACAGTGTTTTGCGCGGTCTGGAGTTGTGTAGCCTCATTTTCATTTTTTTTTGGTGTCCATTTCTTTTCTCGCATAGGCTATTTTGAATGGCGAAAATCATCTAAATCGTGTGAAATTCACGTTCCACCTTACTCCCAGACGTCCTGGCTGTTGCCCCGTGCTGTCTGTGATGTTTTTGTATTTTATTTTGTGTATTTAGTGTGTTTTTATTGTTTTTTCGTATTCTCAGTTCGTCCGTTAATCTCGTAAGTCCCTCGTGCCGTAATTTTTTTTTTCTAAGTCCCGCGTTTGTCAACCAATTGCAGGCAAAGCGTGACGACGTCTCACAGTTTGACAACTATTATATGTGATATCCATTTTGCTTCTTTTTTCAGCAGCTCTTTGTCACTATCTCCTCCTCCTCTAATGTTTTTGTTTATACAGTATATGGCTATAAAGGAGATGGAATTTATTTTGCCTTTATGTTTATTATTAAAATAGACAGCCACTGGGGTATCACACCCTTTTTGAATACTATATACATGTTCCAATATCCTTCATCTTACTTCACGGCAGGTTTTGCCAACATATCTGACCCCACATTTGCATGTCAACAGGTAAATCACACCTTTTGATTTAAGTCAAAAGTTGTTTTATTGTGAAAGTTTTCTTTCTGTCCATAGAGCCAAATGTTTTAGATGGGCAAATGTATTTACATGCTATGCATGTTTGGCATTTAAAGCACCCCTTGGTTTCATCCAGCCATGCGTTTTTTTTTCGGGATTTCCAGATGGCTCTTGGAGAGTACATCCCTTAAATTAGTAGATCTTCTACTAGTTATTTGGGCTTTATCCTTCAGAAAGGGTTTCAAATCCTTGTATTCCACTAATATATTCCAGTGTTTATTGAATATATGATGTATCTCATGCCATCTCCCATTGTAGGTTACAATACATCTTACATTTTCTTCATCAGCTTTTATTTTTTCAATTAGTAGAGAATCCCTATCTACACATTAAGCTCTTTTGAGGACTCTTTTTTTTATAAACTCTTTCCAAGAACCTGGATTGAAGATCCCTCCCTTGTGTCTCATTCCCCCCTCTCCCTCCCTTGTGTCTCCTTTCCCCCACTCTCCCTCTCTTGTGTCTCCTTTCCCCCAGCATCCTTGCATCTCAATCCCCTCTTCCTCCCTTGTGTCTCATCCCCCCTCTCCTTCCCTTGTTTCTCATCCCCCCTAGTTTCTCCTTTTCTCCACCTCTCCCTCCCTTGTGTCTCCTTATCCCTACCACTCCCTCCCTTGTGTCTCCTTTCCCCCACCTCTCCCTCCCTTGTGTCTCCTTTTCCCCCTCCTCTCCTTCGTGTCTCATCGTCCTCCTCACTTTTCCCCCTAGGGCCGCAACTCCTCCTCCTCCCTCACCCCTCTCTAATAAGCTCCCTTTCCCCTCTCTCCTCTCTTCTTACCTTCATCGCTGAGCCCTCACTATGGGCCGCAAAGGGTTCGCCTCCCTTCGTGAGGCTCACAAAGTGTGACCAACACCGCAACATTCCTAACAACCCTGCAGATCCACAAGTATATATGTGATTGCTATAATTTTTTCAAGATCCTGTAAGGTACCGTTCCATAATAACAAAATGTCATCGATGAAACAGACCCACAATTCTATGTTATTAGTGAATTTCTCCATTTCTTCTTTAAACACAAGTTGTTTCTCCCACCACCCTAAGTATATGTTTGCGTAGGATGGAGCACAAGCCGTGCCCATCCGGGTACCGCAAGTTTGATGGTAGTACTTGTTTAAAAAAAAAATAGTTATATTATGGACTGCAATTTGTTTATACTGTGGAATCCAGTTGTTGCTTGAAAGTTCGCAGCTTGGTGGTATAATTATCAATTAATTATTCCATTCTTTTGTAAATGTATATTAGGTGGAACAAGTTTGAACGATTACCTCACAAAAGAAGAGGTTCACATTTCCTTGACATTGGTAAACTACTTTCGACTCTTAGAGTAGCGGATAGACCAGATAATGGTTTTGTAAGTAGTTAAGCCAATTACCCACTCTTTCATAGATAGTAAGAATGGATCTCAGTTTATTGTATATTCACATTAGCCCTTTAGTTATATCCTACACACATGTATTTTATTTGTGGAAAACACAAAGAATTATTTTATTTACAAAATCCTCTTCTCCCTCTGGGGAACCAAAGAGATATCGATCTGGTAACTCTCACCCCTAGACTAAAAACACATCCTCAAGTGTTGGGAGGAATTCTTTGGAGATTGTTAATACTGTTATTGTTGATGTTTTATTGTTATCCCTTCCCCACTTAACCTTGGTTTCTTTCCCTTTGAGTGACCCATGGACCAGGTCAGGGGCGGGGGGAACCTGAGCTGGAGTCGGAGACCGCTGGTAAGTTCAACCACCTAGTAGCACTACTATTGGGCACTATATATAACATCATATTAGACACACACCAATTAACAATAAGATAAGATAAAGCATACGGTTTTAACTCATAATGTGAGAGGTTTTAACTCCCGCTTTAAACTAAGAAAAGCTTTTCTTTTTTACAAAAAACTCAAACCATCTATAATCTTCTTACAAGAGACACAACTTTCTTGCATAAAGACTATCCCACTTATACTTGTAATCAGAAAACAAAGAAGGCTGGTGTGGCTACCTTGATTCATAAAACTTCCCTTTTAAATTGGAACATAAAAAAATCGATAAAGAAGGGAACTTCTTAATATTGACTGGAACCGTTTTAACCGTTTTAAATAAAATAATTACACTAGTAAATTTATATGCTCCCACAAATGCTCCTCACAACTCTGTAGATGATTCATAAGGATCAAGTGGGTTTTATACCATTTAGACAAGCGGGAGATAACATCCGGAGAATACTAAATATCTTTTATCTAGCTATAGTAGGCCGCTTTGTATCAGAGCTTTACATTTAGAAAAAGCATTTGATTCGATTGAAAGGCCTTACTTATATGTGGTCTTGTCCAAAATGGGATTTCAAGGGAACTTCATTAATCTTCTTAAAATTTACTATCAGAACCTGATTGCTTGTGTTAAGTTACCAGGCAAGGGTGTCCTTTGTCTCCCTTATTATTCGATTTGGCAATCGAGGCCTTGGCCCAGGCAATCCAGTCTTCCTCTACTATACAAGGCTTTAATATTGGCTATCATCAGTTTAAGTGTTGTCTGTTTGCAGATGACATTGTATGCACATTGACTAACCCGGTTCAATCCATTAAAGCTTTGATAAACCTCCTTGCAATGTTTGGACGGATCTCAGGACTTAGGGTCAACATCGATAAGACAGAGGCTTTGGGATCTCAGATTGCCCAGCAGATTCGGGATTCCCTCAAACGTATGTATCCCTTTTCATGGCCAAAAGATTATCTAAAATACCTGGGATTGAATATTACCCCTGAATTATTGGATTTATATTGTGCATGGACTGGGAGGAATAACGCTATAAAATTAACATCCTACCAAGGATTTTCTATCTCTTTAGAACATTACCTATTGCTATAAAATTTAAAGAATTAGAGAATGGTAATTTAAACGTCCAAGGATAGCTAGATCACTCATGTTTACAAACAGAAAGATAGGAGGTATGTCTTGTCCTAACTTGCAATTATATTTTAGAACATCCCAGATTGCTTTCATTCCCTAGGCACACTCTGGAGAACATAAACCCCTCTGGGCATGGAAAATCTTCAAATGCAACTCTTTACCTAGGATACCATAATTTGCACTCCCTCACCTTTAACTAGCCAAATCAGGGGTAATAACTCAATGATCAATTTAACGTTAAAGAATTGGGCATGGGCCAACTCCAGGTATCTATTGGCTACCAATATCTCGCCCTTAACTCACACTCTCACATTTCCCCAAATTCTTGAAGGAATGGGGGTAGAATCCAAAAATTAGTGGTGAACCAAAGGGTTAGGTAGAATGGAAGCATGGTTACAAGACAACCAAATAAAGTCATGGGATCAATTCAGGGCTAAATATGATCTACCTATAAAAGAATATTTAAATTATAATAAAATTAGACAATTTTAACATCAATGGTCCGGATCTGGGGCCCACCCCAATCAATGTGGCTATCTTGCATATGTAGTAGAGCCCCACTGACAAAAGGTATATTGGGAACTCTTTATTCTTTCTCAAACCAGCCCCAGGAAAATCACAAGCTTAAATGTATAAGACAATGGGAAACAGACCTGGACATATCTTGGAATTTTCGCAAATGGGAAAGAATATATTCAAATCTAACTAAAGGGTCTATTTATTTTAGTTTATTAGAAACAGCAACTAAAGTGTTACACAGAATATACCTCACTCCAGATAGGCTACTTAAATTGAATCCACAAAACTCTCCTACTTGCTTTAGACCATGTCACAAGATAGGTACATTAAGACACACCTTTGGGAATTGTCTGGTAGCCCAAAGAATGTGCAGTGAGATAACTAAACTGGCATCAGAAATCCTTAATATTCCATTAAGTCCACAACGGAAGTTTGTTTGTTGGGAATCTCTCTTACGCAATTAACCAAAAATGTAAATAAATGGCTACAATTTCTCATGTTAGCAGCTAAAAGCCATCTAGCAAAGAGATGGAAAACACTGAATTGTATTACCCAGAAAATAATAAACAAAGTAAATGATATACTGGTCTACGAGAGAATGAGACACATATTGACAGATACTTATACTACATTTTTGGAGATTTGGGATTGCTGGCACAATTCCTTTCAGACAACAGACATAACACAGGGGTTTTACCCCAAATACACCTCTCACAGGTCTAATCTCAAATGGACAGGCGCGGCTCAGACTTTGGCGCAGATCCCAGACCCCAGGATTCTAAGAGGTGAGCATTAAACACAACAGGGGCGTGAAACTATCACGGAGGCCCTTGTGCACATTTGGTGTTGTTTATGTAGGTTATAAGACAGTTTAACAATGGTCTTGCTTGCTCAAAGGTCACTCATTTTCTTATTACCTCACCCCCACTTCACTCCCCTCCAAATTTCGACTTGGTTAATAAATTGTTGCCTTTAAAGGGATTAATTTAAGTTTCAGGTTGCTGGATTGGGGGAGACCGAAACTACTCAGAAAAAACAGATCCAATGGCTTTCCCTCTAAAGGATACTCTTGAGGCGATAGCTATAACTATTCTTTGGGTGCTGGGCCCTTTACCCCGCCCCCTACATAAGTAATTGTAATTGTAAACATCACTGTTTTACCCTGTTTTATGGTTATTTAATTCTTGGTTAAAATATGATCCTACTGTTATATTATATGTATGTTGGTTGATGCTCTGCAGGATATTAGCTCAGAATATTACAGACACCTAGCAGAATATATAATCCTATTAGGGTCTCCTAGAGGCAGGAGAGCCCTATTGTGTAAAGTGTTCACATTGTGAAAGATGGAACAAAGAGAAGCATTATCTTATCAATGTCTGTTATTGAATCAAAGTAGCCGGCTAGTCCCTGGGAGGTGTGACCCCACCTATTGTTCTCTCTATGTGTATTACCTGTGGCCAAAGAGATGTATAAATATTTCTGTAAAGGTAAATAAAGTGAGTATTCATTTGACTCCCAAATTGTGTGTCGTCCAATATGGGAGGTCAGGAATGGTGAGACTGTAGTGCTTCTTGGGTATTTTACCGTATACCAGCGGAGATATTGGACTGCGTGTTCCAGCTCCGTTACATTTGGTGGCAAGTGGCGGAATTGTTCCCACGGTCAGAAGGACAGCTACAGGAGACACCATTCCGTGGAGTACAAATTGAGGGCAACGCTAGTATCCGTACAGCGCCCCTGGCTACAGCAGGATGGAACCGGCTAGTTTTCAGACAGCGTTCCATCATGAGGAGGAGGAGTCGGCCGCGGACTACAGGGATGCAGACAGAAAGGAACTCATGGTTACAGTACCTCTTATTGCTCCACAGAATGAGTTTGGAAGAGAATTCCAAAGCAGACTGGCCTTTTTCCCAGGTACGCTTCCCATAAAAACCTTGGAATGGTTAATGACAGATGTCCACAAATTCATAATGGAAAAGCAGCGGGCACGGGAGCGGTCCATCTTGGGAGCTGCTAACCCACCTCCCACCATTAACCCCCCCCCAGCACTGCGTCCGGGTGGTGGGAACTACCAAACCCCTCCACGGTACATCAGGTGCCACACGTGTAACCAGCAGGGCCACATGCAGAGAGACTGTCCCAGAAACAGAAACCGCTCCACGTGGAATACTCCAACTAATTCCCCTCCCCAGCGACAGTGTGTACCCCAGGGGGCCGAAGGTGTCGTCCTTCCCCCCCAGCAGCAGTGTGAACCACAGGGAGCTGAAGGTGTCGTCCTTCCTCCCCAGCGGCAGTGTGTTCCCCAGGGAGCTGAAGGTGTCGTCCTTCCTCCCCAGCGGCAGTGTGTACCCCAGGGAGCAGAAGGTGCCGTCCTTTCTCCCCAGCGGCAGTGTGTACCCCAGGGAGCTGAAGGTGTTGTCCTTCCTCCCCAGCGACAGTGTGTACCCCAGGGAGCAGAAGGTGCCGTCCTTCCTCCCCAGCGGCAGTGTGTACCCCAGGGGGCCGAAGGTGTCGTCCTTCCCCCCCAGCGGCAGTGTGTACCCCAGGGAGCAGAAGGGGCCGTCCTTCCTTTCCAGCGGCAGTGTGAACCCCAGGGGGCAGAAGGTGTCGTCCTTCCCCCCCAGCGGCATGGTGAACCCCAGGGGGCAGAAGGGGTCGTCCTTCCCCCCCAGTGGCAGTGTGAACCACAAGGGCCAGAAGGCGTTGTCCTTCCCCCCCAGCGGCCGTGTGAACCCCAGGGGGCAGAAGGTGTCATCCTTCCTCCCCAGCGGCAGTGTGAACCCCAGGGGGCAGAAGGTGTCGTCCTTCCCACCCAGCGGCAGTGTGAACCCCAGGGAGCTGAAGATGTCGCCCTCTCTCCCCAGCGACAGCTTACCCTAACAAGGGGAGACACCAATCCCCCAGACGGCGCAGATGGGACCAGAGTCTCTGTGCCTGACCTACCGGGATGCTGGACAGCCTGTCCAGATCCCCAACTACTCTCACTGGGACAACCGGAGGAGGGGGTAAGTACAAATTCCCCTCCCCAGCTAACTCCTAATGTGGCTCCAGGGTTAACAGAGGAAATGTTAACCCCCACTGACCCCACCTTTCCCTGGCTACTGAGCCGGAATACGTCCCAAGTACCCCAGCAGAAGAGCTGACAGTGGGGCAGAGTGCAGTCGGCCTCTGCCCTCCCTTTGTCCCTTGTACAGAGCAGGATGTCCTGCAGGATATACCAGCAGAAGAGCTGGCATCAGGGCAGAGTGCCGCTGGCCTCTGCCCCTCAAGTCCCCTCAGAGTGTTGCCCCATCACCACAGCAAAATATCCAGGTACCTGGTTAGACTTCCCCCCAAAGGAGAGATGTGTGACGAAGTGCCCTTCGCCACTTTGTCTTGGAGAGGACTGTTTGCCAGCCTCCTGCCCTGCGACTATGGCCCTGGGACATATTGCCCTTTGGAACCAGTGTTCGGCCATACCAGAGTGTATGTCACTCATTCTGGCCCTTTACATACAGGGGGGTCATTCTGTACTTGCCCTGTATGAACCATGATACCCCAGATAACTGTGCCATGAAGCCCATTCATATAATGAAAGACTATGGGAAAGACTTTAGCTACATGGCAATTGAACTGTGTGAAGAGGATCTGAGCGCTATTCGATAGTTTTGTGCGCTCAGATCCCAGCTACCTGGGGATATGGGAAATGTGAGTAAATGAGAATTGCAGTAATGCTGATATGTTGTCAAACTAGAGAATTGACCAACAAATACTTTTGTCCGGACATCCCCAGGCTGATCCGTTGGGATCAGACCGCGTATGCTGGCTTATGGTCACGGGGGAGGTGTGTAACGGAAACCCATCACTGTTTTACCCTGTTTTATGGTTATTTAATTATTGGTTAAAATATGATCCTACTGTTATATTATATGTATGTTGGTTGATGCTCTGCAGGATATTAGCTCAGAATATTACAGACACCTAGCAGAATACATAATCCTATTAGGGTCTCCTAGAGGTAGGAGAGCCCTATTGTGTAAAGTGTTCACATTGTGAAAGATGGAACAAAGAGAAGCATTATCTTATCAATGTCTGTTATTGAATCAAAGTAGCCGGCTAGTCCCTGGGAGGTGTGACCCCACCTATTGTTCTCTCTATGTGTATTACCTGTGGCCAAAGAGATGTATAAATATTTCTGTAAAGGTAAATAAAGTGAGTATTCATTTGACTCCCAAATTGTGTGTCGTCCAATATGGGAGGTCAGGAATGGTGAGACTGTAGTGCTTCTTGGGTATTTTACCGTATACCAGCGGAGATATTGGACTGCGTGTTCCAGCTCCTAAACTGTATAAGTAATGCAAAGATACAAATGTTTTGGCCTGTGAATCAAAATTGAATGCTGAAAAGTATAATGAATCTTGTGACAATAAAAAGCTTTTGAAAGTAAAGAAAACAAAAGAGTTGTGAGTTAAAACAAATTCCAAAAGTTCCAGAACAATAGTGCATTTGTATTAACTGTGAGTCCATTCAGCTTCTGTAACACATCCTTTGTGTCTTTAACATATGAGAAAAATGATGACACAAATCCTCGTAAAATGGAATACACATCTTTTCTGTTAGGCTTTGAATGCCTGACACTATTGGCCTACCCGGTGGTTTCTTGGAGTTTTTATGTATCTTAGTGATGGTGTAAAAAATGTCTTTGAGTATTTATTAAGGAGAATTTCAAATTCAGATTTGTCAATGACTTGTGTATTTAGGCCTCTGGTCAATATATCAGTAAGTTGTTCAATGTATTCACTTGTTGGATCATTGTTACAAAGGGCCTCATTCTATTACTGGCCGTAGGAAATGCGGGGCCGCAAGGACCGGTCGCAAGCTATTCTGCTATTCTATTCCCCTCCGGCCGGGGATTCCGGCAGGCTTGCGGCCGGCGCCTTGCTATCCCTTGCGGCCGCACGCGCCGGAGGAAAGCCTTTCATCTAAAACGGCCGCAAGAGTTTCGGCCGCAAGAAAAGCCCTGTTGCTATTCTATTGCTCCGGGAACCATCTCTGCAAGGCTAAAAGCGAGCCGCAGCTTACTTGCAGGAAAAAAGGTCCCGCTAGCACCAATTAAGCACATTATAAAGCCAAAATAAAGCCATCCTGCACTCTGAGGAGACTAAAAAGTGATTGTAGGTGTTAGCAAAAATAGCACAACATTCCCCTACACTCAAATCCGTAAAAAACATATTTTTTAATTTATGTCAAAAATCCATGTAAAAAGTCCAGAGTGCTTGGAGCACCTCAGACCCGGCCACGCTGCGGCCGGAAAATAAACAGTTAATGTAAACTCGGATTTGGGCTGATGTGCAAGCTTGAGAGTGGGTTACTATTAATCCTCATGTCCCCCAATATGATCCCTAGCATTTACAGATCTTTACAGTGCTGTCTTGAATTTATTTTTGACTTTAAAGATTTCTGAGCTTACGGCCGGTTGCAAGATATACGGACGGCCGTAAGAGGAGATCCTTGATCGCAGCCTTGCGGCCATTTTACGGCCGATAATAGAATGAGGCCCATAGTATTTAAGGTTGAAAAAATACTTTCAGTCCATCAAGTTCAACTTTTTAAGATCTCTTCTTTGATCTGCAATATGCGCATTAACTATTAATTAATTAGTTGTATAAAAACAAACAAAAAAAACCCAAAACAATCCCCTCCTGATCCCAGACACCAGCGACCGGACTTCTCCCTGGATCAATACTGCCTCTCTAATTATCCATGATAACCCTGAATTCCCTTTTTAATTAGAAATATATCCAGTCCCCTTTTAAAGTTATCTATCGAATCCGCTGTCACCCCTCCTCTGGTACAGAATTCCACAGATTAACCACCCTTACTGTGAAGAACCCTTTTCTTTCTTTAAGGTGGAATCTTTTTACTTCTAACCTCAAGGGATGTCCTCTTGTCAGTTGAAAACCTCTTGGCACAAAATGCTCCCTTGACAAATCTTTATACTGACCCTGGATGTATTTATATAAGGTAATCATATCTCCTCTTTTTAGCCCCTCCATTCCCCTTATTAGTTTTTTTGCCCTCCTCTGTACCTTTTCCAGCTCTAAAATGTGCTTTTTATGAAGTGGTGCCCAAAATTGTACTCCATATTCCAAATGAGGGCATACTAGAGATTTGTATAGTGGCAGAATAAAATTTGCTTCCCTTGCTTCTATACCCTTCTTAATACATGCTAATATTTTATTTGCCTTTGCAGCTGCTGCTTGGCTTTGAGCACTGTTACCTAGGTGGTTGTCCACAAGCACTCCCAAATCCCTTTCAATATCTGATACAGCTAGATTTGCTCCATTAAGATTATAAATTGCATGGCTAATTTTCCTTCCCATAAGCATAACTTTACATTTATTTGTATTAAATCACATCTGACATTTAGATGCCAATTCCTCAATGTTATGTAAATCCCTTTGGAGGGAAAGCACATCACTATATGATTTAATTACCTTGCACAACTTTGTGTCATCAGCGAAAAAGGAGACACCACACTCCAATCCTACCTCTAAGTCACTAATAAATATGTTAAAAAGGAGAGGACCTAATACTGAACCCTGAGGAACCCCACTTACTACATTAGTCCAATCGGAGTATGTTCCATTTGCAACAACCCTTTGCATCCTGTCATTTAGACAGCTATAAAATCCATGAGCAGATATTTACTGCAACTCCTGTATCTCTTAGTTTGCACAATAGTCTCCCATGTGGCACTGTATCAAAAGCCTTTGCAAAATCCAAAAAGACTACATCCATTGAGTTGCCTTGATCCAGGTTCCTACTAACCTCCTCATAGAAACTAATTAGATTTGTTTGACATGACCCATCCCTCATAAATCCATGTTGACTCCTACTTATAGTCCTGTTCAAATAGACATATTCTTGTATATTATCCCTTCTAAAAGCTTCCCCACTACAGAAGTGAGGCTCACTGGTCTATAATTCCCCGGATTTGCTCTTGCTCCCTTTTTAAATATAGGTATCACATCAGCTTTTCTCCAGTCATCTGGTAGAGACCCTGTGTTGAGTGAATCTTGAAAAACTAAATATAATGGTTTGGCTATTACAGAACCCAGTTCCCTCAGTACCCTTGAATGTATTCCATCAGGACCCGGGGCTTTATTACCATTTATTTTTTCCAACCTCTTTTGGATTACTTCCTGTGTTAACCAATTATTTGGCAAAGGTAGTGTAGCCCCATTATGTTGCCGTGTCCCAACCTCTGGTACCTCCCTTGTGTATACCGAAGAAAAGAACCTATTTGGCTCATCTGCCTTTTCCTGGTCACTAATTATCAGACGGCCTGTGTCACATTGTAATGTTCCTATAGATTCCTTCCTCGCCTTCTTCCCATTAATATACTTAAAACATATTTTAGGGTTAGTCTTACTCTTTTTTGCAATTAATTTTTCATGTTCTATTTTAGCAAGTCTAATCGAGCTTTTGCAAGCCTTGTTTATTTCCTTGTATTCCTGTAAAGCAGTCTCTGTCCCCTCTTGTTTGTATAATTTAAATGCCTGTTTTTTACTCCGTTTCTTGATCTTTAAATCATTGTTAAGCCACATTGGATGGGATTTCCTCCTTTTACTTTTATTCCCACACGGTATATGCCGATGTGTATATATATTTAGTAGAGAATTAAATGTTGTCCATTTATGTTCAGCATTTTTACCTGCCAGTTCTATGTCCCAGTCTATACTTTGTTTTGCTGCCATTAGACCGTTAAAATCTGCCCTTTTAAAATTAAGAGTTTTCGTTGGCCCCTTAAAAAATTTTTTTTTTTTATTCAATCTCAAATTAGACTGTGTTGTGATCACTGTTTCCCAAAGGTTGCCCTATTCCAACATTTGATACTATATCAATATTATTTGTGATGAATAAATCTAAGATAGCTTCATTTCTAGTAGGCTCTTGTACAACCTGGGCCAGATAATGATCCCTGAATGTACTCAAGAACCCGCTCCCCTTAGATGGACTGCTGGTCTCATTTATCCAGTTTATTTCAGGGTAGTTAAAATCTCCAATTATTAGAACTTGCACATGCTTAGCTGCATTTCCAATCTGTAACAATAATTGTATTTCCTCACTTTCAGCTATATTTGGGGGTTTATAGCATACTCCTACTAATATTCTTTTGGAATTTGCTGCTCCGCTATTTAACGCTACCCACAAACATTCAGCTTTATCACTAGGTCCACCATAAATATCTTCTCTGACTATAGGCTTAAATTCAGGCTTAACATACAGACAAATCCCCCCTCCTTATTTACCATTGCCTCTATATTTCCTAAATAGGTTATAACCATCCAGATTAACAGTCCAGTCATGAGATTCATCCCACCACGTTTCGGTAATGCCTATTAAATCCCATTTTTCATTAATTGCAGATAATTGTAACTCTCCCATTTTTCCTGGCAAGTTTCTGGCATTAGCAAGCATACACTTTATGTTATGAGTCTGTAGTTCTGAAGTGCCTGCCACTGTACTTGAATTACTTAGTACTACCTCCCTATTGACTATAATACCCCTCCCCCATCTCCACCCCTGTGAGTTGTTAATTCATCCCTTATACCCTATACACTTTCTACCCCATTACTTATATCTAGTCCCTCCCCCCCATCTACTATTTTAAAAACTTCTCCAGCCTTTCTACCATCCTATCCCCTAGTACAAAATCTCCCTCATCATTAAGGTGCAATCCATCCCTACTGTAGAGATTGCACCAAAGTGAGAAGTCAGCCCAGTGCTCTAAAAACCCAAACCCCTCCTTAGTGCACCACATCTTTGGCCACGCATTAACCTCTCTAAGCTCCTTCTGCCTCCCTGGGCTTGCACGTGGCACTCTTAGTATCTCTGAAAATACTACCTTGGAGGTCCTTGCCTTCAGCTTATTACCTAGTTCTCTAAAGTCATTCTTTAGGACACTCCATCTTCCACTAACTTTGTCATATACCAAGAACGCTGGTTCATTTCCAGCCCCTCCAAATAATTTGTCTACCCGATCCACAACATGACGAACCCATGTTGTCCAATATTCTATCATTATTTTTGTCATTTAAGAGTCTCTTGCACTCTCTTTAATGTAGTAATTTATTTTTAGTTTGACCATATTATCACCCTTATCTGAATTTCTCATGATGATATTTGTATTTTATTTTAACTAAGGTGGAGTATATTTGCTTTTCAGCTTTAAATTAGAAAATGCACCTTTAGCCTGAAATGTTTCTCAGAATTTTGGGATCTGCTTTATCTCATGTAGTGACTTTATCGTTTTCTTTTTTTGGATAAGTACTTTTTTAACGCCAACTTTCTGGCAAACAGATTGACATCTTTCACCCATTCAAAGACATTGAGATCCTCAGTTGGAGAGAAATGTAAACTTTTTTTTCAATATACATAAATGTTCATTGGAAAGCATGATATCAGGGAGATTAAAAATCTACAATGTATCTATATTCTCCGAGACCTTTTCTGTGGTTTTAATGTATTGTGATTTTTTTCTTATTCCTCCTTATCTTTTTCTTAATTCTAAAAAATGAAGGTAAGTACTCTTTTCACTTGAGGGGGGATTTTCTTTTTGTCTACCACTTTGTTCCAGATCAGACCACTCAGATTCTTTAATTACAAATTCCTCTTAATTTGTCTTTGAGTGTTATATTTTCTAGGTATTCGAAAAATTCTTCCTGTCTGGAAACCATTGAGTTCTCTTTGATATTTTTTATGTTTTCTCTTCATTAGTGTCTTTTTGAATGTTTCAACATCTTTCTGGCGTTGAGACATGCAATTCTAGTGTGCCCCACTACTAATACTTCCCCTTTGCATATCCATAATTCGACAGTTCCTAATAACCCATGTCCTATTAGATTACTTTGCTAAGAGATTGGGGGAATAATAGTGTTAGTTGATCTCTTATATTTCCTAAAGAATTTTGCCTTGCTATTCAGATCATAGGACATGCAATATAAGTCCTATATATCCCTTAGCTAAAGCGATTGCCCTTACAATAGCACTTTAGTTACCTCATTTTCTTATAGCACTTTATTGTCCAATTCATTGGTCACTTATTATCTTAGCACTTTATATAATATTTATCCTAGCACGTTATACCTTATTTAGTATTTTAGTGGTATCTTTTTTCATTTTGCACTTTTATTACTAGCACAGGCATTTCCTTTTTCCTTTTGGGATCTATCAATTTAGTCAGTAATACAATTTCCAATTGTCAAATTTTGACCAATATTTTTCACGTAGCGTCTGGATATATTTTTAACTATGGAATTTTAATATGGAAATGATAAAGGTTATGTTTTAATCATATTTCTCTTCTTGGGAAGATCAGATTAATTAGTGTCCTCCATTGACAAGGGTTATTTTTTGTTCTTATTTTGTAATACTTAAATTTGCCCCTTGGGAAGCACCTAATATTACTTGTACCAATAAAGTGTAGACTTTGAGCAACCACTCAAAGTGACGCAGAATATGGGGATCATTAGCACTTCCTAGGAAGTCTGCATTCACATTTTGTACAAGAATGTTCACAACACAAACCAATTGTACATTGATGGAATAATAATGTTTCCGAATTCTAAACTGCGCCTCCTGATCTGTAGGCGGTATTAGTGCTACACAGGTACAGTCGATGGCACCTAACACATTTGGCACACCACCTAAATGATAAAAATCTGAATTAACCTTTCAGATATCTTCCCTAGTGGTGGGGAAACAGATGTACCTTGTAGCATTCCTCAGCATTGCTAGGAGGAATTTGGAGAAAGTTGTCTGGGCCATTCTCCCCACAGTGCACACTTTGCATTGGAAGCTACCAGAGGTTAGAACTGTATGGAAGCTAACATCGGTGCCAGTCCCAGAATCTCCCTGTTTGCAGGGTTCAAGCCTCCAGATCCTCCCTCAAGACCTTACAGAGGTCCAAGAGACTATAACATGTTAGTCTAAAATGCTCATACATTACATCCGTTAACCCCTCTAATATGGCTCTCTCCCTGTGCATCCTAGGTGCACTGTACCAAACCATGAGATACCCCTCCATAGTCCCATTGGGCTGCTGTTGGCCCTCTTCCATAGCCTCCTATGGTGCTGATGGCCCTACTCCATTGCCTCTTGGGCCTACTGATGCCCCCTCCAGGGACTGCTAATGACCTCCCTTCATAGCTTCTAAGGGCTGCTGATGGCCTTTCAGGAGGTGCCCCTATATAACCCTCTCCCTGTGGCACTAAAACTCTGTCCCTTGCCTGCTCTTTACCATAATTCTAGGCACACTTTGTGCTATATCATTTGCATATTGTGGTTCACATGCAGCTTAGATCACAGACCCAAATTCTGTGCCATGCACTCCTCTCTTTCACTCCTCAGGCTGACCATTATCACATGTCTCACACCCGGCACGCCAACCTTTGCGCGATGGACACCAGCATGCCGTCATAAGAGCTCAGTTCTCTGCGCTTTGATGACGCTCTGCGCTCCAGCCTGCCAAGAGACTGCCAAGGCTAAGGTAAGGGGCTATATATTTGTGTGGCAGTTGGACTGGCATGTGTAATACCCTTACCTTAGCCTTGGCAGCCTCCAGTAAATATGAGATGGGGGCCTCTGTCGCAAATGGGATGCAGGCTGGCATTCTATTTATCCTACTCCGAACTGCTGGCTGGACCACAGAGCATCATAAGGGTGCAGTTCTCTGCGACCTGTTGATGGTGCACTAGTGTGCAGCGCGCAAAAGACGTGCCACCCACACATCCTGGTGTCTAACACTCAATAGGATATATGCAGACATCATACTAGGTTATTTTGTGGTGATTATGCAGCATATGTGCCTATGAGAAGCACATATATAGTTCTCAGCAGCGCGACCTTGCCAAATCCGTTGGTAATGCAACGTTAAAACTGTGGGCTGTGATCACTGCGCTGGTGGAGATGAGCGCCGTAGGACCCTGCACGACTTGCGCATCATACATTCAACCCGCGGAACTACACATCAACACAAAACTCAAATACACAATTTAAAGTGCGAGACCCATATCACTTTTAAAAAATTGCCTATAAAAAAATATAGCCCGGAACACTTACAAAAGGAAACCGCACTTCGGAAAAAAAAATACGAGCCGCAAAAAATACGAACTTAACAGGCTGCACCACGCACAGCAAAAAACAAGAAAAACACACAAAATACAAGCTAAAACAAAATACTAAATATACACACAGCAAAGGGGGACAGCCAGGATTTCTGGGAATGAGGTTACACACCCATTGAAATAACATTTTTAAATTTTCGCCAACTCCAAGCGAGAGAAAAAATGTTCGCCGAAAAAAACAAAAACGAGGCTACACGACCCCTAAGCCCGCAAAACACTGCCAAGCACATACGCCTTTTACACAGAACCGTATGACCTACTAAATACACTATTAGGAAGCACGTTAAATGCTCCACACCCACCTAACACATACACAATCGCAGCCATTTTACAACACGAACTAATAACATTACCATTACAAAATGTGGAAATACACAGCTAAACAAACGGTTTCCCTTCGCGCACGCAGCCTATTTACACTACACACTGCACACATTGCTGACACTTACAGCACAGCTCGCCAACAGTGCAAATCTACATTGTATGCTGCAGGAACATCAAAACAGATTGTTAGCTCTTTAGCATATTGCTTCCTGCATATATTAATTACAAATAGGTAAAGTATATTAATTTATAACTTTATAAATTAATTAATTAACATTACAAAATACATAGACAGAAAAAAAAAAAAAAAAAAACCAGAATCACAATAACCCCTAAAGGCGCTCAGCACGTGCCTCACAAGGAGCGCCAACAGTGTTTAGAGGAGCACAACTACACCAGGGGAGAGGCTTGCAATGCGCGCCAAAAGGCCATTAGCGCAAACCTTGCAATGAGTGCCAAAGGAGCTCTCATAACCAAAATACTTACTTTGTGTACCAAACAGCATTCTATTGCCGTCATTTTTTGACAGGTAAGTTGCTAGTATTTAATATAATTGTTAATCTGCACTTAAATACATTTGCTTTTTTCTTTTATTCTTTCATTTCCTTTGAAAGCTGTCAGCAAGGCTATTTTGGAGCCTTTACATGTGGTATAAAGTACATGTAGAATTTTAGTGAAAAATCAGCTCCCGTAAGGCCTTATGTACAGTCAGTAACTTGCATAAGGACCATTAACTTTGATTATGATAGAGACAAACGCAAATTGTAATGCAGCTCGTTTTACTCTATTCAGTGCTGCAGTGCTGAATTTGTTATGGATTTGGCTCGATACATTGGCAATTTACATGTCAGGTTGACATGTAAATTTCAATGTATCCAAACGTAATGAGGCCCTTTGCATGTAAGGTCTCTGCACACAAAGAAAAATCAATGGAATCTAAACATACTGAAAAGAAAGTACAATTATTTTATGTTAGTTAAGTGTTATTATAACAGAGTGTGTATTTTTTTTTAAATAAGACAATATGATAAATCAGTATAATACATGTATAGTTAAAGCATTAAGGCTAATGGAGGAGTGTGAACAAAAAAGAAAACTGAAGTTTTAATAAAATATAATACGTAACAAAAGTCCTAGTCTCAAGTGGTGTGGATGCTAGCCAAGGTATGAGGTATAATCTAGAGTATAGTTATCACACTCATCCTCACACTTCACTAAACAGTATTCTGATTATTAGTAATGATAACTGTCATCACAGTGGGGGATCAAGAGGTTCACTCCTGCTGCCATGGTCAATGCCAAGGGATGGTATGAGGGAGAGTGAAAAGGTGATTTAGTGATAGAAAGAGAAGTGCTTAGTACAGGAGAAAATTAATGAAAGGAATAAAAAGGATAGAGACGTGGAACAAGAGATGGATAATGGGGAAAACAAGGAGATAGAGTAGGAGGAAGAATATATATATATACACGAATATAAAAAAAAACAATAGGTAGTGAGGGGACAATTAAATGCAAGAGCAAAGAATACAATTTCAGAGAGTATAGAGAATAAATAACAAACAAAATGGAAGAAAGAATTAAATAAATGACTAAACAGTTCTGCAGACTTGTTGCCAAAGGTGTGTACCATAGTAGATTTTTGAGAAATCCAACTGTCACATTGGCCCCAATTTATCCTGGGAACCCACTCCCTAAAGGACCTATAATCACTCTTTAATAAAGCATATTTATCTGTACAATGTATGGGTTAGGGCTAATGCGTCTTAAGATCTGGGCTGGACTGAACCCACTATGGAAACCGATGTTAAGAGGAAAACCCCAAGGATGTGAGCAGACTATAACTGGTGGCTTGTCACCATTTATAAAATTGAAAAGATAAAGATTCTATAGTCTTAATAACAACTGTTAACTAGCCTAGACAGGTCACCAATTCCCAGCGCAAATGAACAAGGTTTCCCAGAGTGCGCCAACTTGTACTCTTTTTGGCATATGATACGTTAAACTACTTGGTGTATGGTCAAATAATCCTCTGTGTGGCAAGGACAGTGGGCCCTGGGGATCAGGGCCTCAGCTTATTATGGGGGAAAATTGCAGAAACAATAATGGTTAAACTCTGGCATTTTCCCACTCTTGGGCCTATAGAAACAGTACATTTAACAGCTGACTGTGAAACACTGTTTCAGAGGTCTGCTGAGAACGCATTTGGTCTAATCATTCCTCAAGGTAGCTTAGTTTAGGGAACATGAATAGGGCATTAAACCGGGCCACTCCATTTTTGAGCACTTTAGTGGTCATGAAACTGGTCCCACCAGCCAGACTTTTAGGTGTTACTCTATTCCTATTACATTGTACATAGAGAATAGGAACATACATGATTGGTAGATTGCAATTTCCCTGGGTTTGTCAGAGGTCATACCATTGGGCATCTCTAAAGATAGCAGCCAATTATTAGCTTGTCCTCATTGGTGGAATTTGAGGTAGCGCTCAGCTGACCCTGTTCCATGACCCTAGCTAAGCTTGACTTTGAATCTTCTGTCAAGTTAGAACCTTACTGATTGCATGTGACCTCAGCATATTTGGGTCAGCACTTGTGCCCCATTTTATGTAGGTAGACTTCACTGACTCTTATATTGAAAAAGGAAAGCAAGACTTTACGCTGGTGCAAATGGACAGGAAAAGGCAGCGTTAAGTCCAGTAGGAAATCATCACTTTATAAGGCAACAGGTATAACGACTGATGACCTCATCTAAGTAATTCAAAAATCTGCTAATGGTTAGAGGAATGAATAAAAAAGTGGAGAAAAAGAGAGAGTGAGAGAAAAGGGTGAATACGAGTTGAGAATATCAGTGCAAGAGAAACAATCTCACATTAAACAATCTCACATTAAATACGGATCTGAAAGTTATAGTTCCAAACCACCATTATGCTTAGTTTGTAGAATTAACTCACATTGTTGATCCATGAGATGTAGGCTGAAACCCTGGTGAACACTGTTGGTTTGAGATAAGCATTGCATCCGCTAGAGGACACAAAACTAGTCACACCATGGACTTGGTACACGCCATTGACATCACAGTTAAGCGGGCCACCAGAATCTTCCTAGTATACAAGAACACAATTAAATTACTGATCAATGTAAAACACATGAGGGTTGAGCATAGTGTACAAACACTAATGGCCTGGAGACAAAAATAAAAGCATTGATTAAATAAAACTATACAGAGCTCTATATGTTGGTAAGCTTGCTTAACTGATCATGTTCCCACCCTGAACTGCAACAAACCAGTGCATGGTTTACTGAGTCGGCTTAGGGCCAGTAACTTGCGGCTTTGAGCAATTGAATAACTCCGGATTCGGAGACGAACAGGAGCCCGCAACACACCCGCAGACATACGGCCTACTACGATTGAGTCGAGGGCTTGCAGTTGAATCGGGCCCTATGTGTCCATGATAGTTGCTGAACATAATTCTCATTATAAATTCCTGTAATTATTTGAAACAATTTACTGATGCAGAGATCTGGTTTTGGTTATGTCTTCTAGGCAGCACAGTTAAGAGAGAGAGGCATCACATTAGCATGGATACCTTGATCAAGAGAAAATATTTCATGATGAATGTCTCCTGAGGGAATGTAATTTCATTACAGACATCACCTGAGGGGTAGGTGTTTTGGGGGTAATAGGAGGACCTTTATCACCTATTCCTGAGCTATACAGTCAGTAATTATACACACAAGGTGTGTTATGTTCTTGCAAGACTTATAGGATGGAGGATAGTACAGCTGACTTAATAAAGATAATACCTCTTCTAGTTACAGCGGAAGGGAAACTTAGTAATTGCTCCTATTATCAATGAATACACAAACACACATACATTGCAGAGTTATTTACATTGGAAGAAAGAGTTATTTACATTGGAAGTAGGACATATTAGTCTGTGTGCTTGCATGACAAGCAGATGATGTAAGATGGCAGCTGTCACTGAGAGCTAGAGCAATAGAAAGATCATTGACATCAAGGGAATGGTAGTTCTATGCACTGTTGTGTCCAGTCAATTTGTGAGTGGAGAATTTAGCAAATGGCGAATGGTTGGCAGCATAGCCAAATCTTAAAGCGTTTAATGCAGTAGTTGGCTGCAACTGGAATACATTTTTTTTATGTGGGCCTTATTGAACTCAGCCTAAGGTTAGGACACATTGGGGGCTATTGTGTGCATAGTTGATGTATCAGCTGCCTGTGTAACAGGAGCCCACAGTACAACAAGTTATTATGAGACTGCACACATAAATATATATGTGCATCATGGAGCTGGTGGATGTTAGAGACCTTGCACTCCCCCACCTTCCGTTTGAGGATGCCCCACAGATGCTCAATAGGGTTTAGGTCTGGTGACATGCTTGGCCAGTCCATCACCTTTACCTTCAGCTTCTTTAGCAAGGCAGTGGTCATCTTGGAGGTGTGTTTGGGGTCGTTATCATGTTGGAATACTGCCCTGCATCCAGGCCCCAAAGGGAGAGGATCATGCTCTCAGTATGTCACAGTACATGCTGGCATTCATTGTTGACTCAATGAACTGTAGCTCCCCAGTACCAGCAGCACTCATGCATGCAAATATGATGGAACTTGCATGGACTTGAATATCATATTTACTGATTTATTAATATTGCATTATTTCTGGAATGCGGGTCCAATCGAAACTCGTAATTGAAACCCGTAATGCTTTGAAATCTAACCTCCATTTTTCAGTGACGTAATGATGAAAGTCTCATTTGCCATTGGCTACGTCTAAACTCATAACTACGGGTTTGACTAATTGATCATGTTCACGGCCGCACATCCAACCGGCGCAAGAATGGTTTATGGCCTGTGTCTACGGCCCGTAACTTGCAGCCTTGTTCAATTTAATAGCTCTGCAATGCAGCAGAGATTCCAACTCCGCAGGCTTTGCCGGTGTGCTGTTGGTGCTACAGGCTTGGAATTTAATAGGGCTGATAGTGGAGCATCTTTTAATTTTTTTAAAAAGTAATCCCTTATTTTAATATGCTCAATAAAAAATATACTTTTAATTGTGGAACAATTTCATGTATTTTGCCCACAAGTGACTACCATAGAGAGTCACATTTTGGTCCTTTCTATTGAATAAGAAGGAAGTATTAACATATGAGTTCCTCTTTTCTCTTTGCTTCCTTTTCAGAATATTAATCTGCAACTAACTAAGTTTTTCATTAATTAGCCACGTGTCATATTTTGATATACTAGTCATTAGTAAAAACCCCTACCCTGCGTCTCCCCCCCTCCCCTGTGTCTCTCCCCACTCCTCTGTGTCTCTTCCTCCCCTCTCCTTCCCATGTGTCCCTTTCCCCTTCCCTCCCCTGGGTCTCTTCCCCCTCCCCTGTTTTTTTCCCCCTTCTCTACCCTGTGTCTTTCCCCCCTCCCTACCCTGTATCTCTTCCCCCCTCTCTCTCCGCTGTGTCTCTTCCCCCTCTCCCTCCCTTGCGTCTCTCTTTCCCCTCTCCCTCCCCTGTGTCTCTTTCCACCCGCTCCCTCTCCTGTCTCTTCCTCCCCTCTCCCTCCCCTGTGTCTTTTTCCCCCTCTCCCTCCCTGGTTTACTCCCCCCTTCTCCTGTGTCTCTTTCCCCTCTCTCCCCTGTCTCTCTCCCACCCTCGCCCCTGTTTCCCTCCCCCTGTCTCTCTCCCCCGTCTACCCCCTTACCCATGTCTCTCTCTCACCCAATGTCTTTCTTCCAACCTCTCCCCTGTCTCTCCCCACTCTCCCCGTCTGTCCTTCTCCCCTCGAAAAGCGCAATGCCCATGCGCCCGTCGCGGCATGCTCCGCTCATTGCACATGCCCTGAGTGTGCTGCACTATACGCATGCGCGGCTTACGCCCGAATTACGCCTGCGCCATTGTCAAAGTATCTAACCTCCTGCCTCCAATGCGCATGCACGGTGGCATCGTTACATACTCTGACAATTATTATATGTGATAGATCCAATATTGGATTTAAGATCTGTGTTAATACTATTAATATTACAAGTGGCAATTAAGATAACTGTAGATTGATTTGCTACCTTTTTCACAAATAGAGAAATCTTCGACAAAGAGGTTCCAACAGAAATAAAAGTTGCACTCAGCATCTTGGACTGAGAAAGCAAATTTTCATCCAAAGCAGATTTTCAGTGCAACTACGTCAAAGACTATATATTTTTGTCAAGCCTTATTCGTTATTACTGAGTAGTTTTAAAATTGCACTGGGGGAGGCAGGGAAGGAAGGTCTGTTTTTATTGATCTGGGTATTTCATCTATCTTACTGGACTGTCGTGTTTTTGAAAATGTTTCAATATATCTAGGTGAATATATATGTTTTTCAAACAGTATCAAATATCTTACAAAGCAACCTGTGGTGAGTCGATCACCACCAGCACACACCATGGTGGTCTTTACAGTTTTGCCCCAATATGACGAAGTGGAGCAGGTTGCATAGTCAACAACAGGGAGAGGGGCCTGCTGAAGGATAGCAGGAATGGATCCAGTGGCTGCAAAGGAGACAATATGAAATTAGAATATATATTTACATAATACATGAAAAGAAGCTTTGTATGAGTTATAACAATGAGTGCTCAGCATAAAAGGGAAGTGTAGATTGGATTGTAAATTTGCGAGTTTTCAATCTTGTGTCAGTGCTTTGGAAACAAGCTCTATGTACATTTGATTCTACGCTCAAAATCAGGGCCCTCCATTCTTTATTAGGTGTTAAGTTTGTTTTTTGAAATGTACTTAACCCCTGTACAGCGTTACGGAACATATTGCCGCAATATAAATAAAGATAATAATAATAATAATAATAATAATAAAGTGTCATGTTAGGGAAACACCTGATTGCGAGTGTTTTTAATATTTAAAATTGTGTTTTACATAAAAAGCTGGAGTTTTTTCATGCAACATTTTGTGTTAAAATTCCTTATACCAATTTGATAGATATGCGTGAGTTTAAAAATGTGTAAGTATATAAAGATTGTCCAGATTTCAAAATAGTCATTATCATAATAGTTAAAGGGACAGTGAAGTCACAGATGTGTTCTGGGGAAATTTATTTAAATTTTTAAGATCGAGATTGTCATAGCCCTTGAAGTCACATAGAAGGTAATAGTTTTTCTTTCTAAATAACATATTAATCTACATATATATCCTATATATTAATATATAAGTGGTAGTTAATGGATTCAGATCCATGACTTTGAAATGTAAAAATAACTTAAGCAGTAGTTCAGCACTGTTCCACCATGCTACATGGTGTAAAATATAATGTATATGTATTGTGACAGATTGAGACAAGGAATTTGTTTCAGCCACAGATATTGCAAAGCTCCCTTTACCCCAGGAGTTGGGAAATAATTAACTCCAGAAGTAGTTTAACCAGATACACCTGAGCACAGATTTTAAAAGTTTGGGCCAGAAAAATGGATGCGGCCATTTTATGCACTGCAGCCAGTTGTGTGGCAGGCCTGTTTTTGCAGTGCAGCCTGGCAGTGAGAGGCTGTAATTGAGACAGGCTTTGTTTGGGGCCTTCTGCCTTGGAAAGGCTGTGAAAGCAAACTGTGGAGAGCTTGCTTAAAATAGAATAAAGACTCACGACAGTCTACACTATTTGTGAGAGCTACAAAGAAAGAAACACAGATTGGTGTTTATTGGAGCTGCAAGAGACACCCAGAGAGAAAAATGTTTTTGTATGAAGCTAGAGAAAAGACACAGGCTAGACTAGGCTTACAGGTTAAATGGTTAGGGTTAGGCATGGGGGACTAAGGGTTAGGCTTAAAGGGTTAGGGTTAGAGGGGTTCAGGGCATTAGGGGATACAAAATTGGAAAACTTGCACTCTTTAGCTCCATGAGATGAGTTGGCAGAGCCAGAAAAGAGGAAACTTAAATACACAGTGTATGAAATAAAGAACACCAGGTGTGTGAATCTGTGGATAAACAGTGGTGATGATTAACACATTGCAGCAGGATATTCTCTTATGTGTCTATTTATATTCTGACAAAACAGGTGCTGCTGTTGGCATTCTCATGTCGGCGCCCTGTTGTCTGCGCGCAATGTTGTGCGCGCAAAGGTCGGGGTGCCGGTACAGAGCACATATGGTGACTTCAGTGGCCCATCATAATAACAAATAAACTACTGCCATATGAGGGATTAAATCCATTTAAATATACTATTTGAAACTATAATAACCTTAATGTAATGCTAATTATTGTTTGAAACAATGGCTAAGTGATTTTGTCTGTTATCAGCTTATTTTTCTGTGCATTAATACCACATTAACAATAGGCTGCAAGTAAATGTGAAATATTAGATTTTAAGATTATGAATCCTAATTCTCTATCTGCCACTATTTAATTTGCATTTAGCTAGGATGAGCGCCGAAGGTACTCACACAATCAAAAGACTTACTTTGTGTACCAAACAGCATTACCTGCCTTACAATTCTATTGCCGTCATTTTTTGACGGGCAAGTCGCTAGTATTTAATATAATTAAATCTGCACTTAAATGCATTTTCTTTTTTCTTTAAGTCTTTAATTTCCTTTGAAAGCTGTCAGCAAGGCTTTTTTGAGCCTTTATATGTGGTATGAAGTACATGTAGAATTTTAGTGAAAAATCAGCTCCCATAGGGCCTTATGTACACTCAGTAACTTGCACAAGGACCTTTAACTTTGATTATGATAGAGACAAATGCAAATTGTAATGCAGCTCGTTTTAGTCTATTCCGTGCTGCAGCACTGAATTTTTGATGTATTTTGCTTGATACATTGTCAATTTACATGTCAGTTTGTCATGTAAATTTCAATGTATCCAAACGTAAGGTCTCTGCACACAAAAAAAAAATCAATGGAATCTAAAGATATTGCTTATAACCTAACAATATAAACAAAGGAAAAAAATAACAAAGTCAATTTGATATACTTCTTTATTAGCATTTTATAATCAGAAAACAATCAAAAATAAAAAACAGTATTTTATTGTTGTTTTTTTTTTATTATTCTTCGTTTCTTCACTCCCATCTGTTTAATTGGCATTGATAGTCTGAAAGGAATGTACAATTATTTTATGTTAGTTAAGTGTTATTATAACAGAGTGTGTATTTATAAAAAAATAAGACAATATGATAAATCCGTATAATACATGTATAGTTAAAGCATTAAGGCTAATGGAGGAGTGTAAACAAAAAAGAAAACTGAAGTTTTAATAAAATATAATACGTAACAAAAGTCCTAGTCTCAAGTGGTGTGGATGCTAGCCAAGGTATGAGGTATAATCTAGAGTATAGTTATCACACTCATCCTCACACTTCACTAAACAGTATTCTGATTATTAGTAATGATAACTGTCATCACAGTGGGGGATAAAGAGGTTCACTCCTGCTGCCATGCCAAGGGATGGTATGAGGGAGAGTGAAAAGGTGATTTAGTGATAGAAAGAGAAGTTAATGAAAAGAATAAAAAGGATAGAGACATGGAACAAGAGATGGATAATGGGGAAAACAAGGAGATAGAGTAGGAGGAAGAATGCATTTGTGGCCATATTTGAGTGTCCCAGCTCAACTTCCCAGAATGCAGTGTAATAACTGTTTTTCTCGGAACTCTGAGCTGGAAGCAGGTTTTTTAACTTGCTTTAGACATTCGGATGTGAACACAGATGGACTTTTTATTTACTGTACTACTGTACGGTGGAGGGCTTCTATCGCTCTTTTGCCCACCATATTATATATGATTGTTGTGGTGAACTACCTACTCATAATTTCCACAACACAGGCTGAGATCCCGCTCCATGCTGATGATAGCCAGTAAGCTTGAAACAGCTGTACATGGATTGGATACTCAGCCTGTGTTTATTCCAACCTTGGCTTTGCATTAAAGCTGTGTAATACAGCATGCATAAGCTTAAAGGAAGCCATGTTTGATGATGGCTACGGAATGAAGAGCGAGGCATTTGTGGCCATATTTGAGTGTCCCAGCTCAACTTCCCAGAATGCAGTGTAATAACTGTTTTTCTCGGAACTCTGAGCTGGAAGCAGGTTTTTTAACTTGCTTTAGACATTCGTATGTGAACACAGATGTACTTTTTATTTACTGTACTACTGTACGGTGGAGGGCTTCTATCGCTCTTTTGCCCACCATATTATATATGATTGTTGTGGTGAACTACCTACTCATAATTTCCACAACACAGGCTGAGATCCCGCGCCATGCTGATGATAGCCAGTAAGCTTGAAACAGCTGTACATGGATTGGATACTCAGCCTGTGTTTATTCCAACCTTGGCTTTGCATTAAAGCTGTGTAATACAGCATGCATAAGCTTAAAGGAAGCCATGTTTGATGATGGCTACGGAATGAAGAGCGAGGCATTTGTGGCCATATTTGAGTGTCCCAGCTCAACTTCCCAGAATGCAGTGTAATAACTGTTTTTCTCGGAACTCTGAGCTGGAAGCAGGTTTTTTAACTTGCTTTAGACATTCGGATGTGAACACAGATGTACTTTTTATTTACTGTACTACTGTATGGTGGAGGGCTTCTATCTCTCTTTTGCCCACCATATTATATATGATTGTTGTGGTGAACTACCTACTCATAATTTCCACAACACAGGCTGAGATCCCGCTCCATGCTGATGATAGCCAGTAAGCTTGAAACAGCTGTACATGGATTGGATACTCAGCCTGTGTTTATTCCAACCTTGGCTTTGCATTAAAGCTGTGTAATACAGCATGCATAAGCTTAAAGGAAGCCATGTTTGATGATGGCTACGGAATGAAGAGCGAGGCATTTGTGGCCATATTTGAGTGTCCCAGCTCAACTTCCCAGAATGCAGTGTAATAACTGTTTTTCTCGGAACTCTGAGCTGGAAGCAGGTTTTTTAACTTGCTTTAGACATTCGGATGTGAACACAGATGTACTTTTTATTTACTGTACTACTGTACGGTGGAGGGCTTCTATCGCTCTTTTGCCCACCATATTATATATGATTGTTGTGGTGAACTACCTACTCATAATTTCCACAACACAGGCTGAGATCCCGCTCCATGCTGATGATAGCCAGTAAGCTTGAAACAGCTGTACATGGATTGGATACTCAGCCTGTGTTTATTCCAACCTTGGCTTTGCATTAAAGCTGTGTAATACAGCATGCATAAGCTTAAAGGAAGCCATGTTTGATGATGGCTACGGAATGAAGAGCGAGGCATTTGTGGCCATATTTGAGTGTCCCAGCTCAACTTCCCAGAATGCAGTGTAATAACTGTTTTTCTCGGAACTCTGAGCTGGAAGCAGGTTTTTTAACTTGCTTTAGACATTCGGATGTGAACACAGATGTACTTTTTATTTACTATATATATATAATAATATAAAAAAAACAATAGGTAGTGAGGGGACAATTAAATGCAAGAGCAAAGAATACAAATTCAGAGAGTATAGAGAATAAATAACAAACAAAATGGAAGAAAGAATTAAATAAATGACTAAACAGTTCTGCAGACTTGTTGCTAAAGGTGTGTACCATAGTAGATTTTTGAGAAATCCAACTGTCACATTGGCCCCAATTTATCCTGGGAACCCACTCCCTAAAGGACCTATAATCACTCTTTAATAAAGTATATTTATCTGTACAATGTATGGGTTAGGGCTAATGGGTCTTAAGATCTTAGCTGGTCTGAACCCACTATGGAAACCCAAAGGTAAGAGGAAAACCCCAAGGATGTGAGCAGACTATAACTGGTGGCTCGTCAAAGATTCTATAGTTCTAATAACAACTGTTAACTAGCCTAGACAGGTCACCAATTCCCAGCGCAAATGAGCAAGGTTTCCCAGAGTGCGCCAACTTGTACTCTTTTTGGCATATGATACGTTAAACTACTTGGTGTATGGTCAAATAAATCCCCTGTGTGGCAAGGACAGTGGGCCCTGGGGATCAGGGCATCGGCTTATAATGGGGGAAAATTGCAGAAACAATAATGGTTAAACTCAGGCATTCTCCCACTCTTTGGGCCTATAAAAACAGTAAATTTAACAGGTCTGCTGAGATAACGCATTTTGGTCTAATCATTCCTCAAGGTAGCTTAGTTTAGGGAACATGAATAGGGCATTAAACCAGACACTCCATTTTTGAGCACTTTAGTGGTCATGAACCGGGTCCAACCAGCCAGACTTTTAGGTGTTACTCTATTCCTATTACATTGTACATAGAGAATAGGAACATTCGTGATTGGTAGATTGCAATGTCCCTGGGGTTGTCAGAGGTCCTACCATTGGGCCTCTCTGAAGATAGCAGCTAATTATTAGCTTGTCTACATTCGATGTAGTACTCAGCTAACCCTGTTCCATGACAGTAGCCTAGCTTAGCATGACTTTGAATCTTCTATCAAGTTAGAAACCTACTGATTGAATGTGACCTCAGTGTATTTGGGTCAGCGCTTTTGCCCCATTCTATGTAGGTAGACTTCACTGACTCTTATATTGAAAAAGGCAAGACTTTACGCTGGTGCAAATGGACAGGAAAAGGCAGCGTTAAGTCCAATAGGAAATCATCACTTTATAAGGCAACGACTGATGACCTCATCTAAGTAATTCAAAAATCTGCTAATGGTTAGAGGAAGGAATATGAAAGTGGAGAAAAAGAGGAATGGAGAGAGGGAGAGAAAAGGTTGAGAACATCAGTGCCTTACTCAAGAGAAACAATCTCACATTAAACAAGTGGGTGAGTTGTACAGGTTACAATTATAATATTTTTTGTACATAACCCCCAATTACTTATTTTGTTTGTCAGTGATTTCCATTGATTTTTTTGTTGTTGTGGTGCAGTTTTAAATGAAGCTTTGGTTTCATCATGATTTCACTTTTGTTCTTAATTAAACTGAAAGAGGTAGTTAAAAGCCAAAAGGCAACTGAATAAAGGTAAATCCAGATCTGAAAGTTATAGTTCCAAACCACCATTATGCTTAGTTTGTAGAATTAACTCACATTGTTGATCCATGAGATGTAGGCTGAAACTCTGGTGAACACTGTTGGTTTGAGATAAGCATTGCATCCGCTAGAGGACACAAAACTAGTCACACCATGGACTTGGTACACGCCATTGACATCACAGTTAAGAGGGCCACCAGAATCTCCCTAGGATACAAGAACACAATTAAATTACTGATCAATGTAAAACACATGAGGGTTGAGCATAGTGTACAAACACTAATGGCCTGGAGACAAAAGCTTTGATTAAATAAAACTATACAGACCTCTATATGTTGGTAAGCTTGCTTAACTGATCATGTTCCCACCCTGAACTGCAACGAACCAGTGCATGGTATACTGAGTCGGCTTTGGGCCAGTAACTTGCGGCCTTGAGCAATTGAATAACTCCGGATTTGGAGATGAACGGGAGCCAGCAACACACCCGCAGACATACGGCCTACTACGATCGATTTGCGGGCTTGCAGTTGAATCGGGCCCTATGTGTCCATGATAGTTGCTGAACATAATTCTAATTATAAATGCTTGTAATTATTTGAAACAATGTACTAATGCAGAGATCTGGTTTCGTTTATGTCTTCTAGGCAGCACAGTACAGAGAGAGAGGCATCACATTAGCATGGATACCTTGATCAAGAGAAAATGTTTCATGATAAATGTCTCCTGAGGGAATGTAATTTCATTAGAGACATCACCTGAGGGTAGGTGTTTTTCATTAATTAGCCATGTATCATATTATGATATACTTGCAATTACTAAACCCCCCTCCCTGCGTCTCTCCCCCCTCCCCTGTGTCTCTCCCCCTCCCCTGTGTCTCTTCTTCCCCTCTCCTTCCCATGTGTCTCTTTCCCCTTCCCTCCCCTGGGTCTCTTCCCCCTCCCCTGTTTCTCTTTCCCCCTCTCTACCCTGTATCTCTTCCCCCTCTCCCTCCCCTGTATCAATTTCCCCCTCTCCCTCCCCTGTATCTCTTCCCCCCTCTCTCTCCACTGTGTCTCTTCCCCCTCTCCCTCCCCTGCGTCTCTCTTTCCCCTCTCCCCCCCCTGTGACTTTTTCCACCCGCTCCCTCTCCTGTCTCTTCCTCCCCTCTCCCTCCCCTGTGTCTCTTTCCCCCCTCTCCCTCCCTGGTTTCCTCCCCCCTTCTCCTGTGTCTCTTTCCCCTCTCTCCCCTGTCTCTCTCCCAACCATTGCCCCTGTCACCCTCCCCCTGTCTCTCTCCCCGTCTCCCCCCTCTCCCCATGTCTCTCTCTCACCCCATGTCTTTCTTCCAACCTCTCCCCTGTCTCTCCCCCTCTCCCCGTCTGTCCCTCTCCCCTCGAGGAGCGCAATGCCCTGTGTGTGTCAAAGTATCTAACCTCCTGCCTCCAATGCGCTTGCGCAGTGGGATCGTTACACACTCTGACAACTATTATATATGATAGATCCAATATTGGATTTAAGATCTGTGTTAATACTATTAATATTACAAGTGTCAATTAAGATAACTGTAGTTTGATTTGCTACCTTTTTTCAAAATAGAGAAATCTTCGACAAAGAGGTTCCGACAGAAATAAAGGTTGCACTCAGCATCTTGGACTGAGACAGGAAATGTTCATCCAAAACAGATTTCTGTGCAACTACGTGGAAGACTATATATATTTTTGTCAAGCCTTATATACTGTATGCTAATAAGGACAGAGAGTTATTTGGTGTGCTGTTGTTATTACTGAGTAGTTTTAAAATTGCACTGGGGGAGGCAGGGAAGGAAGGTCTGTTTTTAGTGATCTGGGTATTTCATCTACCCTACTGGACTGTTGTGTTTTTGAAAATGTTTCAATATATCTAAGTGAATATATATATGTTCTTCAAACAGTAACAAATACGGTATCTTACAAAGCAACCTGCGGTGAGTCCATCACCACCAGCGCACACCATGGTGGTCTTTATAGTTTTGCCCCAATAGGACCGGGTGGAGCAGGTTGCATAATCAACAACAGGGAGAGGGGCCTGCTGAAGGATAGCAGGAATGGATCCAGTGGCTGCAAAGGAGACAATATGAAATTAGAATATATATTTACATAATACATGAAAAGAAGCTTTGTATGAGTTATAACATTAGTGCTCAGCATAAAAGGGAAGTGTAGATTGGATTGTACATTTGATTCTACGCTCAAAATCAGCGCCCTCCTTTCTTTATTAGTTGTTAAGCTTGTTTTTTGCCATGTACTCAACCCCTGTACAGCGTTACAGAACATATTGCCGCAATATAGATAAAGATAATAATAATAAAGTGTAATGCTAGGGAAACACCTGATTGCGAGTGTTTTTAATATTTAAAATTGTGTTTTACATAAAAAGCTGGAGTTTTTTCATGCAACATTTTGTGTTAAAATTCCTTATACAAATTTGATAGCTATGCGTGAGTTTAAAAATGTGTAAGTAAAAATTGTCCAGATTTCAAAATAGTCATTATCATGATAGTTAAAGGCACAGTGAAGTCACAGATGTGTTCTAGGGAAATGTATTTACATTTTTAAGATCGACATCGAAATTATCATAGCCCTTGAAGTCACATAGCAGGTAATAGTTTTTCTTTCTAAATAACATATTAATCTACATATATATCCTATATATTAATATATAAGTGGTAGTTAATGGATTCAGATCCATGACTTTGAAATGTAAAAATAACTTAAGCAGTAGTTCAGCACTATTCCACCATGCTACATGGTGTAAAATATAATGTATATATATTGTGACAGATTGAGACAAGGAATTTGTTTTGGCCACAGATATTGCAAAGCTCCCTTTACCCCAGAAGTTGGGAAAAAATTTACTCCGGGAGTAGTTTAATCAGATACACCTGAGCACAGATTTTAAAAGCTTGGGCCAGAAAAATGGATGCGGCCATTTTATGCACTGCAGCCAGTTGTGTGGCAGGCCTGTTTTTGCAGTGCAGCCTGGCAGTGAGAGGCTGTAATTGAGACAGGCTTTGTTTGGGGCCTTCTGCCCTGGAAATGCTGTGAAAGCAAACTGTTGAGAGCTTGCTTAAAATAGAATAAAGACTCACAGAAGTGTACACTATTTGTGAGAGCTACAAAGAAAGAAACACAGATTGGTGTTTATTGGAGCTACAAGAGACACCCAGAGAGAACAATGTTTTTGTATGAAGCTGGAGAAAAGACCCAGATATACAATAGCGTGGAGCTGACAAGCAAGCCACAGAAGAAAGGTGAAAGACTAGACTTCTGAAGATACAGGCCAGTAAGTAGGATATAAAGTAATTCACTGTTTGATTGGTTTTGGCTCCACCCAGGTTTAGCTAGATAGAAGCTCTATTAGATATGGATCTGTTTAACAATGGAGAAAGTGCTCTGATGGGAGCTTGGCCTGTTATTTTCTCAAATAACCCTTGTTTTATTATATAACCTCAACTGCATTTTTATTATTAAAAAAATATGATGGTTTTCAAATCTGGGATTCCAGATCCATAGTCAGCAGTTTAGTGCTGCATGCTATGCTTCAACTTGATGCTTCAGGCGATAAAAACAAATAAGTATCTGCATAAGATATATACAATGGCTGCCCAGTTGCTTCTAATTAATATTCATTATCAATGTTCATGCAAAGCTCATCAGTGATTGAAATATAAAAGCAACACACTGAATCTTCTTTCTATTCACATATTAGGTAATAGTTTTTCTTTATAAATAACATATTAATCTACTTCAGCTTTAATTTTAAAATGGAGTGGCCCATCATAATAACACATAAAGTACTGCCATATGAGGGATTAAATTCAATTTAGATATACTATTTGAAACTTTAATAACCTTAATGTAATGCTAATTTTTGTTTGACAAAATGGCTAAGTGATTCTGTCTGTTATCAGCTTATTTTTCTGTGCATTAATACCACACTAACAATAAGCTGCAAGTAAATGTGAAATATTAGAGTATTAGGATTCATAATCTTAAAATCTATCAGCCACTATTTTATTTGCATTTAGTTAGGTTGAGTATAAAAAATAATTATGCTTTTTAAAAACAGAAAGAAGCTATGACTATGTAATCAAGTGTTAATGATTTCTTTATGATACCAAAATGTGTATTCTCCTGTTTTCCTTCTTTCTCGCTTCTATGTTTGGCTAATATAATAATACAATCAGTTTGCATTTCTGAGCATGTGCAAAAATAGGTAGGTTTTGATTACTAGTGATTGACCATATTTCAGTTAGTCCAGAAAGGCACTGGGTTTTGCTGAAAAATGTGGAAAGATAGGTATAATGGAGATGGTAGATAATGCAATGAAAACAATGGCAGGTTAAAAGCAGTAAGAATAAAAACGGAATAATATGGGGATAGATGGGATAAAACATGGATAATTTAGTGAGAGACTAAATTGCAGATGGGTCATGTTAGAGACAGAATCTGCAAAGTGTCTGAGGACATTTGAAAGCTTAAAAATATTGATCGGTTGAGTAGGGCGTTGTAAAACCTCCCTACTGAAATAACTTACTACTGGTCTGTCCCCATCCTGTAACAGTACAAGGATGATTGTGAGACAGGATATCTTCTTCATTGGGAAGTTGAGCCAGTTTCACATAATTGTTCAGTTCAGCGTTGGAAGCAAGTTGAAGGACTGCAATATCATAACTGTAAGGGAAAGAACATTTTAGATGATTTTTGTTGAAGTGCATTTGTTTTCAAACATTAGTGCTAAGTAATAATGTGATAGTTATACCCATTCTGTTAATATTTCGTTTTCAAAAAAGAGTAGAGGTGCTCATCTGAGAACGAAAAATACCTCAGTGGGTTTTTTTCTATAGGTCTTGTTACCTACTCAGAGAGCAGCCTCTTTTAGCTCACTTGTGCCCTTCACAGGGAGAAATATTCTGTGGTATATCAGTCTTGTGTCTTTCACTAGAGTGACCCAGCCCCAAAATACCAGGCAATTCTACCCTGAACAGGAGAAACAGTAAACCCCAGAAGCGTTTCAGCCTCTGTGGGCCTCGTCAGCGAGGTGCAGTTGTACTTCCTAAGGCACAGTGAGCAAGGAGACCACGTCTGGTTCCCCCTATCACCCATAAGGTGAGGAACATGTATGCAAAAAAATATTTAGTTTTGTAGCATAACATAATATATAATTGAGACTATAAGCTAAAACACTACGATTCTCTGGTGGTTCAGTGGTTAGGATTCGGTGCTTTCACTGCTGCAACCTGGGTTTCATTCCAGTCAACAGCCCAAGAGGTCACACCACCCTGAAGCCATGGGTCGGGACTTGTATGGGAGACCACCTAGGAATACCAGGAGCTGTATGCTGTGGCCCACTGGAGAAGGAACTGGCAACCCACTTCAGTATCTCCATGAGGTCACAGAGTCTGACATGACTGAACGACACAAAACAAGCTAAAATATCCAGCATGCTTCTGTGCATACTTTACCTGAGCAGAAGAGGATTGTAGTTTATTAATATAGAAGTTTCTCTGTATTTATGTGCCATAATATGGGTATATATACATCAGCACTAGAATTTAGTGGCTGACTCACTATGTCAGAAAATGTCTGCTTTGAGTTTGGGAATATTTCAATTCAATAAAAAACTAAGAGCTGTCTTTAGAAAATGTACATTTAAAATGTTTACTGGAAAAATCATTTTAAGACTTAATTCTATACAATTATTTATTCCACCTTTTTCTTGTTTTTTATTTTTATTTTTTATTACCCAAGTCCAATATTGTTGGTGTTCCAGTTGGCATGGATCAGAACCTTCTGTACAGAGATATACTGCTCTCTACCATCATTCTGGTAAATATTGTGATCTCCCACCACTACTCGGTAGGTACTGCTCCTATATGACAAGACACAGAGTTGCAACAAGGTTAATCATTGGCAGTGTCCACATTAAGTGTCTTCACATCCCAACATTTCATCGCTTAAATTGTTTACTGCTATAGAATTATGCAAAAGAAAACACAAACTTTTGACACCATTACCTGTCTACACAGTGAGCAGCTGTCAAAACCCAGTTAGAACGGATCAAGGTGCCGCCACAAGTGTGGTACCAGCTGCCGCCGGAGAGATACTGTAGACTAATCTATATAAAGCACAAAAGGAGAAGATGAGCAGAAATTACAAATAGTAATTAATTCCAATATATCTATATAGAGAGAAGAAAGAAAGCACTAGTTGGGCGTCTGTAAATAGTTTCCAAAGCAAACCAGGATTAAAATAAAAATGTCTGGTGTTTAGTAAAGCAAATAAAACACACTTCTACTATTCATACTCATTGCTAAGATGCACAGCTTTAAGCAACTGACTGATTTTACATATTTTAATTATTCCATTATCAATTTATTTTTTGATAAACCTAGGGCCTCATCCAATTGATGCTTTTCTGATGTGAGAGCTTGAGAATTGTTCTTTTAATTCTAATGTCACCCATTGTGTTCCCCATCATTTACAGTGCTATATTGATTTTATATTTGCTTTTAAAGTGCTCCGATGGTTTACGATTATAGTGAAGGGGGACTAACTTGCAGGCCAGGCCAATTGAATAGCAAAGTAAAAGTAGAGCTACACACGCATCTCAATAGTAGCAAATCATATTTTTGTGAGCAAGTAACGGCCCCAAATTGAATGAGGGTCCTAGGCCCCTATTTAATTGAGCAATTGTTGGATACTGGATCCCATAAGGTAGCCCGTAAACTAATTTGCTTTTCAATTGGGGTATTTTAGCTACCAGCAAACGATTTACGAGTTACAGGCTGAAAATCCCTGCGGCTGTCAAAATCGTAACTCCGACCCATCTAAGCCTTTGATCTTTCAAGCCCGTAAATGTTACAATCCCAAATCGCTATTCATTTGCTACAATTCCTCAAGCCTGCAATTGCTTCAAACCTATCAATGGCAAATGTAGAAGAAAATCCTACGATTACCAGATAGAACTCATAAGGGGGTTAAACACCTGATTGTAGCACTGTATATGCAAATAAAAAATCAATACTACACTTTAAAAGATGGAGAAAGTGATAAAAGACATTAGAATTAATTGCACAAGAGTCTCAAGCTCGCAAATCTGCAATAAAAACGATTTACCTTTTATTTTCATGTTATATTGATCCCAGGAATCAAGGAGTTAATATATATATCAGGCCACCCACATGGACTAGAACATGTCCTTCATTCATTTTTATTATTTTGTACATTCCAGATTGCGAGTCCAATCTCATATCGGACGTTTCATCTCCATGTTTTACTGACAATATGATGGTCTCATCTACTATTGGCTGTTTCTAAATTGGTAGTTACGGCCTTGCTTAACTGATCATGATCATGCTCTTAAATGCTAATTACGGGTGCATGGTTTACGGTTTAGGCTTTCGGCAAGGTAGCTGCGGGTTTGATCAATTGAATCGCTCTGTAACTGTTGCAAATTTCAAGCCTGCAGACTTACGGCTGGTATGAAGTGAACTGTGGCTTGCAATTGAATAGGGGCCCAAGTGTACTACAGGGTAAACTGTTGGGGACCATAAGTTTTCCTGTATTATGCCAATAGGGAATAGGATTTATGATCTAATACCTCTACTATTAGTTACTATTTTAGCATAATTAGCACTTAATTCACATAGAACATATAATAGAATTATAAGCACTTTAAGGGACACTGTAGTCATGAGATGTGCTCTGCATCATTAGGTAGCACTTGAAAAAACATGATCAACCTGTTTATAACTGATCAAGCATTAATTTAGATATAAGCATTTTTGATTATTGTTTGTAGAACCATTGAAGTCCTCCCACAAGAATCTGTATGGATAATAACACTGGAGTATGTATATAGATATATACATTTTATTCTATTCTCTAGCATGTAGAGGGTTTTTAAGTGGTTAAAGATGCTGCCTAAGGGCCTCATTCTATTATCGGCCGCAGCCGCTGCGGGGCCGCAAGGACCGGCCGCAAGCTATTCTGCTATTCTATTCCCTTACGGCCGTAGGCTCCGGCAGGCTTGCGGCCGGTGCCTTGCTATCTCTTGCGGCCGATCGCGCCGGAGGAAAGCCTTTGATCTAAAACGGCCGCAAGAGATTTGCAATTCAATTGCTCCGGGAAACCTCTCTGCAAGGCTAAAAACGAGCCGCAGTTACTTGCAGGAAAAAGGTCTCGCTAGCACCAATTAAGCACATAAAATAGCTCAAATAAAGCCATCCTGCACTTTAAGAAGACTATAAAGGGATTTTAGGTGTTAGAAAAAATAGCACATAATTATCCTGTACTCAAATCCGTAAAATATTTCATTTTTAATATCCGTAAAATATCCATGTAAAAAGTCCAGAGTGCTTGGAGCACCTCAGACACGCCCACGCCGCAGCCGGCAAATAAACAGTTAATTTGAACTCGGGTTTGGGCAGATGTGCAAGCTTGAGAGTGGGTTCCTTTTATTCCTCATGTCCCCCAATATGATCCCTAGCATTTACAGAGCTGTACAGTGCAGGCTTGAATTTATTTTTGAGTTTTTATATTTCACAGTTTACGGCCGGTTCCAAGATATGCGGCCGGCCCTAAAAGGAGATCCTTGCGGGGCCGTATAATAGAATCGCGAGTTAACTGAACCCTCGCAAGGAATCGCAGCCTTACGGCCGATTTACGGCCGATAATAGAATGAGGCCCTAAGAGTTTCCAAAGATTCATTCTGCACAATACAGTGATGCATTTTTTTTATTTTTTTATTGGACAAACTTTTTATATAGAGTGACATGATTTTGTTCTCTTTATCAAGTCAGAAAGAATACTGTATTATAGATATATAGATCGATAGATGCATATGTGAAAAAATAGATTACGTAAAAAAAATGTGGAAGTCGTGAGATTCCATCAAATGACTTGGAAACTAAAAAACATTAAACATCATCTCTGCACGTTTGATCAACATGCTAGAAAAGCGCATAATAAATAATATATCTAAAATGGAATTTGTCACAGTTACAGATTCTCTTGGTCAACTGAATGGCTCTATAACTGTTGCAAATTTCAAGCCCGCAGACATGCAATAATCTTGCAACAATAAAAATCTTGTCATAATAATAAGACATATATCTTTAGAGTTGGAAAAGGTACAAAGGAGGGCAACAAAACTAATAAGGGGAAGGAAGGGGCTAAGTTATGAAGAAAGACTAACCAAAGAAAACATCTAAGAGGAGATATGATTACCTTATATAAATACATCTAGGGTCAGTATAAAGATTTGTCAAGGGGGCTTTTTATGCCAAGAGGTTTTCAACTGACAAGAGGACATCCCTTGAGGTCAGAAGTAAAAAGATTCCACCTTAAAGAAAGAAAAGGGTTCTTCACAGTAAGGGTGGTTAATCTGTGGAATTCTCTACCAGAGGAGGTGGTGACAGCGGATCCGATAGATAACTTTAAAAGGGGACTGGATTTATTTCTAATTAAAAAGGGAATTCAGGGTTATCATGGATAATTAGAGAGGCAGTATTGATCCAGGGAGAAGTCCGGTCGCCGGTGTCTTGAATCAGGAGGGATTATTTTTTTTAAATATATTATTATTTAATTTTTATACAACTAATTAATTAATAGTTAATCCGCATATTGAAGATCGGAGGATATCTTGAAAGGTTGAACTTGATGGACTGAAGGTCTTTTTTCAACCTTAAATACTATGGGCCTCATTCTATTACCGGCCGTAAATCTGTCGTAAGGCTGCGATTCCTTGCGGGGGTTCAGTTAACTCGCGATTCTATTATACGGCCCCGCAAGGATCTCCTTTTACGGCCGGCCGCATATCTTGGAACCGGCCGTAATCTCTGAAATATAAAAACGCAAAAATAAATTCAAGCCTGCACTGTACAGCTATGTAAATGCTAGGGATCATATTGGGGGACATGAGGATTAAAAGTAACCCACTCTCAAGCTTGCACATCAGCCCAAACCCGAGTTCAAATTAACTGTTTATTTTCCGGCTGCGGCGTGGGCGGGTCTGAGGTGCTCCAAGCACTCTGGACTTTTTACATGTATATTTTACGTATATTAAAAAAATTTTTTTTTACGGATTTGAGTATAGGGTAATTATGTGCTATTTTTGCTAACACCGAATATCACTTTATAGACTCTGCAAAGTGCAGGATGGCTTTATTTGGGCTATTTTATGTGCTTAATTGGTGCTAGCGGGACCTTTTTCCTGCAAGTAAGCTGCGGCTCGCTTTTAGCCTTGCAGAGAGGTTTCCCGGAGCAATTGAATTGCAAATAGGAATTTCTTACGGCCGATTTCCTTGCAGCCGTTTAAGATCAAAGGATTTCCTCCGGCGCGAGCGGCCGCAAGAGATAGCAAGGCACCGGCCGCAAGCCTGCCGGAATCCCCGGCCGGAGGGGAATAGAATAGCAGAATAGCTTGCGGCCGGTCCTTGCGGCCCCGCAACGGCTGCGGCCGCTAATAGAATGAGGCCCTATGTAACTATGTAACTATATAACTATCTTCAAAGAAGGAGCAGGGGTATCCCATCAAACAATGAATTTTGTCCAATCCAGCTATGAGCTGTAATATTAAAAATGCTTGCATGGTCTATAATTAATTGTGGTGTTACTTGGCATAGTTAAAACATCCAGTTTTTTTTTCTTTTAGTGTGAGCTGTGCAAAGGTGTTGGTGAGACCTGGAGTGAGTTTTTGACTATGCAAATGGTTGGAGCTAACGAGAGTGCAAGACTGGATGACACTGATAGTGGTTACAGGGGCAGTTAATTTGGTGCAACTTGGAGCACACCAATTTAAAGTTCTCATAAAACCATGTTTTTTTTTTTTTACTTTTTGAATTTCTGAAATATATTCTTTTTTCACAGAGAATTTTGCAAATGAAATATTTATATGAGACTCGGACAAACCACCAGACAAACCTACAACAGCAGCTCTGTGCAGACAGCATAAACAGAAATAAAGTTAACCCATCACAAATTCATCAGTGCAGATAAAGAACTGCCGGACTCATGAAACAGTCAGGGTTGTGTTTGTAAACAGACCTAAGACTGTAGATTTCAAGCTGTTGTTAGTGTTATAAAAAAAAAAAAACAATAGATCATTTTAACATACAAACTTGTGCTCTTTCAAACTAGGAAGAGCAGTTATAGTGAGGTAAATGGCTCATTTTAGCTTGACTTTCTGGGCTACTAATGCCTAGCATCCCCATAATATTCATAAGCCATGCTACACCTATACTTTGGGAAGCATAAATTAGCAGCTTTAATATATTTTCCAATATTTTTTTATTTTTCTACTGAAAATTTTATGAATTAATGGTTTGATCTGTTTTTAGGCTATATATATATATATATATATATATATATATATATATATATATATATATATATATATATATATATATATATATATATTCACATACACTTCATTTGGATGTTTTACTGCCCAGAATGTACCAAAATGTGTATATCTGTTTTTTATTAGCTAGAGAACAACTTCTTTACTTAGCTACATGTAATTGAAAAGTTTGACGTAGTTTAATAACTTCTCTAGCTATAAAAATATGACTTGTTCCACATCCACTCACTCATTTGGTTGGGACAATGCGACATAATGGGGCTACACTACCTTTGCCAAATAATTGGTTAACACAGGAAGTAATCCAAAAGAGGTTGGAAAAAATAAATGTTAATAAAGCCCCGGGTCCTGATGGAATACATCCAAGGGTACTAAGGGAACTGGGTTCTGTAATAGCCAAACCATTATATTTAATTTTTCAAGATTCACTCAACACAGGGTCTCTACCAGATGACTGGAGAAAAGCTGATGGGATACCTATATTTAAAAAGGGAGCAAGAGCAAATCCGGGGAATTATAGACCAGTGAGCCTCACTTCTGTAGTGGGGAAGCTTTTAGAAGGGTTAAAAATCTAGGTGTATCAGATATTGAAAGGGATTTGGGAGTGCTTGTGGACAACCACCTAGGTAACAGTGCTCAAAGCCAAGCAGCAGCTGCAAAGGCAAATAAAATATTAAATGTATTAAGAAGGGTATAGAAGCAAGGGAAGCAAATATAATTCTGCCACTATACAAATCTCTACTACGCCCTCATTTGGAATATGGAGTACAATTTTGGGCACCACTTCATAAAAAGGACATTTTAGAGCTGGAAAAGGTACAGAGAAGGGCAACCAAACTAATAAGGGGAATGGAGGGGCTAAGTTATGAAGAAAGACTAACCAAATTAAACTTATTTTCTCTAGAAAAAAGGCGACTAAGAGGAGATATCATTACCTTATATAAATACATCCAGGGTCAGTATAAAGATTTGTCGGGGGAGCTTTTTGTGCCAAGAGGTTTTCAACTGACAAGAGGACATCCCTTGAGGTTAGAAGTAAAAAGATTCCACCTCAAAGAAAGAAAAGGGTTCTTCACAGTAAGGGTGATTAATCTGTGGAATTCTCTACCAGAGGAGGTGGTGACAGCGGATTCGATAGATAACTTTAAAAGGGGACTAGATGTATTTCTAATTAAAAAGGGTATTCAGGGTTATCATGGATAATTAGAGAGACAGTAATGATCCACATTTTTTACATTTCCCCTTTAGACAATTGGCTAAGTCTCGCTTTTTTTTTTTTTTTCTATTTGCCTTATTAATTAATAATAATAAAAAAAAAAAAAAAAAAAATTTTTTTAAATAATTGATTAATAATTCATTAACAACTAATGAATTAATAGTTAATCCGCATATTGCAGATCAAAGGAGATCTTAAAAGGTTGAACTTGATGGACTGAAAGTCTTTTTTCAACCTTAAATACTATGAGCCTCATTCAATTGTGAGTTGGCCAATTGAATAAGGCTCTATATAAGCACATAACATATTTTTTATACAGAAATTTTTAGTTAATGAACTTCGATACAAAATCAAGGTCTTCACTAACTAAAAACTTCGGTCAAAAAATATGTTATGTGCTTATATAGAACCCTCTTCAATTGGCAAAATTGCAATTGAATGAGGACCTATGGGCCTCATTCTATTATCGGCCGCAGCCGTTGCGGGGCCGCAAGGACCGGCCGCAAGCTATTCTGCTATTCTATTCCCTTACGGCCGGGGATTCCGGCAGGCTTGCGGCCGGTGCCTTGCTATCTCTTGCGGCCGCTCGCGCCGGAGGAAAGCCTTTGATCTTAAACGGCCGCAAGAGATTTGCAATTCAATTGCTCCGGGAAACCTCTCTGCAAGGCTAAAAGCGAGCCGCAGTTACTTGCAGGAAAAAGGTCTCGCTAGCACCAATTAAGCACATAAAATAGCTCAAATAAAGCCATCCTGCACTTTGAGAAGACTATAAAGGGATTTTAGGTGTTAGAAAAAATAGCACATAATTATCCTGTACTCAAATCCGTAAAATATTTTATTTTTAATATCCGTAAAATATCCATGTAAAAAGTCCAGAGTGCTTGGAGCACTTCAGACACGCCCACGCCGCAGCCGGAAAATAAACAGTTAATTTGAACTCGGGTTTGGGCAGATGTGCAAGCTTGAGAGTGGGTTACTTTTAATCCTCATGTCCCCCAATATGATCCCTAGCATTTACAGAGCTGTACAGTGCAGGCTTGAATTTATTTTTCAGTTTTTATATTTCACAGATTACGGCCGGTTCCAAGATATGCGGCCGGCCGTAAAAGGAGATCCTTGCGGGGCCGTATAATAGAATCGCGAGTTAACTGAACCCTCGCAAGGAATCGCAGCCTTACGGCCGATTTACGGCCGATAATAGAATGAGGGCCTATGTAACTATGTAACTATGGCCCTCATTCAATTGCAATTTGGCCAATTGAATAGGGGTCTAAATAAGCACATAACATATTTTTTTTAAAGAAGTTTTAAGTTAGCAAGCATCTATCCAAAATCAAGGTTTTTACTAACTAAAAACTTCTTTAAAAAATATATGGTATGTGCTTATTTAGACCCCTATTCAATTGGCCAAATCGCAATTGAATGAGGGCCTATGTAACTATATTTAGCTCTGTCCACACTTGACCTTCATTCCTGTCCCCTAAGGAAATTCTATAAGTCCATTTCCCTCCCACATTGCTAAATATATGGCTATATATATCAACCCTAAACTTAAATTTTTATAGGGAGTATCAATTAAAAAAAAACATACAAAATCAATATACTAGATTGTAAGTTCTCACTAGAGAAGTTTCCTCATTCTTATTTTTACGTCTTCAAATGTATGTAAGCTTTTATCAAAGTGTTTTTGTATCCATAGTGCTACATAATCTGTTGCCTCTTTACAAGTAAAATATTATAATAATATTTAGAATACATTTTTTATGTGTAGACCATGATTTCTTATGGGGAGTGAGATAGATTTAGATTGACACTTATAGCAATTTTTAATAAAATAAAAAAAGAATGTGTTGAAGCCATTACTAACCTGCCATGGCCATGAATTTGTGACTGCATCAGTTCCTCCTACGACACGTGCATTGTCCTCTAAATACCTTAACTGTTCATTACAATGACCTGTGAATGTAAGAGGATATTGGAAATTATTAACTCAATGAAAAAATGTATAACAGAAACTGCTGAGATGCTTCTCACTGGAGAGAGAACTCAGCTTCAATTCAGCATAATGCTAATCTTGCTGATAATTGCCATGTGAAACATTACAGTTTGAATCCCTTTTTATTGGAATTATATTAAATCATAATGAATTTAATTTAACTGTGACTGAAAGTGAAGGCAAAATTGATTTTACATTGCTTGCTAACATTTGTATATGTTACGTATACCAAGATTTCCTACAGCCTGTACTGTACAGAATTATTTTGCAAACATGCTAAATATATTAAATGTTTGTAATATCATGACTTTTAAACTAAATGCACATACATTTAACATTTTCAATATACATACATTCCCGAAAAAGACATTTCTATTTCCAAGGAATATCATTCTGTATTTAGACTGTAAATAGTGGAGTAGCTGTAAATGACCAGTAATACAGATGAACAATCAAATTATTCTAATACATTTTATTTATAGTGACAGGGTTTTCAAAAGGTACAACTCTCTTTAACAAGTCAGAAGCAATACTGGTTTAGCTGTTACCTTTGCAATAATATTAATAGGGTCACAATTGCTGTTAATTCTAATGCAAGGTAACATCAAAAGCAGTAGAATTGTACCTTTCAAAAGCTTGTCACTCCAAATAAAACAGTTGTCCAATAAAATAGGTATCACTGCGTACTGCGTACATCTCTGTTTTTAGAGAAACATGCAACCATTTGTTCACTCTATATGACAGTAGATGGGAGCTTACCACACAGGGCAAGAGCAGCTAGCAGAAGGAGCCTCAACATTGTATGCCCGATTTAAGTAAAAAGTGTTTGGAAAACTAACATTGAAGTCTTTTTATATCCCAGATACGGACTGATAACAAAAATCGGAAATTTTGAGAGTAATGGGAATGTTGCCACATGTTCTATCTGTAACAGATGGTAAAATAAATTTTCTATTAATTGTTATCATAAAAAACTCTGTCTTGAAGGTCAACTTATATACATAGTATCCGTGTTATAAAAAGAATGACATATAAGGAATTGTAGAGTTTATCTAAATTCCCCCCCCGATATAACTGTATTACAATACCTGAGTTTAAATATATCTGTGTTAATATTTGTCTTAAATGACCACTGATGTGTCATATTAATAGTGTACTCTCACAAAGAACCTGACTTGATAATGTATAAAATAGTTTTAGAAAGTTTCAAATGTTCCCTTTAGTTTATAACTATTGAATATAATTTTGCTTTAATTGTACATAATATATACAGACATACATTTTCTTTACCTCCCAGGTATCAGGCCAGCAAATAGTTCACAATAGAAGTACAAATGATACAAGCAGATATTTCATATTTTCTCTGAAGATGCGTTTTTTGTTCATGGCTTACATTGCTGAGAACATTAGTCTTTTAACAGGTGGTGAAAAATGGGTTGTCACTCTGCAATCATATATATAATATAGTTGTGAGCATATGAGTTGTTGCTAACGCTTGCGGGCTCGCATAGCGAGCAAGCGGCCCTCGTGAAGCGAGGGCCTCAGTTGCTGGCAAGGAGCACCGAAGGCGCTCCTTGCCAGCAACTGCGACCCTCGCAAACTTTACGTCGTAACGCAAACAACATACAACACAGCAACTGCGACCCTCGCAAACTTTATGTCGCAACGCAAACAACATACGAGACACGTTACCACTCATTACGACCTTGCAAAAATCGGCCGCAACCCGCGGACAGGAAAAAATTAAAAACACAATAAATACACACAACACATACATAAAAAGCTTACCTACAGCAAGAGGGAGCATCCAGGACCTCAAAAAATGAAGTTACACCTTAATTTAACGAGTTTAGAGTTTAGACACTCAAAAATTCTTTAAGCAAGCGAAAAAATGGCTGCCGAACATAACGAAAACGAGGCTACAGCACTTTAAACACGCAAAACACCACAAGAAACACGTAAAACACCTACGGATATTCCGCTACAGACGTATACCACATATTACCCGCCATTTTAGACCAATGCGGAAGTACACAACTACGCTAACGGTTTGGTCTCGCGCACGCACACTATTTACACTGCACACATTCATCACGCTTACACAGCAGCTCCACACCACTAATGCTTCAGCAACATCAAAACAGATTACCAGCTCTTCAACACAATGCTTCCTGCATATATTACGTTAATAATCTATTAGTTATTATATTATTATACACCAAATACCATTAGCTCACTTACAATTTCATTGCCGTCATTTTTTGCCGGGCAATTTTCTAATATCACATATATAGTTGTGAGCGTACGAGTCGTTGCTCACGCTTGCGGGCTCGCGTAGCGAGCCCGCGGGCCTTGCGAAGCGAGGGCCGTGGCTCGCGAAGCGAGCCGCGGCCCTCGCGTAGCGAGCCGCGGCCCTCGCGTAGCGAGGTCACTGGGCAAGGGCCTCAGTTGCTGGCATGGAGCGCCGAAGGCGCTCCATGTCAGCAACTGAGGCCCCTCGCGAAGCGAGGGCCTCAGTTGCTGGCGAGGTCACTGGGCCTTTGGCGCTCCATGCCAGCAACTGAGGCCCCTCGCGAAGCGAGGGACTCAGTTGCTGGCGAGGTCACTGGGCAAGGGCCTCAAACCCTCGCAAACTTCACGTCGCTACTCAAAAAACACGACACACAAATTACGACACTCGCTAAATTTTACGAGGAACGCAAACAACCTACGAAACACGTTACCACACATTACGACCTCGCAAGCAACTGAGGCCCTCGCTTCGCGAGGGGCCTCAGTTGCTGGCATGGAGCGCCGAAGGCGCTCCATGCCAGCAACTGAGGCCCCTCGCGAAGCGAGGGCCTCAGTTGCTGGCGAGGTCACTGGGCACGGGCCTCAGTTGCTGGCATGGAGCGCCGAAGGCGCTCCATGTCAGCAACTGAGGCCCCTCGCGAAGCGAGGGCCTCAGTTGCTGGCGAGGTCACTGGGCAAGGGCCTCAGTTGCTGGCATGGAGCGCCGAAGGCGCTCCATGCCAGCAACTGAGGCCCCTCGCGAAGCGAGGGACTCAGTTGCTGGCGAGGTCACTGGGCAAGGGCCTCAAACCCTCGCAAACTTCACGTCGCTACTCAAAAAACACGACACACAAATTACGACACTCGCTAAATTTTACGAGGAACGCAAACAACCTACGAAACACGTTACCACACATTACGACCTCGCAAACATCGGACGCAACACGCCGACATACAAACATTTAAAACACAATACATACACACAGCACATACATAAAAACCTTACCTACACCAAGAGGGAGCACCCAGGACCTAAAAAATGCAACTTAGACCTCGATTTTACTCCAAATAAAAGACTTTTGAGACTAAAAAAAAATCTAAGCGACAGAAAAAATGGCCGCCGAACAAAACGAAAACGAGGCTACAGCACTCTAAACTCGCAAAACACCACAAGAAACTCGCAAAACGCCACAAACCACCTACGGATATTCATACCACACAGTGCACACATTCAGCACGCTTACACAGCAGCTCCACACCACTAATGCTGCAGCAACATCAACACAGATTGCCAGCTCTTCATCACAATGCTTCAAAATAGGTACACTATATTCATTTACTAATTTAGCTACCTTACAATTTCATTGTCGTCATTTTTTGACGGGCAATTCGCTAGTATATATATAGTTGTGAGCAATATGGGTTGTTGCTAACGCTTGCGGGCTTGCATAGCGAGCCCACCGCACCTGCTGCCCTCGCAAAGCGCCAAAGGCACTCCTTGCGCTGGTGGAGATGAGCGTTGTAGGCGCTCATCCCTACAGCCCGGTACGACTTTGGCAGGGAGCGCCAAAGGCGCTCACTGCGCTGGTGGAGATGAGCCGCATAGCATCATACCTACGACCCACGGAACTACAGAACAACAGAAAATTTAAATACATAATTCACTGTGTGAGACCCGTGTAAAAAATTACGGCCCTTAACACTTAGAAAATTAAACCGCTACTTGGTGAAAAAAAATACGACCCGCAAAAAAACTCATCGGCTGACCAGCGCACATCAAAAAACACGAATAAAAAAATAAATACCAAAAACATAACACACAGCACGGGGGACTGCCAGGATGTCTGGGAGTGAGGTGGCACGCGAATTTAAGTGGAATTTGCAGAGTTTTGCCACTCGAAAGTCTCCTAAGCAAGAGAAAAAATGGCCGCCGAAAAAAATGAAAACGAGGCTACACCAACCCTAAACATGCAAAACACCGCCAGGCACATGCGACTTTCAGCCAGGAATGTACGAGGTACAAAATACACTATTAGGAAGGACGGAAAATGCTCGAGAGCCGTCTAACACATACACAATCGCCACCATTTTACAACACTACCTTACAACTAATAACATTACCATTCTAAAATGCCGCTTTACACAACTAAACAAACGGTTTAGCCTTGCGCACGCAGCCTATTTACACTGCACACTTGCCACATTGCTGACACTTTCTCCTCAGACCACCAACAGTCCAAATGTACATTGTATGCTGCAAGAAAAACAACAGCGATTGTTAGCTCTTCAGCATATTCATTCCTGGATATATTCATTAGAAATAATAAATAGGTAAAGTATATTAATTTATTATTTAATTAATTAATTATTATAAAAATTTAGATAAAAAATACAAGAGCACACTAGAGCCCTATTCAATTGGCCGAATTGCAATCTAATAAAGCTGTATATATGTATGTGTTTAAATATATACTTATATATAACTGGCTCTTATGATACAAATAACATACTCATTCAAATTAATACAAATGGGGACACGTGTGATGGAGACAGAATGTGTTGGTACAATATAATTTGATGATCAAAAACCTAATTATTTTTCTTAAAGATACAGTCCATTTGTTTTAGCAACTAATTGCTCAAAAGTGAGCAAATATACGAGACCGCACCTTGAGTGGGCATTATACCACACGGAACACTATCAAGTGGCGTCTGATTAAAGACGAACTTCTCCCACATTTGGTTCATGTTTATTCAAATTCCTTAGGTTATTCCTATGGGAAAGTAAGTGACTCAGACATGGGCCCCTTGCTTTTTGGGTCTAGTGAGAGCAGTAGCACATCAATTATATCTGGCAGTTGCTGATTTTCCTTGCAAAAAACACTTACCTAGAATATCGTTCTGGCATACCTTTAGGAGCAGGAACATTGTTATATATGCTATAAGAGATTACTTGCCTGTCATGACATGCATGCTTTGTTCCTGTTTTAAATGACCACTATAGCTCTATATTAAAATGTACTTCATAATGCAAAACTATGTTTTAAGATATATAAAAAATAAAGTACAGATAGAGTACATGTTATAAACTATTATGCTGCAGTGTAATGTGTGATGTTGGTCCTTGCTGATGTGCTTCTACAAGTGGAAAAGCTATAATGGAAGTGTGATAATTAAAAATCCTACTGTTTTCAAAAGGAAAAATCTCCTTAGTTTGCAAGGACATAACATTCTGAGAAGGTAATAAAGCTACAAGAAAAAATAATTGCATACGAAATGTAAATATTTAATTGCTATGTTTATTTTCATTCGAAAAACTTTTTGCCCTTTATTAAAATTTATTTTTTCAAAACATTCTATTAAAATGTATACTATAGTGGTCAAATAACTTGTTGCTGTCACTGAACTGTTTCCATATTTCACCTGACTTCCTGCATTTTTTGAGTTAATCTTATTTTGCATATACATTTTTTGTTTGTCAAAACAAAAGGTGTATTGTGCACTGTATGGATTTATAAATAACAAAGCACAAACATATTTGCTGATATGTAATTATTTAATATCATCATCAACTCAATCAATTGCAGTCAGATATTTAGAAGATATTTCATGAATGTCACCAGTTCTTCTCCATATGTTTCAATCTGTTTAGTTGGAATTGATTTTCTAAAAGAAAGGAGAACAAAGGGGTTTGTTAGCAACTAATTTTTCATTCCACTAATTATTGCTTTTTCTTGGGATAGTGCATACATGGGATAGACAGCACTAAATGTACACAGCTTATGTGTACATAGGCAGTCATGACCAAATGTATCATCTGGGTCATGCCCTCTGAAGTTCAAGTTAAATTGGGGGTATATTAGTTATAAATTCCTTTTAACTCTTTGTTTATTTTTTGTCATGTGCACATTATAGCAGTATATGGTAAAAACAATTACTGAATATAATATTTAAATAATATACATTACAGAAATTTAAAATTACCAAATACCATTAATTATAATTATTTAATTAGTTAAACAGACTACTTTATTATACCGACATGCCATTCATTTTGTTTCCATGAGAAATAAAAAAAATTGACATTGTTTGGAATTACACATTAATCTTGTGAGGCTTCTTATCCATAGATTATTTTTCCATATTTTCTATATGCACAGTGTCTGCCAGAATCTCAACTACAGCGTAAGAAGTTGGATCACTGTATTGTACTGTACTACCATTCCAAGCATATTTAAGTGAAACACCATTAAAGAGATTGTTACCTCACCATAAGTGCTCTTCCTGGAGTGAAAGAGCACAAAATTCTATGTTAAAATTATCTATTGCTTTTTAATAACAGCCTGAAAATGTAAGGTCTTTGGTCTGTTTAGAAACAGACTCCTGACTGTCCATGATTAACAACATCTGCCGATAGCGAGCGGTAGAAAATGCGGCACACATAGATTTATAGCTTTTCCTTGGGTTCAGGAACGCATTCAGCTACTGGTTAACTACCAAGTCACATATTTAGCAGTTTGAAGCAGTTATTTCTCTGCACAGATGTATTTGAGAAGGGTTAAATTACTCTTTATGTCTGCTCTGTGCACAGAGCTCTTGCTGCCAGTCTGCCTGGGGCACTTGCCAGAGCTCAAGTACACATGCACTTCTTTTAGGATAGGTGAAAAATGCACCTATTTAAAAAAATCTAAAAGTATTTCAATATGCTTTTATGAGTGTTAGAGTGGTGTGCTCCAAGTTTTGCTGAATTAACTTTCCCTTAAAGGAAATATTGAAACAATATTTGGACAAGAGAAGGAAGAATAGGTAGGATCAAGGGAGAATAGAAGGTTGTAAGTAAGGGTATTTAAGAATGAGAGAGGAAACATGAGAGAAGGAAGAAATATGTATAATATGGAGCAGAAACTCACATTGTTTATCCAGGGGATGTAGGCTGAAACTCTAGTGAATACTGATGGTTTGCGGTAGGTGTTGCATCCACTTGCAGATCCAAAACTAGTTATACCATGGACTTGGTATACACCACCAACAGCACAGTTGAGGGGTCCACCAGAATCTCCCTAAAAAAACAAAATAATGCTTTGACAATGGCAAACATCCCAGGTGTCCTTTTGTAGAGATATAATTCCTCCTTTAACAGAAAATCAATCAGTCCCTTCCAGGTCACCTAATTACTATTTTTGAATGGACAGTAACATGTTTCATTTCTCTATTCTAGTCTCACCATGTCTCTCTTTTTTTCTCTCCTAGTTTTCAGTCGTATCCAAGAGTCTGGCAGTGTGTCTGTTCCATAGTACATATGTGTTTTACTATTTTGGAATGTTATGATTTGCTTATTAAGCTGCTAGAAAGCTTGTTACACATATTTTATTTTTTATTTTTTTACTTTATCCTAGATTTTTTTACTTTTATATTCATACAAAGATAAAGTAATAATTTCGTACACATGCTTTCCTGCTCAGTTTTACGTTTCCTCAAGGTAATGTAGTTTTTTAATTGATTTGTTCAACTGATGCTTAGCAGTGGGAAGGATATTGGTGGATATACTTCCAGTGGTGATCGTATAGATAAATACAGCATAGAAATGCAGTTGTTTATGTAGATATAAGCCTAGTTGCTTCTTATCTGCAGTCAAACCTGTGTTTCTGTATTTCTATCCCTGGATATGCTAAACTAAAACTTTGTAAAATGTTCTCTCCCAGTTCAGATGTCTGTAATAAGAAAATATAAATTATCTTACATTACAACTGGCACGGACTCCATCACCACCAGCACAAACCATGGTGCTCTTGACTGTGCTGCCCCAATAAGAACTAGATGAGCAGGTTGAGTGGGCAACCACGGGCAGAGGGGCTTGCTGGAGAATAGAGGGAAGTGATCCACCGGCTGCACAGAAAGAAAATGTTAGCAGTGAATTTTCACCAGCAAACACATTAAAACATTAAACATTTAGCATCACTTTGTACAAGTGAATGCATCACTATATAAACTGTAATTATATCAAGAAGATACATACACAACTTTGAGAGACTGAGACTGTTGCCTGAAGTTACTGTAAATTATTTTTGGTTAGGGTGATGTGAAAAAGTATGTAAATTGGACTACAAGTATAAAATCAGTTATGGCCCGAGTCTGTGACTATAGTAGTTAAAGGACAGTTTAGATGGAGTCTGTTGTTTCTTATTCAGTTGTTATGAAGGCCAAACTATCAGATCTATCCCAAACAGAGATAGCAGCAAGATTTTTTTACAGACTGATTTTTCAATTTGGAGATAGGACTATGGGTTAGACCAGTAATTCCCAAACTTTTCCTCAAGGCTCCCCAGACAGGTCAGGTATTTTGATTTAACAGTGTGTGAACACAGATGAGACAATAAATATTCAACAGGAGCCTCTCATTTTCTCACCTGTGTTCACACTGTTAAATTGAAAACCTGACCTGTCTGGGGAGCCTTGAGGAGAGGTTTGGGAACCACTGGGTAAGACTAAGATTTTACAGAGGATGCAGAGTGTTTTTCTGAATCTGCAGTGCTGGTTTGCCTCAGAAAATAATACATACATTGGTATGCTTCACAAGACTCTGGATATTGTATTATATATCTCAAAAGAGATGTAAATTGCGTAAACTTTGCACCCACTGCATCAAGCAACATTATATATGTGTATGTACCTCTGCATGTCTAAAGGTAGGTTAATAAATTAACTTTCTTTCTGAATCTCAAGAAATACAATGTTTGCACTACAATCTGGGAAAATGGGAAGGGACATGCAACTAAACCCAAAATATGTCACATTCTTTAAGGAATGACACCTTAATGGCATATGCCTGCTCTTTTAACACAACTTCTGAGGATAGCATTGGATGGATATGCATGTGGGTAGATTACAAACCTCATACAGAGCCATCACATGGCAGTGGCAACATACTTCCGATTTAGCAGTCAGGTTTACATTAACATTACATTCTCCAGAGCTGATGTTTAAACTTAAAAATAGCTATTTTTTACTTCAACTTACTGCTAGTTCGGCCCCATCCTGTAACAGTGCATGCATAATTGTTGTTCAGGACAGCTCCATCAGCGGGCAGGGATGCCACTTTCACAGCACTGTTCAGTACAGCATTGGAGGCCAGACGGAGCACTGCAATATCATAACTGTAAAGGAAAGGAAAAATCAATGTAAATAGTAAACCTATATTGTACAATTATATATCTGCATTCCCTGTATGCTTCTTTAATCTTTTTGAAATCTGTTGCTGTACAGATGGCAAATTGTTTTTCATTGGCAGACAAGAATGCATAATTAAAATTTGGGGACTTAGCATTGCGTCTGCAGAGCCTGTTCACTTTATTTTTATTTACGTCACTTTCCCAATTTAATCCCATTATCTTCACAATCCTATCTTTTTAGGGGCTTATTCAACGTCTCTAAAACTGGGAGTTGATTTCTAATACAGTGGGGGGGGGGGGGGGGGGAGTATTTTATCCCCTGCTGATTTTGAACGTTTGTCCACTGACAAAAAAATGACCAGTCTATAATTTTAATGGTAGGTGTATTTTAACAGTGAGAGAAAAAATAACAAAAATAAAGAAGAAAAACACATGTCAAAAAAGTTATAAATTGATTTGCAGGTCAGTTAGGGAAATAAGTATTTGATCCCCTATCAATCAGCAAGATTTCTGTCTCCCAGGTGTCTATTTTACAGGTAACAAGCTGAGATTAGGAGCACTCTCTTAAAGGGAGTGCTCCTAATCTCAGCTTTTTACCTGTAAAAAATACATCTGTCCACAAAAGCAATCCATCAGATTCCAAACTCTTCAACATGGCAAAGACCAAAGAGCTGTCCAAGGAAGTCAGGGACAAGATTGTAGTTGGTACGATTATTTGAAAATGGAAGAAACACTAAATAATTGTCAGTCTCCCTCGTTCTGGCGCTCCATGCAAGATCTAGTGGAGTTTCAATGATCATGAGAACAGGGAGGAATCAGCCCAGAACTACACGGGAGAATCTTGTTATTGATCTCAAGGCAGCTTGGACCATAGACACCAAGAAAACAATTGGTAACACACTACACCGTGAAGGACTGAAATCCTGCGGTGCCCGCAAGGCCACCTGCTCAAGAAAGCACATGTACAGGCCCGTCTGAAGTTTGCCAATGAACATCTGAATGATTCAGAGGAGAACTGGGTGAAAGTGTTGTGATCAGATGAGACCAAAATCGAGCTCTTTGGCATCCACTCGGCTCACCGTGTTTTGAGGAGCTGTAATGCTGCTTATGACCCCCAAGAACACCATCCCCACCGTCAACCATGGAGGTGGAAACATTATGCTTTGGGGGTGTTTTTCTAAGAGGACAGGACAACTGCACCGCATTAAAGGGATGATGGATGGGGCCATGTACCGTCAAATCTTGGGTGAGAACCTCCTTCCCTCAGCCAGGGGATTGAAAATGGGTCGTTGGTAGGTATTCCAGCATTACAATGACCCAAAAAAGTGTCTCAAGAAGAATCACATTAAGGTCCTGTAGTGGCCTAGCCAGTCTCCAGACCTTAATCCTATAGAAAATGCGTGGAGGGAGCTGAAGGTTCGAGTTGCCACACATCAGCCTCGAAACCTTAATGACTTGGAGAGGATCTACAAAGAGAGTGGGACAAAATCCCTCCTGAGATGTGTGCAAACCTGGTGGCCAACTACAAGAAACGTCTGACCTCTGTCATTGCCAACAAGGGTTTTGCCACCAAGTACTAAGTGGTAGAGGTCAAATACTTATTTCCCTCATTGACCTGCAAATCAATTTATAACATTTTTGACATGCGTTTTTCTTGGGTTTTTTTGTTTTGTTATTCTGGCTCTCACTGTTAAAATACACCTACCATTAAAATGATAGACTGATAATTTCTGTGTCAGTGGACAAACATTCAAAATCATCAGGGTATCAAATACTCCCCCCCCCCACTGTAGTCTTAAATAAAACTTATACTCGAGTCATTCTCCCCCCCGTGTCTCTCTAACCCCCCGTGTGTCTCTAACTCCCCACGTGTGTCTCTAACACCCCCGTGTGTCTCTAACCCCCCCGTGTGTCTCTCTACCCCCCGTGTCTCTTTCCCTCCCCCCTCCTCAACCTAAACCCCCCTCCTCAGCATAAACCCCACTGCTCCACCTAAACCCCCTAAATACCTCCCTCCTCTCCCCTCACTTACCTGCTTGTGCTCCGGGCTCTGCTCCTTGACCCGGCACCGGCGCGCATGTGACGTCACATGCACGCCACGTCATTAGCATATACCGGGTGCCGGAGGAGGGGTTGAGGAGGGGGGTTGAGGTTGAGGAGGGGGGTTGAGGATGAGGGGTTGAGGATGGGGGGTTGAGGAGAGAGGATGAGGATGGGGGGATTGAGGATGGGGGATTGAGGATGGGGGGTTGAGGAGAGAGGATGAGGATGGGGGGTTGAGGAGAGAGGATGAGGATGGGGGGTTGAGGAGGGAGGTTGAAGAGGGGGTGAGGATGAGGAGGGAAGTTGAGGAGGGGGTTGAGGATGAGGATGAGGAGGGAGGATGAGGAGAAAGGTTGAGGAGGGAGGTTGAGGATGAGGAGGGAGGTTGAGGAGTGGGGTTGAGTAGGGTGATAAGGGAGGCGGGAAGAGACACAGGGAAGGGAGAGGTTGGAAGAGACACAGGGAAGGGAGAGGGGAGAAGAGACACAGGGAAGGGAGAGGGGAGAAGAGACACGGAGAGAGAGGGGGACACAGAGGGCAAAAGAGGGACACAGGGGGCAGCACATTTCCCACCCCCGGCTTATACTCGAGTCACTCATTTTACCCAGTATTTTGTGGTAAAATGGGTGCCTCTGCTTATACTCGGGTCGGCTTATACTCGAGTATATACGGTAGATATGGATTTCCAGTCTTCTGTTCATGTTTTGTTTAGCTTTAGAAACAAGCTTATGCTCATTTTATTGTTATAACCTATGGAATTTCTCATGAGCTTAAATTATCATAGAACGATCCTAATATATGAACCAAAAAGCATAATCTTAATTCCTAGTTTGTGCTTCTGAATGATCACCTATATTAACTACTGAGCTATTCTTTATATCATTATACCCTTTGTGGCAGAGTCTCATTATGTCTGTAAAATGTTTATTAAATTATATACTTCGTTTTAAGAATAAAATATTTAATATAAAATATAATACCTATGGTTTTGGCAGTTATGTGGTTTTATTTTCACACATACTAATTTCCATTTGGAAATCTTGAACATTTGATAATTTAGTGTGGTATTTTTAATGTGAAAATCTCACCATGTTTACTTACCCAGCAGCAACATTGTTGGTATTCCAGTTAGCATGTTTGACAATCTTTGATACAGCGATGAACTGCTCAGTACCATCATTGGCACTAAGATTGTGGTCACCCAATGCCACACGAAAGGAAACAACCCTATGCATCAAGTAGAGAAGAAACAGCATATTTTATGTGTTGGCTGTCCTTGCTGATAGCATATTTGACAAAACTGTTGCATTTAGAATGCATGTTATCTACATATCACTAATATAGTTGTCTCAAAGACGGTTTTGGTGAGTGTACTTTTCTGTTTTATCATTGTGTTTTTTTTTATTTTTTACTCTCTCTGGCATTTGCTTCTCATTCTACCCATAATTTTGAATGTATGGGGTTTATAGATTTACAGATATCTAGTGTTTGTGTAACGCTTGCAAAATTGCAAGTTGCGCATGTGCGAGGCTTGCATTGCACGGGGAAGGGAGAGGGAGGGAGAGAAGGAGATGGAGAGAGAAGGAGGGAAGGAGCGATAAAGAAGAAGGAGGCAGAGGGAGTGAGAATTATAGGGAGATAGAAAGAGAGAGAGAGAGAGAGAAGGAGAGAGAGAGAGAGAGAGAGAAGGAGGGGTAGAGAGAGAGGGAGGGACGGAGGGAGAGAGAGAGCAGGAAGGAGAGAGGGAGAGAAAGAGGGAAAGAGAGAAAGGAAGGGAGAGAGAGAAGAAGAGGGAGAAGGAAAGAGAGAGAGGAAGGGAGAGAGAGATAAGAAGAGAGAGAGAAGGGAGAGAGAGAGAGAGAGAGAGAGAGAGAGAAGGGAGGGAGGGAGACATAGAATGAAGGAGGGAGAGAGAGAAGGAGAGAGAGATGGTGCACAGAGAGAGAGAACAAGCATAAAGAGAGGAGAGGGCACCTAGAGAGAGAGTGCACAGAGAGAGAGAGAGACAGGGTTAACAGAGAGAGGGTGCACAAAGAGACAGAACACACAATATTTAATACAATATTATATTGTTATTTTTGACAAGCAAGTGACCAGTATGTTTTATATTCCACTAATATGGTTACATTATAATTTTTTCGAAGTTGAATATTGCTGCAACTATTGAGAAAATGACTTGAGATAGACTTCCTCACTTTCAACCATTTATATACCATTTTTATAAAATGATGTACGTGTAAATATAAACTTAAAGTTATTTTTATGATTCACTTAGTTGTTTCATTAATTGTTTCACATCACTGCTTGATGACCTCGGCAAACTCTTTCAAATACTTGTATATGTGCTTTATTGTGTGTGTTAGTATTGCCACATTAGCAAGCACATGACAATGACTCGTAGACTTCAATAGAGATTCCTTTGAGTAAAATTGTTCTTAGGTTTTATTCACACCAATGTGACCTATGCCAAAATGTTTCAAATCTTTGTTACAGTTAGCTTTAAAATAAATATGAACCTACAGAGCTAACAGTATTTGTGTATGTTAAACCTAATTTCTTTAGTTTTGACTTTCCAATTGATAATATTTGTTGATCAATTTGTTTTTTTATAACAGGTTATAATCTCTACCAAAGATACCCAAGCATCACAAATTATAATTATCATCTCGTCACGTTTGTGAGCCTCGCAAAGCGAGGCAAGCCGTTTGTGGCCCTTAGCAGTTGAGGCATTGAAACACGTAGGAGCCTGGAGCACTTAGCCGATCAGCGCCAAAGACGTTCATTGCCCTGCAAACTTGCAAAGCGAGGCGAGCCGTTGAGGCATTTAAACATGCGGGACTTAGCCTGCAAGCAGTTAAGAAATGCGGGACTTACTTAGGCTGCAAGCAGTTGAGGAACGCGGGACTTAGAAAAAAAATCCAACCTCAGAATATCGGGGGGCAAAAAAACGACCTCGCAAAAATACGACTGACGGCAAAAATCGAAAAACACAAAAAACTAAACACAATTTCAAAATAAAAGAAAAAAACACACACATTACGGGGGGGGGGGGGAACGCCAGGACGCCTGGGAGTGAGGTTGCACGCCAATTTAAGCTGAATTTGCCAAGTTTCGGCACTAGAAAATCGGCTAAGCAAGAAAAAAAATGGTAGACAAAAAAAATGAAAATGAGGCTAAAGTAGACCGAGACACACAAATCACAGCCAGGCACGTACGAGTTAGCCAGGAACGTAGGAGATACACAATATACCATTACAATGGACAGTAAATTGTTTTCAAGCCACACATAGAAAAAGTATGCCATTTCACAACACTAACTTGCAAATAATATTACATTTCTAAAATGTTGCTTTACACGCCTAAACAAACGGTTTGGCCATGCGCACGCAGCCTATTTACACTGCACACTTGGCACATTGCTGACACTTTCTCCTTAGGTGATCAACAGTCCAACATTGATTGCTGCATATTAAATATAAATAGGTAAAGTATATTTATTTATTAATTAATATTAAGTTATTAATTCACTGTACTAAATACATTTTATATTTTACACTGTATTTATATATCTGTCTTTGCAATGAGCGCCGAAGGTGATCGTTGCAAATCAGGAAACTTGAAGGACACAAGGGGAGAGGCTCGCAACGAGCGCCAAAGGTCATCAGAGGAGTAAAAGACTTACATTGTGTGGCAAACAGCATTGCCATGGCTTCCAATTTTATTTACGTCATTTTTGATGGGCAAGTCGCTAGTTACATTATAATTCTGGACATCAATAGTTTTTTTTAGAATTCCTGTTACCTGTCCACACAGTGAGCAGCAGTCAAGACCCAGTTAGCACGGATCAGAGAGCCACCACAGGTGTGGTACCAGCTGCTACCAGAGAGATATTGGAGGGAAACCTGGTTGAGGACAAAAATAGTGATTAGTAAAATTGATTAGTCAGTCTGCACAAGTTTATTAGAGTAAAACAAATGCGTACCAATTTTTTTTATAAGACAACAGTTTATGCTATCACATAGTAACCCACAGGACAAAGTGTACTAAAACAATGTAGTGGAAAAAGAAAGTGATATTTAAATATCTAAATATTTCTGTAGATAGAACAAGTAATTGTTTAAAGAAACAATAATTATTTTATTACTATTATCCTTCATTTATAATAAAAGTTTTCAGAGTACTGTATAGAAAGGGTTATTATGCTGAGTACTGAAAATACCGTACAAGAGACTTAACAATATATTTCTAAACATGTTGTTATTGAGTTAAGTTAAGTACTTTAGAACTTTAAATGCCTCTTTTAGAAAAATGAAAAATATGGGGCTGCTTCGGCCCTTTAAGCAATTACATGATTTCAGTATTTATAAACATATATTACATTACTTTTATTTCATGTTTTGGGACAGATTACTGACCTGCCAAGGCCATGCATTTTTTGCTGCATTAGTTCCTCCAACCACACGTCCATTTTCTTCTACGAATTGGATATCTTCATAGCAATGTCCTTTGTAAGAAAAAGAGAGCTGTAAGTATGGAGAGGTGGGATACCAAATATAGTATAAAAATACCACACAACTGTTTCTCTACACATAAACACACATTGATACATCTGGGAGGGATTTATCCCTTTTGTCCCCCCAGTTCCTTCACCCATGGGCTAGACCTATAAATGGATTTTGTACAAATTTCTCCATTTAATATTTTGAAGTCCACAGCTTTTAGTTTATGTTGCAAGACCCTAGCTATTTTTAGTTTTTTAGTTGCAGAAGTGTGGAAAATATCATTATTATAATCTCTTGCAAACTAAATATGTTTATTATTTCATGACCTAAAATGTTTATTTTAATACCAGGGTGCTACCACAAATCTGACATAGTAGCATTAGATCAAAGTCAGCAAGTTCTTTGTGTGTTTAAATTCTTCTGTATTATGGTTTACATAGATTTTTAAATATGATCATCTCCTATCATCAAGCACATATTTCAGTGTTCAGTACATAATTGTCTTTTATATTAAAAAGCACACTTAAAGAATACAACCTATCTTTCTAAAAGTTATGCAACTTGTCTAGTTTCCCAGTTTTTCCTCCATGTTTGTAGAGACTGTAGGTCACCATTTGAGGTTCTATTTCTGTCACTGAAACAATTCAAAAGTTCAAGAGCCAATCAAACCACAACTGCTGTTCTGAACAATATTTTCAGTACTTCCATCTGTCTTCTATCCTACAGACTATTAGCTCACGTGAAACGTTGTATTTACATTGTGTGCATACTAATACCAATAAAACTATTTTTTTGAAGCACCAAGATAATATATATATATACTCTGTAGTGTTGTCCACTTTCTAAAATGATTGTTTATATGTCCCAGAAATCTAATAGCACTAGAAAGTAATAGTTCAACCACTGATGTGAGTTACCTGTCAGCTTTTCGAAAAAAAATACCAAGGTATCTAACTTTTTTTTTTTGTACATTTTTGTATTTCAAAATTACAGGTCAATGTATGCACTAGCTATAAACATAATATTCCTAAACAAGTGAGCTTACCACCGAGGACAAGAGCAGCAAGTACAAGGAGCCTTAACATGGTCATTCAGTTGCAGTGAATACAGAACTGTCTGTGTACTCGTATTTATACTAGCTATGGGTAGCAAACAATTGAAAAGAGCATTGAGAAAATGTCCACATGTTACTGGCACAAAAGGTGGCACTATGTGTTGGAAGAACGTTGTTTTGATAAATTGTTGTGTTCACTCCAAGGACAAGTAAATTAATTATAGTGTTATGATTAAAGTTATATAAATGGTAAGATTATAATTTAGCAAGCTAGGCCGTTTCCCAGTTCTGATTAATAGCACTATTAAATTCCAGCCTCGTAGATAAGAAGTCTGAACTGAAGCCATACGTGCTTCAAATTTGACAAAGTTACGATGATATAAAATTATACCTGCTGAGAGCAACTTGTGAGACACGCAACACGGCCGTCCGAAGGTGAACGAGTCAAAAACTGAGCAATGTGTTTGACTCATCCATCATGGCATGGGAAAGCCTGTAAGATGATCTTGCAGGCTCCCTACATCAGCACTTGCAGCGTGGGGCCCGATCGGAACCCCCGCTGCATTTAGAAATTCAAATATATAGCTGCGGGTCCTTAAAGGGCCTGCGGCACAGTATTGTCCAATCCCGGCCGCAGGGGTACTGTAAGTACCCCCGTGGCACCTAACATTACCCGCCCTCTATTCTGGGGGTCCCTATTGGGGCCTTAACCCTTACTGCGGGGGTCCTGTTCAGGATCCCCTCGGCACTCAACTAGTTAATCCCTCCTGCGGGGGTACTTCAAGTATCCCCCCAGCACGTAACATTAACTCCTCCAATGTGCTGGGGTCACCATTGGGACCCACGAAGGGTCCCTACATTAACCCTTGCATTTAAAAATTAAAATGTAAAGGACCTGCGCTAAATAAAATATTAACCCCTGCCGCGGGCACCTAAAATTAACCTCATCACTCATGGGGCTGTATACAGAGCCCCATGACCCTCTAATGACTCCTGTCCCTCATGGGGCTCTATACAGGGCCCTTTGAGCCCCTAATTAACCCTACAACTCATGGGGCTTTATACAAAGCCCCATGAGCCCCTAATTAACGCTATCTCTCATGGGGCGCTATACAGAGCCCCATGAGCCCCTAATTAACCCTATCGCTCCAATAGGGATCTAATTAACCCTTATGATAACACTATAATTGCCATGAGGGTCCTCCAGGACCCTCATGACACAAAGTCTAAGCACTACACTTCACTATTAACCCTAACTGTACCCCATTAACCCCTTAACCTTAACTATACCCCATTAACCCATACTAAACTCAGTTAACCCCAACTAGACCTATTTAACCCTAACTGGGCCTATTTATCCCAACCTAGACCTATCTAACCCTAGCTGGGCCGATTTAACCCTGACTGGGCCTATTTAACCCCATCTAGACCTATCTAACCCTAACTGGGCCTATTTAACCCCAAATGTACCCAGTAAACCCATCCTACTCTACCCTATTAACCCTTACACTACCGACCAAACTCCTACCCTACACTATTAACCCCCTCTACCCTGTTAATCATTACACTACCTACCTACCACTCAAATAAAATCCCTAGAATCCCACTAATTACAGAAAAAAAATCATTGCGAATTACAGAAAATAAAAAAACCTAGAATCACAGAAAATAAAAAAAGGACATTACACAAAATAAAAAAAGAACATAACTAAAATTAAAAAAACTATGTTACCAAATTTAAGATAACCTAAGTCACCAAAAAAAAACAACTAAGTTACCAAGAATAAAAAAAAACACATATTACAGCAAAAAACATACAATACATACAATAATGCATATGGGCTATACAGATCCCCATGAGCCCCTAATTTACCCTATCACTCCAATAGGGATCAAATTAACCATTATGATAACACTATAATTGCCATGAGGGTCCTCCAGGACCCTCATGACACAAAGTCTAAGCACTACACTTCACTATTAACCCTAACTGTACCCCATTAACCCCTTAACCCTAACTATACCCCATTAACTCATACTAAACCCAGTTAACCCCATCTAGACCTATTTAACCCTAACTGGGCCTATTTATCCCAATCTAGACCTATCTAACCCTAACTGGGCCTATTCAACCCCATCTAGACCTATCTAACCCCATCTAGACCTATTTAACCCTAACTGGGCCTATTTATCCCAACCTAGACCTATCTAACCCTAGCTGGGCCGATTTAACCCTGACTGGGCCTATTTAACCCCATCTAGACCTATCTAACCCTAACTGGGCCTATTTAACCCCAAATGTACCCAGTAAACCCATCCTACTCTACCCTATTAACCCTTACAATACCGACCAAACTCCTACCCTACACTATTAACCCCCCTCTACCCTGTTAATCATTACACTACCTACCTACCACTCAAATAAAATCCCTAGAATCCCACTAATTACAGAAAAAAAATCATTGCGAATTACAGAAAATAAAAAAACCTAGAATCACAGAAAATAAAAAAAGGACATTACACAAAATAAAAAAAGAACATAACTAAAATTAAAAAAACTATGTTACCAAATTTAAGATAACCTAAGTCACCAAAAAAAAACAACTAAGTTACCAAGAATAAAAAAAAACACATATTACAGCAAAAAACATACAATACATACAATAATGCATATGGGCTATACAGATCCCCATGAGCCCCTAATTTACCCTATCACTCCAATAGGGATCAAATTAACCATTATGATAACACTATAATTGCCATGAGGGTCCTCCAGGACCCTCATGACACAAAGTCGAAGCACTACACTTCACTATTAACCCTAACTGTACCCCATTAACCCCTTAACCCTAACTATACCCCATTAACTCATACTAAACCCAGTTAACCCCATCTAGACCTATTTAACCCTAACTGGGCCTATTTATCCCAATCTAGACCTATCTAACCCTAACTGGGCCTATTCAACCCCATCTAGACCTATCTAACCCCATCTAGACCTATTTAACCCTAACTGTGCCTATTTATCCCAACCTAGACCTATCTAACCCTAGCTGGGCCGATTTAACCCTGACTGGGCCTATTTAACCCCATCTAGACCTATCTAACCCTAACTGGGCCTATTTAACCCCAAATGTACCCAGTAAACCCATCCTACTCTACCCTATTAACCCTTACAATACCGACCAAACTCCTACCCTACACTATTAACCCCCCTCTACCCTGTTAATCATTACACTACCTACCTACCACTCTAATAAAATCCCTAGAATCCCACTAATTACAGAAAAAAAACATTGCTAATTACAGAAAATAAAAAAAACTAGAATCACAGAAAATATAAAAAAGACATTACACAAAATAAAAAAAGAACATAACTAAAATTAAAAAACCTACGTTACCAAATTTAAGATAACCTAAGTCACCAAAAATAAAAAAAACTAAGTTACCAAGAAAAAAAACATATATTACAGCAAAAAACATACAATACGTACAATAATGCATACAATACATACAATATAACATACAATACATTAAATGAAACCCCGAACTACATTCAATGTAACACCTAAATACATGCAATCTAACCTAACTACATACATTAACCCCCTAAATACATACATGCAATCTAACCTAACAACATACAATAACCCCTAAATACATGCAATCTAACCTAACTACATACATTACCCCTAAATAAATGCAATCTAACCTAACTACATACATTAACCCCTAAGTACATGCAATCTAACCTAACTACATACATTAACCCCTAAAAACTTGCAATCTAACCTAACTACATACATTAACCGCCTAAATACATGCAATCTAACCTAACTACATACATTAACCCCTAAATACATTCTATATAACCTAACTACATTCATAAAAAAAAAATACATCTAACCTAACGTAGAACAAAAAAGCTCACTTACCTTGGCCAATTGCCCATTTAGTGACAACAGTGTTCCTGCCGCAGGTCGCACCCCTAGGAAAAAAATAAGCATACAATTAGTAAAAAAATAAACACAACAAAAATATTTAAACTTACTAAATATTAAACTTACCAAGCACGTCAAAATCAACAACTTACTCGGAACACTTACCCAAGCACTTCATGCGGCACGTACCACACATCCTGCCGCAGGTAGCACATACACATGGAAGAAGTAAGTACCTTGCACGAAATGGCGGCTGTAACGCAAATTGACAGCTGGAATGCAAATAGCGCATGCGCATTGCGTTATAACGGTTTCTACTTCAGCTCACACTCTATAAATACTGCAAACTTTCTAGAATTTTCTCCATTTCTCCTCAGGTGATGAACAGTGTGACTGTACATTTCACTGGTGGCGTTACTTCTGAAGCAACTTGAGTATCACTTTAGAAGTTTAAAACCTGCAAATTAAAACAAATAGGTAAGCTATAATTATTTAATTAATTAATTAATAATTAAAAATAAATAAATTATGGTTTGAAATATTGCCACTAACAACATTATTCATGTACAATAACATTGAAAAGATACATTTTTAGAATTAATTAATAAATTAATAATAAAAAAAAAAAAAAAGGGGTTTTAAATATTGTCAAAAACAACAATATTAATGTACAGAAGCAATTAGGAGACATTATTTATGTATAGTAAGATTTAAAAGACAGATCAATGTTTAGGTGGAGTAAAATGGTGTATAATTTTAAAATAATAAAAAAGGAGACATTTAAAGCAGAAAATAGCTTTTATTAAGACATATTTGAAAACATAATTTAAGCTTTTAAGAAAAAAATATTAATATTTACAGTGGATTTCAATATTTGCACATTTTTCTCATTTTCAACAGAACACTGAACAGTGTCACTGACTAATTTGCAGCACTGCATGGTTTAAAACAGACTGTAAACTCTGCAGAAATTTACAGACAACAAATTAAACCCAACAGGAATGAATTTTGTTAACAAAAATAATATGGTCTTTGTCAAAAATAAAAAGGATTGAAAAGTTATTTCAACATTTGTATCTCTGTCTGTCATTTTCAGCAGACACTGCCTGAATAGTGTCGCAGAAAGATTGGCAGCAGGGGACCCTCTGTCATTTATAGACAACAAATTCAAGAAAACAGGTACAGTATAACAAATAAAAAAAACATGATCTATCCTGTTGGGTGTGCATCAATGTGAAAACGTACTGCAGCCTAACTAACCCTCTAAGCCTAACCCCATAACCTCCACCCCTAATGCCAACAGTACCGCAAAAAAAGGTGCCCTAATGCCAACAGTGGGGCCCTCAAAATAGGATACTATAACAAAACTTGTTAACATATATAACAAGGAAGGATCTAGACTCTTCTATGTGCCCCAAACTATAAGCCTAACCCCATAAACTAAACCTCTAATGCCAACAGTGGCGTACACAAAACAGGACACTACAGCAAATGTTGTTAACACATATAAAATGGAAGAATATATCCTGTTTTGTGTGCACTAACCTCTAAGCCTAACCCCATAACCTAAATCTCTAATGCCAACAGTGGTGCACACAAAACAGGATACTACAACAAATTTTCTGAAAACCTAATAAATGGAAGGATCTATCCGGTTTTGTATGCCACACTGTATAAGCCTAATCCCATAACCTAAACCTCTCTGAATACATACAAAATGGAAGTATATATCCTGTTTTGTATGGTTTTAGTACAAAAACAAATTGATTTAAATGTTATTTTAACATTTGCATCTCTCTCTGTAATTCTCAACAGACACTGACTGAAGAGTCTCATTATCTCTACAGCAATTTATACACAACACATTGAAGACAAGAGGTACAGTTTTACAAGTAAAAAAAAAAAATCATAATAATCAAGTACCTTTTGTTTACACATATACAATGGAAGGACCTATCCTGCTTCGTTTCTGCCTTTGTATAAACATACTGCAACCTAACTAACACTCTAAGCCTAACCTCATAACCATAACCCCCTAATGACAACATTGCCACATGCAAAACAGGATACCACAAAAAAAATGGGTACCGTAACCCCTAATGCCAACAGTGGTGCACACAAAAGAGAAAAGGACAACAATACTGTTAACATATACAAAATGGAAGGATATATACTATTTTAGGTGCAACCCTCTAAGCCCAACTCCATACCCTAAACACCTAACGACAACAGTAGTACGCAAAAAACACAACTAAACCCATAATGACAACACTGCCACACACAAAACAGGATAACACAAGAAATGCTGTTAACATATACAAAATAGAAGGACCTATCATGTTTGCTGTGCGCCTTTCACAAAATAGACTGCAACTTAACTAATCTGCTAAGTCCAACCTCATAAAGCTAACCCCATAATAACAGTGGTGAATACAAAACAGGATAGAAGAAAAAATAACCAAAATAAAATAATAAAAAGTTCATTAAGCAAAAATAATAATGTACTACTTTTATTTACAGGTTAATATGGCAGGTACTGAAAACAAAGAGGAAAAGAAAAGAAGTCAAATGAGAGAACGTCAAAACAGATTGGCAGATCAACAGACGCCGGAGCAAAAGGAAATATCGATGACAAAAAGAACGTGAGAGACTCACAAGCAAAAGACTAGCGGCTGACAAACTAACACCTAAGCCCAAGAAGGCAACTTAAAAACAAAAGCATTTAGAAAATGTTGCCGAACAATCTGAGATGAATTCTAATGATGATTTAGAGAGTCATATTGATATATGTTCTCAGAATTGTCCTTTACTTAAATCTTTAACAGTAGAGGTTCATAATTGTGGTATGATGAAAATTGTCTGTCACTTTTGTGGGGCTTATCATTTCCAACAGGAAAGACCCAGAGATGGCCAGTTTGTTTGATGCATTCAAAAAGGCAAGGTAAGACTTCCACAAAGACAACACTTCCCAACATATTTAAGAAGCATTATGACTGAGCCTACTTTCCTTAATTACCAACATTTCAAAACAAGCATAAGATTTTATAATACATCTATGGGTGCAATATTAGCTGCTGATGTGCCAGGACATGGCCCTTACTGTTTCAAAGTACAAGGACAAATTTATCATCGTACTTCTCATTTACATCCAGAAGAAGGGGAGCAAAGAAAATTTGCTCAACTATATGTCATAGATCCAATGGAAGCTGTTGAACAATGTATGCAGCTTCCAGAAAATAAAAAAATACTTACCCATTGTTTTTATAGAATTTGATAAAATTATGACCCAAAACCCATACACTCAAGCTTATAAAAAATTGTCAGAAATAGAACAAGAACAAATAATACTTGAAGAACTACATCAAATCCCAAAAATCAATATGGTTCTTAAAAAAGATCGGCACACTGATAAATGCTGATACAACTTACCAACATCAAATGAGGTTGCAATGGTCTTTCAAAAAGATGAGGGAGAACCGCCATTTCAAAGGGATATTAGAATATATCCCAGAAATGAGGAGCAACCTTACATCAACATAAGTATCTTAAGTACTAATTTAGATCCAATGACATATGCCATTTTTCCCCCAATGAGGAAGCAGGATGGCAACCCAAATGAACACTTGACAGTTACCCAAATTCTAAAGCGTGTTTAAGAAATAATATTTCTATGCTTGAATTTAAAGTGGCTCGAACTGCCATTTGAGATGGATTTAATCCCATTTTATGTGGTGGAAAACTGACACAACAATGGATTATTGATTCATATTTGTAAATTTAGGCAAATAATCTAAATTTCATAAAATAAGAACAAGTTAAACTATGTGTAGAACAGTATTGTGGACTGATAGATTATGTCACTGAGGTAGCTACAAACAGAGAGCTGCCAGCTGGCAAAGCCATTATTTTACCTTCTTCTTTGCAATATGCGAGAAAGATACAATGATGCTGTGGCTATTGTAACTAAATATGGAAAACCAGATTTATTTATTACATTTACATGTGATACACAATGGCCAGAGATTGTACAGAATCTACTAATTGGACAAACTGCTTACGATAGATCAGATTTAGTGGCAAGAGTCTTCAAAATCAAATTAACTGAATGAATACGTTACAAAATCATAACTCAGTTATTTGGCAAATGTCTGGCTTATGTTTATACCATAGAATTTAAAAAAAGAGGCCTTCCACATGCACATATGCTTAAAATCCTTCAAGAGAAATCTAAATTGGATACTAGTGATAAAGTGGATTCAGTGATTATTGCTGAACTACCAGATCCAGAAATACATGGTAGACTATATGAGATTGTAACTCATCGCATGATTCATGGACCATGTGGAGATATTAATCCACAGTCACTATGTATGGAAAATTTAAAATGCACTAAAGAATTTCCAAAAGATTATAGAGACAAAACATATGCTAATTGTGATGGCTATCCATTATATTGAAGAAGAGAAGGCCAACATGCCATTATTCATGGAAAAAAAGTTAATAACAGATATGTGGTGCCATACAATCCACGTTTGCCCCAAAGACATTTAGTTTACTTTAATGTTGGAAATGAAAGAAATGCTTTGGCACAAAGTGAGCATCGACAAACTACACTAACTTCGTGGTTTCAATTGAATTGTACTGATTTGGAGGCAAGGGAATTGTTATACATTGACATTCCATATCATTATGTTTTTGTTAATGGATTATGGCGAAAGAGATAAAGCAGTGGAAATAAAATGATAACTAGAATTTACACGGTGAGTCCAAGAGACCTTGAAGGTTTCTGCTTACGTTTACTCCTTTTAAATGTTCCTGGTGCAAAAAGTTTTGAACAGTTAAGAACGACAGTTTATGACACATTTCATTTAGCTGCGTGACACAGAAACTTCCTGGCTGATGATACAGAATGGGAAACATGTCTAGAAGAAGCAGCACTGTGTCAAATGCCATGGCAGATGAGAGAACAATTTGCATTTATTTACATCTTCTCAAATGCTCCAAATAATGTGGCTTTGTGGGAAAAATGTAAAACAAATATATCTGAAGACTTTTTGCAATGATACAATGAGCCTATTGCAGAATTTAAAGCCTTAATTGAAATTCAAGAGGTCTTTCTCTCTCATGGATTCAATTGTACAAATTTTAATCTGCCAGATCCAGGACTCATAGATGAAATAAACTTTGAAGACTATGACACTCAACTTCAAAACCAAATAACACCAGAAAAACTTGTAACTTTAAATACTTTACAATTGCAAGCATTTAACGCCATAAAAAAGTGCACTAGAGGATGACTTGCTCACAGAGCGTTATTTCTATCTAGATGTACCTCGTGGATCAGGAAAACTTATCTATATAATTTATTGATGAGTTTTGTTTTCGCACAAGGTCAAATAGCACTGCCATTTGCAACAACTGGAATTGCCGCACTTTTGTTAGAAGGTGGAAGAAATGTGCATAGTGGATTTAAACTGTCAGTTCCCATTCTGGAAACATCAGTGTCGGATATTCGAATGACATCTTTACAAGCAAAAATAATTAAGAAAAGTAAATTAATTATAATTGCTGAAGCTACAATGATGTCATGCCATGCGTTACAATGTATTGACCGTTTGTTGCGTGATGTCATGGATAATGATTTGCCTTTTGGTGGAAAGGTGATGTTGTTAGGTGGAGATTTAAGGCAAACATTACCTGTTGTTGTCCATGGAAATCACTCACACATTATTGAAACATAAGTCAGAACAAATTAATAATTTACCCGATGATACCGTGGAAATTCCATTGCAAATATTTTGAAAACACGAAATTATCAGCTTTATTAAATTGTGATTTCTCCAATTGAATAGGGCTCTATATAAGCACCGATCATTTTTTTTTTACAGAAGTTTTTAGTTAGTGAAGACCTTGCTTTTGGATAGACGTTCACTAACTATAAACTTCTGTAAAAAAAATATGCTCTGTGCTTATATAGAGCCCTATTCAATTGGCGAAATCGCAATTTAATAAGGCTGTATATCGGCTATATTCCAAAATACAATAACTAACGACGATTATGCAGAGCTTGCAACCAAAGTAATATTAACATCCAAAAATAAAGATGCATTGCTTCTGAATAATGAAATATTCAAATTAATAGATACACCAATTTTTTTTATCACAGTGATGATTGTGTACTTGGTGGTGACAAAGAAACTCAGACAAACTTTTCAAATTAATTTATTAATTCATTAACTTCATCTGGAATGCCACCACATATTTTGCAGCTAAAAAAAGGTGCAATTGTCATGTTACTGCAAAATATGAACCCCAAAAAAGGACTATGTAATGGGACCAGATTAATTGTTCAAGAATTAAAAGACCATTTCATAAATGCAGAAATTCTTAATGGTACCCATAAAAGTGAAATAGTTTTCATACCAAGAATAGATTTGGCACCAAGTAAAAGTAGCTTACCTTTTGTACTTCAGAGAAGACAATTTCCCATCATCATGGCAATTGCCATGACCATTAATAAATCACAAGGACAAACTTTTAAATCCGTTGGAATCTTTTTAGAAGAACCAATATTTGCCCATGGCCAATTGTATGTTGCATTTTCAAGATGCAAGAATCCAGAGGAAATTAAAGTTTATATTGAAAAAAAACAAAGTCAGGGTGATTTATTAGATGATGGTCGTAATTTTACAAAAAACATTGTCTACTATGAAGTACTGTAAATTAAATTAGAAAAAAGAATAACAATACAACTAATCTTCAAATAACCCAATTAAAAAAGCAGCAGTGCTGTATGAGAAATTTCCCGAAAATACCACAACAAATATAAAGAACAGTGGATTTATTTTGAGGGCGTAATTTTATGTCACTCTGACTCTTTTTAGAAAACCACTATTTCGCTCAGGAAACTCTATAAAATGGCAAAAAAACATAGAGAACAGTGGTAATACCCGACGGACGAATTTGATGTCTGGCGGTCTCTTTGTAGAGGACCACTATTTCACATAGGAAACTCTATGTGCCATTTTCAATCACTACAAGTAAACAAAAAACAAGTGAAACCCCCCCAAAACAAAACAACAACAATAAACAGTGGTTATATCCCATAGCCAAAATTACAAGTCTGATGGGCTTTTTTTAAAGGGAACCACTTCGACATACAAAACAAAAAAAGATTGGAATGTCTTGGAAGTGAATTTCGCCAGGATTGGCCCCACAAAACAGTTGCATTTTCTTAAATTTCCTGTTTCAATTTTAATACATTAAGTTCATGTTTGTAATGTTAAAATTCTGTTTTCCAATGACTATAAAGTTGTTTCATTGTATGTAATTAAGGGTTCATGTTAGTAGGAGGATGATCATTTGTTGTAAAATGTAAATGTTTAATTACATAGAGAGTATTGATCCAAGGAGTAATCCGATCTCCAGTTTTTGGTGTCAGTACGGAATTAATTTTTTTGCCCGCTTTGAAACAATTGACCAAGTTTCACTGGGGTTTTTTTGGTTTGCCTTCCTCTGGATTCAATATTCAAGATCACTGTATTTTTTGACAATTTATGTTTAAATGTTATCACATTACGTTAATGTTTGCATTTTTAACATTGTATTTTACAATGTTTGAAAAGTTGCTTTATTGGATGTTATTAATGGTTTATGTCAGTAGGAGCATAATCATAATCATCAGTTCAAATTTTAAATGTATAATTAAATAGACATGATTTATCCAGGGAGTAATCCGATCGCCAGTTACTGGGTTCAGGAAGGAATTAATTTCCTCCCCTTTGATAAAATTGGCTAAGTTTCAATGGGGGGTTTTACTGTTTGCCTTCCTCTGGATTTAATACCTATGTGCTTTACCAGTAGTTCAACTGAAAGTTGCATGTTAAGAAGCATTCTGTAATGGTTTAAAATACTCATTCATACAAAGTTAACTTATTGTTATGTTACTCATGTATAGCTCAGAGTTAAAAATGTTAGTATTGTTAAAAATAATTGATTGGTTGACCACTGTTTCCAATATAAGTTGCATGTTACAAAGCTTTATGTAATGGTTTATAATACATATTCATACAAATTTCATCCATTGTTATATTATTACTGCATACATGACAATTAAAAAGGTCAATATGGTTTAATAGTTGTTGAAATACAAGTTGAATGTTAAAAAAATTAAAAACATATTATAATTGTTGTACTTCTTTGTAGATAACAAAACGTTTACGAGTGTCAGAGACTCACATTGTGTGGCAAACAGCATTCCCAGCTTTAAAATGTTATTGACTGTCATTTTTTGACAGGCAAGTCACTAGTAAAATTATATATTTGCTCTACATGACACTTTATGTTAATTTTGCACAATATAGTGAATTTATTTCTATATTCAAACCATGGCTTACATTTAACCCATGCATTTCTATTCAACTGCGATACTTTAGTAAACGTTCAAAGATCCTACAACATTGAGAACAATACTCAAGTGGCAGACATTCCCATCTGCTCACAAGATGATTTTGTACAACCTACAACCTAATCTCTTTTATTTCTTTAGTTATTGAATTCAATGTTGTTTCTCTAAATCTTGTTTAGGAATATTGGTACTAAAGCATAGTAACAGTATCACTACCTACTCAAGTCTCAAATCCACAAATAAGCAATTTAAAAATATTAGTTTTAAAAGTTATTTCTGAGTAATATTGATCCCAGGACTTAAGGGGTTATTAAATATCATATAACCCACATGGACTAAAACAGATGATCTAATGCATTTTATAGATTGTTAGATTGCTTGATTATGAGCCCGATCTACAAATATTACTTATCGGCACTAATTAATTCTTAGCCTCCGATTGCAGATTACGTGTAAAATGTTTTACTGAAATCCTGATGATGGTCTCTCATTTACTATTGGCAGAGTCGAAGAAATACATTATGTACTTGCTTACATATTGACAGATCTTATAATCACGCACCCTGAAGTCCGACTTAAAAAGGCAGGGTTTACAAGTTCAGCCTTAAAGTTGGAATTTGGGAGCTGAAGTCAATAGAAAACATCTAAACATTTATTTAAAAAGAAAGCAGCTACATTTGCGAGCAGCTAATAGAATATGGCCCTATGTTTGTAATGTTCCTTTAAAGCTGCCTATTAAAACTTTAAAGTTTAAAACATATTTGTTTCTCTTTTGTAACATGCTCCCCACTAGCCCAACAGCCATTACATTCATGGCTGGAATTCTCATAAAAAATGTTTCCTTGTTATTAAAAAAGCAATAACTGAAGTTCACAAACTCAACACCAGGATGTTTTGTTCAAAGCCTATTACTGATTCTAACAGGCAAATTGTAAATACCATAAGACTGTCATAGACTGTATTTTATTACATAGTTACATAGGGCCTCATTCTATTACCGGCCGTAGGAGATGCGGGGCCGCAAGGACCGGCCGCAAGCTATTCTGCTATTCTATTCCCCTCCGGCCGGGGATTCCGGCAGGCTTGCGGCCAGCGCCTTGCTATCCCTTGCGGTCGCACGCGCCGGAGGAAAGCCTTTCATCTAAAACGGCCGCAAGAGTTTCGGCCGCAAGAAAAGCCCGGTTGCTATTCTTTTGCTCCGGGAACCATCTCTGCAAGGCTAGAAGCAAGCCGCAGCTTACTTGCAGGAAAAAGGTCCCGCTAGCACCAATTAAGCACATTATAAAGCCAAAATAAAGCCATCCTGCACTCTGAGGAGACTAAAAAGTGATTTTTTGTGTTAGCAAAAATAGCACAACATTCCCCTACACTCATATCCGTAAAAAACGTATTTTTTAATTTATGTCAAAAATCCATGTAAAAACTCCAGAGTGCTTGGAGCACCTCAGACCCGCCCACGCTGCGGACGGAAAATAAACAGTTAATTTAAACTCCGGTTTGGGCTGATGTGCAAGCTTGAGAGGGGGTTACTATTAATCCTCATGTCCCCCAATATGATCCCTAGCATTTACAGAGCTTTACAGAGCTGTCTTGAATTTATTTTTGACTTTTTAGATTTCAGAGCTTACGGCCGGTTGCAAGATTTACGGCCGGCCGTAAGAGGAGATCCTTGCGGGGCCGTTTAATTGAATTGCGAAGTAACAGGACCCCCGCAAGGAATCGCAGCCTTACGGACGGTTTACGGACGATAATAGAATGAGGCCCATAGTAATTAAGGTTGAAAAAAGACTTTCAGTCTATCAAGTTCAACCTTTTAAGATCTTCTCTGATCTGCAATATGCAGATTAAATATTAATTAATTAGTTGTTAATTAATTATTAATCAATTATTTTTTTTAAAAAATTTAATTTTAATTATTAATTAATCCAGAGGAACGCAAACAGAAAAAAACTCAAGTGAGACTTAGCCAATCATCTCAAAAGGAAAAAAATAATAATTCCTTCCTGACAGATACTGGCTATCGGATTTCTCCCTGGATCAATACTGTCTCTCTAATTATCCATGATAACCCCGAATTCCATTTTTAATTAGAAATAAACCCAGTTCCCTTTTAAATTTATCTATCGAATCCGCTGTCAACACCTCCTCTGGTAGAAAATTCCACAGATTAACCACCCTTAATGTGAAGAACCGTTTTCTTTCTTTAAGGTGGAATTTTTTTTTACTTCTAACCTCAAGGGATGTCCTCTTGTCAGTTGAAAACCTCTTGGCACAAAAAGCTCCCTTGACAAATCTTTATACTGACCCTGGATGTATTTATATAAGGTAATCATATCTCCTCTTAGACACCTTTTTTCTAGAGAAAATAAAAAATGGGGTTTGTCTTTCTTCATAACTTAGCCCCTCGGGGGGCGTGGCCTAACGGGGGAAGCAGAAAGACGTCCATGAGCGCAGCTCCTACCCAAAAGGAGAGAATCCAAGGCAATCTGCCCTATTCCCCACGTCAAAAAGAAAATCTGAACCCACCACAGACACAAGGAGGGTCTGATGGTTCGTCCGATACTTGTATCGCGGAGATAGAGGAAATTTGATGTGCCGCGTGGTTGAGGCCTACTACATCAGGCCTCCCCGGCGAATAGCACAACTGGTGCCCGCCGGCATACCCCAACGCAACCCATCGGAGCCTACTAAGGGTGACCCAAAGCACCCTAAAGCCAGCACACAACCCCCAACAGCCAAATCCTACCTCGGATGCTGCAAAAGCGGTCGAGGTCCAATCCATCTGGCCTCCCGCCGCACCGGAGCAGGAGAGAGACAAAGGGTCCGGACAACAAGGAGAGGCTGCTTCTGGAGGTAAGCTCACAAGCACCCCCACTCACTCCCCACGCATAAGCCCCTGGGAGAAGGGAAACCCAGCACCCTAGCTCCAAAACAAGCACAACACCAGGCAAATAAAGATCAAAGAGGGCAGGAGCAAGCTAAATAGTATCTGACCCTCACACACTGCCACAGGAACGGGGCCTTCATAGCATCAGTGGTTGACTGAGCAAGATTTAAAGGAGAGACTCCAGCCTTACTAATCAAACTAACATGAGGACCTAAACACAGTGAATGCCAAGACTGTTCTCCCAAACCACACTGTGCTATATACAAAACCACTAGGGATTAAATACACCCTAGAAACAGTTCATAAAACCAGCATCTGCCCTAACTTTACAGAGGGCAACAGACCACGAGGACATGCTACAGAACAGGTGGCTAGCTCATGCAAAGAAAGACACGCCGGGTCTGTAACTTGGCAAACATTACAAAGAGCATGATGCAATAACTCACTGAACTATGCTAGCCACTTGCAGTAGCCTGCTTCCAGAAAAGCAATAGCCTACTTGAACTTTCACGCTCAACTCAGAAAATAACCTAGCCTGCTTCACCTACACTCAGAGTTAGCAGACGGTAACCCCTATAGATCAAACAATCAGGTCAAGACGGCAGCATGGCGGCTCGCAGCAGCACCAAACCCAAGAAAAATCAAGCGAGTAGAAACATACAGGAATTTTACAAAGCACCAATTGATACGCCAACATCCTCGCATAACCCAAGCTCGCCGGCCAGAGAGGGGTAACCTGAAATAGTACACGCTCAGGTGGAACTAACAGACAGATACATGGAGAAAATAAAGTTAATGATGCAAGAACTAATGACGACTGCTATTACAGACCTTAAAAAGGAGCTACACAGCCTGGGACAAAGAGCGCAGCTATTAGAAGAGCAAACAGACCAGATAGCAGAAGCCCAGATGTATGACCAAGAAGTGTTGGGGCAACATTCCCTACAGATAAAAGAGCTGACAGATAAGGTGGAAGACCCAATATAAGACTAAGAAATGTCCCATACAGCATATCAGATGTACTGAAATATTCAAGAGAGGTCATCCTGGGGATTATTCCCACAAGCAGTGAAGCAGACTGGGTCATTGAAAGAGCGCATAGGGCCTTGGGCCCGACAAAGGCTAACAATCAACCTAAGGACATAATAATAAGGTTCGCTAACCAAAGTGCTAGAGACCTCATACTCACAGCGGCGAGGAAGTTCAAAGAAATCAAGAGCCCGGATAACTCTTCTATAGAAATCTACATGGACTTGGCTCCGGCCACGCTGCAAAAAAGAAAGGAGATGAAACCCGTTCTGGAAACATTATCCAGCCACAAAATCCTCTACAAGTGGGGCTTCCCATTTTCACTAATATTCCAGCGAGGCGGATCCACCTACAGAGTACACACAGTGGAAGAAGCTGAGGTCCTCTTGAGAAAGCTGAATATGTTAGCAGTCGATGATGTCGAGGATAGGAGAAGTCCAGGGCCCAGGGCTGGCCCTACCAGGATGTGGCAAATTTCGACCAAAAGGACAAGAACATCAGCCTCTAATAGGTGGCTCTCTTTAGGGCAGCAAACAGGAAGAGTCCTGGAGGCCGATCTGTCAGCCAATGACGAGGAACCAGATGCCGAACACTAAGGAAGAGTATTGGACACTTGTTTTTCTTTCCTCCCAAGCAGGTTGAGCAGTGGAAGAAGGCAGCAATTAGTTAGACTAAATAAGCTATATGTAAGATGATTAGAATGTTATTTACAAGTTTTCAGAAATAGCAGCAGCGGAGCTCCTGAGGTGGCTTAAGATTGAAGATTAGGGAGGGCTTAGAGCCCCCAAATACTTCCCAGGTAGAACCCCCAAGCGGGAAACCTCTCCCTAAGAGGCCAAACCCAGTTCCGGGTATAACGACAACAGGCCTCAAAATAAGGGAAAAGTTAGGGAGGCAGGAAAACTACCAAGTTGTTAGAAAATGTTTATACAATTTTATTACATTGTTAGAACTGAACCTCTGTATCTTTTTTGCATTTCTTCCTAGTCTGTCCAGTTTGCAGGTGGCCTCGGCGCCCGAGGCACTCAAGGGCCTTCAGCATCCTCAAACCAGGTAACCTAGCCATCACACACTCCCTACAAAGAACTACACAGCCGACTACACGAAAAAAAAAATGGCTAAAGTAGAGAAAACTTTCTAACACATAACGTTAGGGGTTTTAACTCCCAATTTAAAAGACGCAAGGCCTTCTTATTTTACCAAAAAATTCCATCCATCCGTTATATTTATGCAAGAAACCCATTTCGCCCAACGCAAAGTACCCACTTACCTACACAAGGAATATCCAGTATTTTTCACATGCAACCAGAAAAGCAAAAAAGCAGGCCTAGCTACATTAATACACAGTGATTTCCCATTTGTAGTAGAAAAACAAACCAAGGACAAAGAGGGCAACTATTTAATAATAACTGGAACCATCCTAAATCTTAGAATATCACTGGTAAATGTCTATGCCCCCACTACAGCGCCAACTAAAGCGTTCATTAAATTGCTGAACACTCTGAAGCAGAAAGACTGGGGCAAAATCATACTAGGAGGTGATATTAACTTCGCTCTTGAGCCCTCTGTAGACAGATCAAGAGTAAACCAAACCACACGAAACTTGAGACAACTTAATACAATCCATACACAACTAAGGGAGCTAGGGTTGACTGACGCCTGGAGGGGACTTCTCCCCTCGGAAAGAGAATACTCCTATTACTCTCCAACACACAATTCATACTCCAGGATTGATGTACTCCTGACATACACCTCACTTTTTGACCACACAGTAGATGCCCAGATTTACCCCTGCCCATAGTCTGACCATGCGGTAGTGAACATGAAAATTCAGCTAGGTCTTCACATCCCTTGGGAAGTGGAGTTTAAATGAGGCACTACTAGCCAACCCAGGAACGCTAACACAAATAGAACATGACATTCAAGAATACTTTACGCTAAACTTGGTCCCCGGGGCAAATATGGGGTGGGTATGGGTGGCGCACAAAGCTTACATTAGAGGAGCCCTGATCAAATTGGCAGCTGCCAGAAAGAAATTGTACATTCAGAAAGAAAATGCATTATTCAAAAAATTGCAGTATTTGGACAGGGCAACTCAGGCCAAAGTCCCATGGGTCTCCAGAACCCAACTGGACAACACCAGATTAGAACTAGACGTGGTCCTAGCCGACAAAACAGAACAAGCCCTTAGAAAGACTAGGCATAAATTCTACGCCCAAGGTAATAAGCCCTCCCCTATGCTCGCACGCAGACTCAACCTAAGGAAAAACTTAACCCACATCACCAAAATTAAAACAGAAAGTGGAGCTATCACAATGAACCAGTCGGAAATAAAAAAAACATTTCATAAGTGCTTCCAAGAAATATATTCATCAAAAACGAAAGCCAATAACTTCATAGTACAGGACTTTCTCAACAGCTTAGACATTCCCAAAATCTCCGGGGGGGGGGGGGACTTAGACTTTCTAAATGCAGATATAACCCCGTCTGAAGTTATCGACACTATCAAAACTCTTAAGGCAGGGAAAGCCCCTGGTCCGGACGGTTTCTCGAATTTATATTATAAAAGCCTTGCAAACCTCCTGGCCCCACATTTAAGCAATTTATTTAACGAGATTGTTTCAGGGAAAACAATGCCACCCAAACTAAATCAGGCAGATGTAATCTTTATACCTAAACCAGGGAGGGATGCGTTTAATCCAAGGAATTATAGGCCAATATCCCTCCAAAATGGGGACATTAAAGTCCTAGCTAAACTAATGGCTTCAAGAGTAGCTAATTTCCTTCCCAAACTAATACTCAAAGACCAAGTGGGCTTTGTGCCATACAGACAGGCCGGGGACAACATACGACGCATACTAAATGTTACCCATATAGCTAAAAAAGCGAATGTACCACTCAGCATGGTAGCCTTAGACTTAGAAAAGGCATTTGACTCGGTTGAATGGCCCTACCTGCATGCGGTACGAGATAAATTCGGCATCAGAGGCAAATTCACAAACTTAGTAAACACACTGTATAATACCCCGGCGGCCAGCCTGAAGCTCCCGGGGGATAATAGAGATCTCATTAACATTCAAAGAGGAACGAGGCAGGGATGCCCCCTGTCCCCATTACTATTCGCACTAGCCATTGAACCCCTTGCACAAGCCATTAGGACATGCCTTAAAATACAGGGAATAGAAGTAGGATGCCAACAAATGAAATGCTGCCTGTTTTCAGATGACATTTTGTGTACGTGTACAAACCCGGTAACCTCAATAGCAGCCCTAATGGATTTAATGTCCCGCTTTGGGAACTTATCAGGACTTAAAGTTAATGCAGATAAATCTGAAATACTATGCAAAAGAGTACCCTCAGACCAGGAACAAGCCCTAAAAGATAGATACTCATTCTCATGGCCAAGGGAAAGCATCAAATACCTGGGAGTTAATCTCAACCCCGGGATGGCAGCACTATACAAAGAAAACTACACCCGCCTCTACAAAAAACTACAAGCTGATCTACTTAGGTGGAATAGATACAACCTGTCATGGGTACCAAAATATTGTCCTGTGGATCCTATTTAGGAATCCTTGAACAACCAACCAAGGTTGTACAGAAACACCTTTTATGCAGCCTTTATTTTAATTATTATTGCCACATACTAATTTTAAAAAATTCAATCTTTATTTGTACATTTAAAATATTGTTAAAAATGCAACGATTAAAAAAATCATGTTAAACCCAAGGTGTTTAATCCTTTGTGTTTTTTGACGTCCAGCAAATTATTAGAGGTTTATTTAAGTTTTATTTTTGTTGTTATTATATTCTTTGCTTTGATCACAGCTTTTTTATTTAATTACTTTATTATGCTCAAGTCAATAAAAGATTTGGTTTTTCAATTCAATTGTATTTGTGTATTTTTGGGTATGTTTCCTTAGTCAAATCCTTATCAGGTACCCTGGATTTTAATTAACATAAGATTAATTTTTTTACATAAGATTAAGATAAGGTTGTATAATCCTTTTGTCTGTTGTATAGTTTTGTTTATTCATACAGCACTTCACTGGAGTATATGTTTTAAGTGCCTTTGCATTTCTTTTGTGTTAATCTTTTGTCCTGTTTATTTATGTTAATTCGGAATTCTATTTCTTAAAGTGCATTATAATTCAAGTTGTGTTATTCAAAAATTCTTATCTTAAAGTGCTTGTGCTATTTGACTTTGTGCTTATTTCTTCTTACCTCGTGACTGTTAGTCTGTCACAGTCACTACTTTACCTTATTCATTTATAGTGCTAATACTGTGCTATTTTTAAACAATGTATACACTCCTGATTATGCTGTTTCTTAAACTATATATTTCCTAAATGCTTCTGTCTATTGTTTTTTAGAAGGAGGTTGTGTCCTCCTTTTTCTTCAGTTTTTTTGCTTTAATTATGCTTTTACTCCTTTTTCCTTTTTCTTGCTTTTCTATTTCCTTATTCTTGTATATTACTCTATTGTTACTATATTGAGACTTTATGGTGAAGGAATTGGCTTTCTATCTTTCTTTTTAGTTAGTAGTGGACCTGGAGCTTTTGAGCTGTATCTATCATGCTCCACGCTATATTGGCGTGGTCTGCGCTGTGATCGCGCTTACTGATGACGTCACAATCTCCCGACGCGCGTTTCGTGAGGCTCTATCAGTCTCTCACTCATCAGGGGCACAATGCTGCCTTCTCTGTGGAGCTATTTATAGTTTCTATGGCAATTAGTTAACTCTTTGTGTTCCATAGTTTCTATGGCAGTTAGTTAACTCTTTGTGTTCCTGAATGTTTTTGTGCATGCTTTATTTTCATATGTTGCTTTTGACTTTCTTTTTTACTATATTATCTTTATATTATTTAAATAAGTATAATGATTTTGAATAAGGAAATTACTTTCAAAGTAATACTTTTAACTTGCTAGCATTAGTATGGCTTTGTATTATTTTATTAAAACTTTGTTTGCTAAACATATTATTTGATTTTAAATTATAATTATTTTGCATACCATGTTAATTTATTTGTTATCTAATCCGGATACTTATTTTTATTTTTTATTTTGCTATATTCTTTATTGTTTATTTATATTTCATTATTTGTTTGTTTATGTTATTTATTTATTTATTTATTTATATGCTTTTATTTTATTTATGTTTTATATTTATTATTATTATTATATTAATGACTTTTATAGATAAAGATGGGTTTCTAATTACATCTTTTAATTTTTCTTATCTTTTATCAAAAGTTGTTTTTTTTTTATTTTTTTTTTTTTTTTGTATTTTGTTTTATTAGTAATTCTTTCAAATGAATACTATATATATATACATTCTTCTGTTAAACTTTTGTATCCTATTCATATATTAAATCTAGGTATTTTTCATAAGAGGTTTTTTTCAAATGAATGCTGTATATGTAAATTCTTCATTTAAACCCTGTGTTTTTTTTGTATCCAATTGAAATATCCATTTTGCCTCTTGACACAGTAGGTGTTTATCCCAATCTCCTCTTCTTGCTGTTTTTGGTATGTGGTCAATACCTATGAATTTCAAACAGTATGGATTATTGTTGTGATGATGACGTACATGTTTTGCTATTGGGGTATCTTTTAAATGTAAAACATCATTGACATGTTCTAATACACGGCGTCTTAACTGTCTTTTGGTTTTGCCTGTGTATTTTTTATTACATGAGCAAATTATTTGGTAGATAACACCTTCAGTTAGACAATTTATATTGTGTCTTATCTTATAATTCTTTAATCCTGTTGCATCTTGAAATTCTGTGGTTTTTAATAAAAATGGACATGCTTTACATTTGCCGCATGCTTTACATCCTTTTTGGCCTTCTATTAGCCAGTTCCTCTTATTTTTCTTTTCTTCATAGTGGCTATGTACCAGGAGATCTTTTAGTTTTTTTGCTCTTCTGTATGTAATTGTACTTTGTTCTGTAAGTACTTCATCCAGATCTCTGTCTAATTTCAAGATGTTCCAGTGTTTTTGCAATATAGATCTTATTTGTTGGGATTGACTGGAGAAGTTTGTGATGAATCGTATAGGTTGTTGTTTTTTGTCTCTTTTATTTTCAACCAATAGTTGATTTCTATCCTGTGTTAAGGCCCTATGGTATGCTTTCTTCAACACTTTTTTTGTGTATCCTCTTTGAATGAATCTTTCCTGTAGTTCTTTAGCTTGTATTTTGAATTCTTGTTGACTGCTACAGTTTCTTTTTATAAGTAAATACTGTCCTGTTGGTATGGCTTTCTTTGTTGAAATTGGATGGTGACTCTTCCAATGTAACAACGAGTTTGTTGCTGTTGTTTTTCTATAAGTTCTTGTTGCTAGTTCTTTTTTGGAATTTACATAGATGCTTAAATCAAGGAATGTCACTATTTCTTTATTGAACTCATATGTTAATTTTAAATTTTGTTCATTATTATTCAATTTTTTTATGAACTCTTTGAGTTCTTCTTCAGAGCCTGACCATATGACCAATATATCGTCAATGAATCTTATCCATAGTTCTATTTTTTGTGTATAAGATTCATTGTTTTCTGAGAATACTATATTATTTTCCCAGTGGCCTAAATATAAATTTGCGTAGTTAGGGGCACACGGCGTCCCCATTGCCGTGCCCCTAATCTGTTTATACCATTGTTTGTTGAAGATAAAATAATTGTTATCCAAAACAAATTCCAATAATTTTATGGTAAATATATTTTGATTTTCATAATCCACTCCTTTAGAATCTAGGTATGCTTTCACCGCTTGTAATCCATGTTCATGTTTAATGCTTGTGTAGAGTGATTCTACATCCATTGTTACCAATAGGGAATTGTTTTGTATTGTTATTCCATCTATTCTCCTCAATGTGTCTTTTGTGTCTTTGACAAATGATGGCAGAGTTATTACATATTGCTTAAGAATTTCATCTATATATACACTTGGATATTGGGTTATGCTGTTTATCTCTGACACAATGGGTCTTCCGGGGGGATTTGTTAGGCTTTTATGTATTTTTGGTATAGAATAGAATGTGGGTATAGTTGGTCTTCTGTTTATAAGGAATTTCTTTTCTATTGTTGTTATTAATTCCATTTCTTTTGCTTCTTCCACTATTCTTTCTAACCTTTTTATACATTCATCTGTTGGATCCTCCTTAAGTTTCAGATAACATTCTTTATCATCTAGTAATTTTTGAGTTATTGCTATATAGTCTGTGGTATTTAATTCCACTATATTGCCTCCTTTATCTGAAGGCTTTATAATGATATTTTCATTTTTCTGTAATTCTTTTAATGCTTGTTGTTCTTTTCTACTCAAATTATTACTTGATGTATATTTAGGAGTATTTTTATCCAATTCTTTAAGTTCTTTTGTTACTAGTTCCACAAAGATTTCTAGTGGTGGACAGAGTGAGAAGTTTGGTGTAAACTTACTAGGTATATACACTCTCCCTTTTTTCTCTTCGTTTTCTCTTTGTTGTTTTTCAAAGTCTTTTAGGCATTCTTGTTCTCTGTTTGTTAAACCTATTTGACTTAGGTATTTCTGTCTTGTTGAATTGTGATATTTGTGAATTGCCAACTTTCGGGCAAATAAATTAAGATCTTTTACTTGTTCAAACAGTTGAAATCTCGCTGTTGGTGAGAATGTTAGGCCTAGACTTAATACTCTTGTTTGTTCTTTATTTAAGGGAGATTTGGATAAATTATATACTTGTAAGTTATCATATTGATTAGTCTTTATTGTGGTTGTTGATGATTCCAAACTCTCTTGTCTTTTGGTTCTCTGAGTGGCATTTGATTGTTCTTTCTTTTGGTTCCTATGGATAAAAAACTTCTCTCATTTCTATTGGCATTAGTTCTTTTTTTAGAGAAGGTATCACTTATTTCATTGTCAGAAGGTTCTGTGTCAGTTGCACTACTCTGACGTGAGTATCTTTGTTGTGAATAAATCTTTTTTTGCACTGTTTGGTAAGCTTTACCATTTTCAAAGTCTTTTGTGTCTCTTATAAAGTTTTTCCTTTTTCTCTCTTTTAACTCATCCTTAAATGCATTGATTTCTCTTGTGAGCTTTTCTTGTAACTCTATAAATTCTTTATGTGTCTCATATTTTCTAGATTGTTCTTTTAATTTTAGAATGTTGTTATTAGTTTCTTCCAACAGTACTTTTTCTTTGGGTATAATCAGCCTCATTAGCTCTAAAGTGCATGTTGTCATTATTTTTTCCCATTGTTGTGTGAATTCACTATCTTGTATATAATTAGGTGGGTTTAGCCTTACTCTCAATCCTCTTGGTACTATTGCATTTTTTATGTAGTTACTTAAACTTGTAATTTCCCACCACTTTTGTAACTGTATTTTTTGTTTATGTAATAATTGGCTTTGTATTTCTTTAAATGTTAAATCTTTTATTCTATATTCTCGTGTTAAGTTCATTTGAAATACCTCTTCTGCCTCTGCAGTTAGTAGGCCAAAGTCAAACATTCCTTCTGAATTCATTGTATATCTTATAGATCAAGAATGGGATTTTCTCCCTGCAGTTACTTATAATACTCAAAAAAATGATCTTAGTTTATTTTTTGGGGCCTAGGTGTTATTACTTAAATGCGTACCAAAATATTGTCCTGTGGATCCTATTTAGGAATCCTTGAACAACCAACCAAGGTTGTACAGAAACACCTTTTATGCAGCCTTTATTTTAATTATTATTGCCACATACTAATTTAAAAAAATTCAATCTTTATTTGTACATTTAAAATATTGTTAAAAATGCAACGATTAAAAAAATCATGTTAAACCCAAGGTGTTTAATCCTTTGTGTTTTTTGACGTCCAGCAAATTATTAGAGGTTTATTTAAGTTTTATTTTTGTTGTTATTATATTCTTTGCTTTGATCACAGCTTTTTTATTTAATTACTTTATTATGCTCAAGTCAATAAAAGAATTGGTTTTTCAATTCAATTGTATTTGTGTATTTTTGGGTATGTTTCCTTAGTCAAATCCTTATCAGGTACCCTGGATTTTAATTTACATAAGATTATTTTTTTTACATAAGATTAAGATAAGGTTTTATAATCCTTTTGTCTGTTGTATAGTTTTGTTTATTCATACAGCACTTCACTGGAGTATATGTTTTAAGTGCCTTTGCATTTCTTTTGTGTTAATCTTTTGTCCTGTTTATTTATGTTAATTCGGAATTCTATTTCTTAAAGTGCATTATAATTCAAGTTGTGTTATTCAAAAATTCTTATCTTAAAGTGCTTGTGCTATTTGACTTTGTGCTTATTTCTTCTTATATTACCCTTTTACCTCGTGACTGTTAGTCTGTCACAGTCACTACTTTACCTTATTCATTTATAGCGCTAATACTGTGCTATTTTTAAACAATGTATACACTCCTGATTATGCTGTTTCTTAAACTATATATTTCCTAAATGCTTCTGTCTATTGTTTTTTAGAAGGAGGTTGTGTCCTCCTTTTTCTTCAGTTTTTTTGCTTTAATTATGCTTTTACTCCTTTTTCCTTTTTCTTGCTTTTCTATTTCCTTATTCTTGTATATTACTCTATTGTTACTATATTGAGACTTTATGGTGAAGGAATTGGCTTTCTATCTTTCTTTTTAGTTAGAAGTGGACCTGCAGCTTTTGAGCTGTATCTATCATGCTCCACGCTATATTGGCGTGGTCTGCGCTGTGATCGCGCTTACTGATGACGTCACAATCTCCCGACGCGCGTTTTGTGAGGCTCTATCAGTCTCTCACTCATCAGGGGCACAATGCTGCCTTCTCTGTGGAGCTATTTATAGTTTCTATGGCAATTAGTTAACTCTTTGTGTTCCATAGTTTCTATGGCAGTTAGTTAACTCTTTGTGTTCCTGAATGTTTTTGTGCATGCTTTATTTTCATATGTTGCTTTTGACTTTCTTTTTTACGATATTATCTTTATATTATTTAAATAAGTATAATGATTTTGAATAAGGAAATTACTTTCAAAGTAATACTTTTAACTTGCTAGCATTAGTATGCCTTTGTATTATTTTATTAAAACTTTGTTTGCTAAACATATTATTTGATTTTAAATTATAATTATTTTGCATACCATGTTAATTTATTTTTTATCTAATCCGGATACTTATTTTTATTTTTTATTTTGCTATATTCTTTATTGTTTATTTATATTTCATTATTTGTTTGTTTATGTTATTTATTTATTTATTTATATGCTTTTATTTTATGTATGTTTTATATTTATTATTAATATATTAATGACTTTTATAGATAAAGATGGTTTTCTAATTACTTCTTTTAATTTTTCTTATCTTTTATCAAAAGTTGTTTTTTTTAATTTTTTTTTTAATTTTGTATTTTGTTTTATTAGTAATTCTTTCAAATGAATACTATATATATACATTCTTCTGTTAAAGTTTTGTATCCTATTCATATATTAAATCTAGGTATTTTTCATAAGAGGTTTTTTCAAATGAATGCTGTATATGTAAATTCTTCATTTAAACCCTGTGTTTTTTTTGTATCCAATTGAAATATCCATTTTGCCTCTTGACACAGTAGGTGTTTATCCCAATCTCCTCTTCTTGCTGTTTTTGGTATGTGGTCAATACCTATGAATTTCAAACAGTATGGATTATTGTTGTGATGAGGACGTACATGTTTTGCTTTTGGGGTATCTTTTAAATTTAAAACATCATTGACATGTTCTAATACACGGCGTCTTAACTGTCTTTTGGTTTTGCCTGTGTATTTTTTATTACATGAGCAAATTATTTGGTAGATAACACCTTCAGTTAGACAATTTATATTGTGTCTTATCTTATAATTCTTTAATCCTGTTGCATCTTGAAATTCTGTGGTTTTTAATAAAAATGGACATGCTTTACATTTGCCGCATGCTTTACATCCTTTTTGGCCTTCTATTAGCCAGTTCCTCTTATTTTTCTTTTCTTCATAGTGGCTATGTACCAGGAGATCTTTTAGGTTTTTTGCTCTTCTGTATGTAATTGTACTTTGTTCTGTAAGTACTTCATCCAGATCTCTGTCTAATTTCAAGATGTTCCAGTGTTTTTGCAATATAGATCTTATTTGTTGGGATTGACTGGAGAAGTTTGTGATGAATCGTATAGGTTGTTGTTTTTTGTCTCTTTTATTTTCAACCAATAGTTGATTTCTATCCTGTGTTAAGGCCCTATGGTATGCTTTCTTCAACACTTTTTTTGTGTATCCTCTTTGAATGAATCTTTCCTGTAGTTCTTTAGCTTGTATTTTGAATTCTCCGTGTATTAGAACATGTCAATGATGTTTTAAATTTAAAAGATACCCCAATAGCAAAACATGTACGTCATCATCACAACAATAATCCATACTGTTTGAAATTCATAGGTATTGACCACATACCAAAAACAGCAAGAAGAGGAGATTGGGATAAACACCTACTGTGTCAAGAGGCAAAATGGATATTTCAATTGGATACAAAAAAACCACAGGGTTTAAATGAAGAATTTACATATACAGCATTCATTTGAAAAAAACCTCTTATGAAAAATACCTAGATTTAATATATGAATAGGATACAAAAGTTTAACAGAAGAATGTATATATATAGTATTCATTTGAAAGAATTACTAATAAAACAAAATACAAAATAAAAAAATAAATAAAAAAAACAACTTTTGATAAAAGATAAGAAAAATTAAAAGAAGTAATTAGAAAACCATCTTTATCTATAAAAGTCATTAATATAATAATAATAAATATAAAACATAAATAAAATAAAAGCATATAAATAAATAAATAAATAACATAAACAAACAAATAATGAAATATAAATAAACAATAAAGAATATAGCAAAATAAAAAATAAAAATAAGTATCCGGATTAGATAAAAAATAAATTAACATGGTATGCAAAATAATTATAATTTAAAATCAAATAATATGTTTAGCAAACAAAGTTTTAATAAAATAATACAAAGGCATACTAATGCTAGCAAGTTAAAAGTATTACTTTGAAAGTAATTTCCTTATTCAAAATCATTATACTTATTTAAATAATATAAAGATAATATAGTAAAAAAGAAAGTCAAAAGCAACATATGAAAATAAAGCATGCACAAAAACATTCAGGAACACAAAGAGTTAACTAACTGCCATAGAAACTATAAATAGCTCCACAGAGAAGGCAGCATTGTGCCCCTGATGAGTGAGAGACTGATAGAGCCTCACGAAACGCGCGTCGGGAGATTGTGACGTCATCAGTAAGCGCGATCACAGCGCAGACCACGCCAATATAGCGTGGAGCATGATAGATACAGCTCAAAAGCTCCAGGTCCACTACTAACTAAAAAGAAAGATAGAAAGCCAATTCCTTCACCATAAAGTCTCAATATAGTAACAATAGAGTAATATACAAGAATAAGGAAATAGAAAAGCAAGAAAAAGGAAAAAGGAGTAAAAGCATAATTAAAGCAAAAAAACTGAAGAAAAAGGAGGACACAACCTCCTTCTAAAAAACAATAGACAGAAGCATTTAGGAAATATATAGTTTAAGAAACAGCATAATCAGGAGTGTATACATTGTTTAAAAATAGCACAGTATTAGCACTATAAATGAATAAGGTAAAGTAGTGACTGTGACAGACTAACAGTCACGAGGTAAAAGGGTAATATAAGAAGAAATAAGCACAAAGTCAAATAGCACAAGCACTTTAAGATAAGAATTTTTGAATAACACAACTTGAATTATAATGCACTTTAAGAAATAGAATTCCTAATTAACATAAATAAACAGGACAAAAGATTAACACAAAAGAAATGCAAAGGCACTTAAAACATATACTCCAGTGAAGTGCTGTATGAATAAACAAAACTATACAACAGACAAAAGGATTATAAAACCTTATCTTAATCTTATGTAAAAAAATTAATCTTATGTAAATTAAAATCCAGGGTACCTGATAAGGATTTGACTAAGGAAACATACCCAAAAATATACAAATACAATTGAATTGAAAAACCAAATCTTTTATTGACTTGAGCATAATAAAGTAATTAAATAAAAAAGCTGTGATCAAAGCAAAGAATATAATAACAACAAAAATAAAACTTAAATAAACCTCTAATAATTTGCTGGACGTCAAAAAACCCAAAGGATTAAACACCTTGGGTTTAACATGATTTTTTTAATCGTTGCATTTTTAACAATATTTTAAATGTACAAATAAAGATTGAATTTTTTTAAATTAGTATGTGGCAATAATAATTAAAATAAAGGCTGCATAAAAGGTGTTTCTGTACAACCTTGGTTGGTTGTTCAAGGATTCCTAAATAGGATCCACAGGACAATATTTTGGTACGCATTTAAGTAATAACACCTAGGCCCAAAAAAATAAACTAAGATAATTTTTTTGAGTATTATAAACAACCTGTCATGGACAGGAAGAATAAACGCCTTTAAAATAAACATGTTACCCAAAATATTATACTTATTTAGAACACTCCCAATTCAGATACACAAAGGAGATCTAGACGGGTTCCAAAAGGCGGTATTTAGATTCATCTGGCATCATAAACGCCTGAGAATCAACAAGTCCTTAATGTATAGAGACAGAGAAGCAGGGGGGTTGGCTTGTCCAAATTTTATACACTACTTCAGGGCAGCCCAGCTTTCCTTCATACCACAAGCCCACTCCAGAGAACACCAACCAATATGGGTATTCATTGAGAACTACCAAATGAACCCCTACAAATGGGACAATATCATTTGGTCCCCGACACTCCCCATGCTGTCAAAATCAGGCTTCCATAATCCAATGATTAAGGTATCCTTGCAGGTGTGGAGGGGGGTGAACTCCAAGCGTCAGTTGGCAAATATCCTTTCTTATCAAACGCCCGTCTTCTCAGGGTCCCAGATAGCGGGGGAGCTAGGAGGAGACTCAAAAGCATGGTGGCTCTCTCGGAAACTGGACCTACTTGGGTCCTGTTTCTGCGACGGCAATCTTCTAACTTCTGAACAATTTATAATTAAGCATAATCTGCCGGACAAGGAGATATTTAATTATAACAAAATATGCCATAGAGTCCGAGATCTGGTCAAAAAGTGGGGACCCCCACAGGACACCTGGTTCTCGAAGTTATGTAGGCAGACTCCCCTAGCTAGAGGCATAATAGGCGCTATCTATTCGCTAGCTAATAAACCGCCTGCTGATCAAAAACCCAAACACGTCCTGCAATGGGAACAGGAACTGGGAATAACCTGGGACACGCAGAGATGGAGAAAAATTCAAAGAGAGCTGACTAAGGGTTCCCTCTTCTTTAGCTACCTTGAGACGGCAACTAAAGTATTACACAGGGTATACATAACGCCCAAAAGGCTAAATAAGAAATTTACATGCCCCCCCGGAATGCTTTAGGAACTGCTCAGATAGAGGAACCTTTGGCCACATCTGGTGGGACTGCCCTAAAGTACAAGCTTTGTGGTGAAGGGTTACTGCAATGATCTCTGAGGTATTAGACAGGGAAATACTAGGAATGCCGGTATCAAGCGTTAGCAAGAACCATAACAAATGGATACAAATGGTCATGCTGGCAACTAAAAGCCACATCGCAAAGAACTGGAGAACGCCTCACTTAGACCCCCATGAGGTTATAAAAAAATTAAATCACATTATGATATATGAAAGAATGACGCACTCAATAAATAACTCCCTCTCCACGTTTAGTCAAATTTGGGACAGATGGATGTAATCGGACAAAGCTATTTTAATTTAGAAAAGAAATAGAGATTGGTACACTTCAAAGGGAAGATGTAACTAAGTTAGGATGGGAGCTCCTTGCCAAGGAAATGGGTGCCTCGGGCGTTGACAGCTGCTGGTGGACTGCGCGGACTGAGGATGAAAGAGGGAGGAATATGCAAGAAGGACACAGGTAATAAGTTCATAGTTCTTTTATTTATTGTTTGTTTGATGTTATACTTCCCACATATCTAGTGCAAAAGGGGAATTCCGAGCTATATTATAATAAAAAAATAAAAAAAAAAACTATAAATTGATAGGCAACAAGCTAGCTAACATACAAGACCCTATCAGGCCTAATCTTGAAGGGAAGGAGTAGTTTGCAAATGTTTCCTGCAAAGTTAAGAAAACGGAAAATGGTTATGGTGGGCACATAGAGCAGAAATTACAATAGACAGGCCTTGACAGACAATATAGACAATAAAGTGGTAAAAGATGTCTAGAATGCTGTGTTAAAAAACCTGTCTATGCAAATGTGTATTTGACCTGCGAGTCGGATACACTACGTTAATAAATAATGCATATGTGTCAATAAAAAAGAATTTAAACAATAACTTAGCCCCTCCATTCCCCTTATTAGTTTTGTTGCCCTCCTCTGTACCTTTTCCAGCTCTAAAATGTCCTTTTTATGAAGTGGTGCCCAAAATTGTACTCCATATTCCAAATGAGGGCGTACTAGAGAATTGTATAGTGGCAGAATTATATTTGCTTCCCTTGCTTCTATACCCTTCTTAATACATGCTAATATTTTATTTGCCTTTGCAGCTGCTGCTTGGCTTTGAGCACTGTTACCTAGGTGGTTGTCCACAAGCACTCCCAAATCCCTTTCAATACACCTAGATTTGGTCCCCCACACCTTCGTATTAAATCTCATATGCCCTTTAGATGCCCATTCCTCAATTTTATGTAAACCCCTTTGGAGGGAAAGCACATCATTATCTGATTTAATTACCTTGCACAACTTCGTTTCATCAGCGAAAATGGAGACACCCCACTGCAATCCCACCTCTAAGTCATTAATAAATATATTAAAAAGGAGAGGAGCTAATACTGAACCATGAGGAACCCCCCTTACCACATTAGTCCAATCAGAGTATTTTCCATTTAGAACAACCCTTTGCTTCCTGTCTTTTAGCCAGCTCTCAATCCATGAGCAGATATTTACTGCAATTCCTGTATCTCTTAGTTTGCACAATAGTCTCCCATGTGGCACTGTATCAAAAGCCTTTGCAAAATCCAAAAAGACTACATCCACTGAGTTGCCTTGATCCAGGTTCCTACTAACCTCATAGAAACTAACTTGATTTCTTTGACATGACCTATACCTCATAAATCCTTGTTGACTCCTACTTATAATCCTGTTCAAATAGACATATTCTTGTATATTATCCCTTATTAACCCTTCTAAAAGCTTCCCCACTACAGAAGTGAGGCTCATTGGTCTATAATTCACCAGATTTGCTCTTGCTCCCTTTTTAAATATAGGTATCACATCTGCTTTTCTCCAGTCATCTGGTAAAGACCCTGTGTTGACTGAATCTTAAAAAAAAATATATAATGGTTTGGCTATTACAGAACCAAATTCCCTCAGTATCCGTTGATGTTTTCCATCAGGACTCGGGGCTTTATTAACATTTATTTTTTCAACCTCTTTTGGATTACTTCCTGTGTTAAACAATTATTTGGCAAAGGTAGTGTAGCCCCATTATGTTGCAGTGTCCCAACCACTGGTACCTCCCTTGTGTATAGCGAAGAAAATAACCTATTTACCTCATCTGCCTTTTCCTGGTCACTAATTTTCAGATGGCCTTTGTCACATTGTCATATAGCTTCTTTCCTCGTCTTCTTCCCATTAATATACTTAAACAGTATTTTAGGGTTAGTCTCTTGCAATTAATTTTTAATTTTCTATTTTAGCAAGTCTAAAAGCTCTTTTGCAAGCCTTGTTTATTTCCTTGTACTCCAGTAAAGCAGTCTCTATCCCCTCTTGTTTGTATAACTTAAATGCCTGTTTTTTACTCCATATCTTGATCTTTAAATCATAGTTAAGCAACATTTAAATGGGATTTACTCCTTTTACTTTTTTTCCCACATGGTATATGCCAATGTGTATGTATATTTAGTAAGGATTTAAATGTTGTCCATTTTAGTTCAGTGTTTTTACCTATCAGTTCTCTGTCCCAGTCAATACTTTGTATTGCTGCCCTTAGACCGTTAAAATCTGCAGTTTTAAAATTAAGAGTTGGGGTGTGGCTGCAATCAGGGCCTGCTGCTACCTCCAGTTGGAGTATTGTTTGGGAGTTTGGAGCCTGTGAAGAAGCAAAGGAAGCCTGAGACAGCTCTGTGTAGTGAGAGATGGGTCAGTAAGACCTGGAAAGCCAGTGTGGCTGAAGTGCACAGACAGCACAGTTGAGAGACTTTGAGAAAAGTGTCCAGCGTGATCGGAGAGGTCAAAGAAACACAGCTCCTCTGCAGATGAATTGCAGATCCTGAAGGGAGTGGACTCTAAAACAGGCAAGTGTGCAGGCCTGTGTTTTGGACTGTATTATGAATTACAGAGCAGAGCAGTGAGGGAACTGCAGACAAAAGTGTAGGTAGTGCTTCAAAGAGAAGCTAGGATTTACTTTCTATTTTGATTATGTTCTTTTATGCTGAGAAAAAGTTCTGTTAAACTATACAAAAGGCTCCAGAGTACTCTATTGTGGTGCTGAAAGACAATGCACGTATCCTGAGCGTGACATTGAATCTGCCACAATATACAGTATATATACACTGTATATATATACATGCGTATCCATTGTGGAGAATAATCTATGTAAAGTATATTTTCTATTTTTAATTCTCACTGAAATAAATTTCTCAAAAGCTTCTTTGTTCTGTAAAGATGAATACTTAAGTGAATTTTGGAGCTAATGGTAAAGATAAGGTTTGAAATAACAGAATACTCCTTTAAATTCCCATACATATACAGACTTTATGTCTGCAAAGATTAGCTCTCAAGATAATAAATTTCTCCTTGATGTATACATAAATACACCAACTTGCTAAGTATGTCAGGTTTATAGCTTGGTTTATAGTTTTAATGTCAAAGTTCATTACTGATTTTCTGGAAATTCTCATGAAAATTTGAAGGTCCAAGAGCTCCATCTTGTGGTTCAAGGAATGTAATGTTTATATAAAAATATATATTCACTATTAAGATTTAAATATGTGGTGACACAATGAAGAATTCTGATTGGTTGCCAAAACACATAGTGAGATTGGAATGTCTGATAAGCAGTTGAAGTTGTAGGTATAATTAGGTGGTAGAAAGAGGAAAAGGGGTCTGGAGAACAAATTAGAGGGAGAACAAGAGAGAAACAGACACATCCATGCATCTCTCAACAGACAATTTCCTGGACAGAGACACACTTTGGTAAATTCTAAAAAAGAATACTTTAAAACTATTGGGATTTTTCCTAAACACATATAAATCATAAAGATGCATTTTACAAAGAGATTTAGACAACTCACAAAGAAAAGAATTTACACACTCACATACCAAGAACTTCTCAAAAGATCCAGAATGCCAGTAATTTGATGGAACCAAAATAAAAGAACAAGGTATGATTTTAAGTATTATATTTCTCCACATTTTATTTATTTTTCATTACAATCATTTAAATATTTTATTAATATTATATAGGACCCAATGCTATATCAATATTTTCGGATATATATAAATATACCCCATAACTGGTGAATTATAAGTCGATATATAATTTTCTAGATTTAATATATCCGATAATTAATTGTAATGAAAAACATGTTCTCTGTTTAATTAGAGACAACATCTTAATTAGAGATAATACTATAATTTGAATATAAAATAATATTATATGAAAAGGGTATAATAGCTTAATAAATAGATATGGATAAATATACCAAATTAATTAAAACCATCTCTGATGTCATAATCTAGCATATATAATTATAGTAAGCATATTGTGCATGTCTTATCATCTGATTATGCGGATAATATAATAATAACTAACAATTTATAATTGATTTACCTTGATATATCTGTTACAATTGTTAACCCAACTTGTTATTAAAATATACTGTATTATTATTTTTATTCCTTTATAATAAATATATTCTCACATAATACAGTTCTGTTTATTTCATGAGGCCAATGCTCTTAACATATTGTGTAATAAGAATTCAGAAATGAGTCAAAATTGGCAAATATGTGAAACATGTAAATTATTAATTAATATTAACAAAGGTTATTGATATTATTAATATCACCATAAAAATTGCCAAAACCCACAACATATTATAATGGAAGCACATGCTTGAGATTTTATATCCGATATCTTAAATTAAGGGGTAAATTGTTGTTATATTTACTAGAATTATGCTTCGTGAAATTTATTTGAGCTAAAATCATTTGTATTTTTATTTTTTTTATTTCCGAGATAGCCGACAGAGCCTTATTGGCAATTAATCTGATACATCGTTTTTGATATAAATATATTAGATTAGTTGTTAGATGTTATTATTAATAAATATTATTTTATAGAGAGTAATATGTGTCTATAAATTGATTCTGAACTCAAAATTTATTATTCTAAGTATTTAGTAAATATATGTTGTTTAATAATCCCGAAATTATGATCAGCGAATCTGGGGGCATACTGCTTTTAAATGTGCCTTTATCTAACAATACTATCAGTCTCAGAATTCAGCACATGGCAGAGGATCTTGATGATCAATTCATTGAAAAACTGAAAGGAAAGGAATTTGGCTTGCAGCTGGATGAGGCCATGGACAATAACAAGGATGCACATTTGATTTGCTTTGTATGGTGTGTAGATGGTAATGACATTATGGAAGACCTTCTCTTTTGTTAAAGTATCACTGTAAGTCAAAGGCTCAAAACTTGTTTTTGATACTGGATACATTTACGGTTGAAAATAATTTGAAATGGGCAAAGTGCGTTGTTGTCTGTACTGATGGTCGTCATTAGATATCCAGCCGCTATGGGAGATTGCCGCTGCTTATTCGAAACAAAGCTTGTGAGTGTAAATACACTGTAAACCCATTGCCTCATTCATAGAGAAACATTTGCAACAAAGTATTTGACTCCTCCAGTAAAACTAGTTTTAGAACATTTGGTGAATGTGGTAAACTTTATAAAAACTAACCCAGTTAAAGCAAGGTGTTTCAAAAAATTGTGTGAGGATATGGAAGCTGAATATACATCTTTTTTCTACTACTGCCACTCACAATGGCTGTCTCGTGGCAATGTATTGTCCCCTAGGTTTCAATTATGGGAAGAAATCTACATATTTCCTTAAGAAGAAAAACATATAAAATCTGTTTTTGAAGATCATCTATCACAGATTATGAAATGGTTTGAAAAATACTTTTAAGAAGATGATATCAACAAATTTGCATGGATTAAAGACACATTCAAATCTAAAGTTTAATTTGAATTTACTTCTGCAGAAAATAAAATCTTATTGAGCTGTCTTACGACAATGCAGTCAAGGTAAAATTTAACTTAATGAATTTTGGCTATCAGTAAAAGATTAATATCCAATGCTAAGTGGTAAAGCTCAGAGAATCTTTATTCTTTTTGTGACATCATATTCATGCAAATCTGGGTTTTCGGTGGTCGCTGTAATAAAATGCAAATACCTTACAAAAATCAACGGGGAACATGAAATGAGGGTAGCTGTATCCAGTTTGATTCAGAGATTTAAAAAGAAGTGTAGAGAACAACAGGCTCACCCATCTCACTAATTATTCTCATCAATAAATTGTTATTTTTGTGATATTTGTTGCACCATATGGTGCAGCTCAGAGAAGAACAGATTGAAAACTATTCCAAACATATGTAATAATTTGCGTTTCATTTTTTATAACTAATTGCACCAAGCCGCCAAGTGCGCACTGCAACTGTCAGGTATGTATATAAAACTATGGTTTGATATGGGGAGCCTTGGAAAAATCTTTAAACATTAAGTGTGTCTTGAACCAAAAAAGTTTGGGATAACCATTAAATTATCCACATTTTTTTCTGCATATGACAATAAAAACATTGTCATATGAGATTATTTTATATAACCTTTTTATTACTTGCATCTTATTTCTATTTCTATAGATTTAAAGAAATGGAAAATTTCTTGTTTGTATAATTTTGAGGTTTTTTTAGTACATTAAATAATATGTTTGCTTAAAAAGAATATCTTATGGAGATATGTTTATACTCATATCTGAATTTTTCAGTATCTTTACTTTTCTTTTTTCTTCCAACATATGTCTATTTTATTAAGAAACATTTTAGTTCTAATTAATCCATCCTGAACTTAGTGTTCTGAAAATATTTTTTTAAATGTTATATAAATAGCAGATGCCTCTTTAAGGTCCCAGCTTTTGTTTTGTTTTTAATGTATAAATCCACCTGGCCTATTTTTTTAAGTTGTTTGTCAATGTCATCTCTTCTAATAGTCACATGGTCTATTGTTGTAAATGTTAATACTCTTGGATTACCCTTATGTATTTCATTCACATGTTTTACAATTGGGGTAACATATTCTTTTTAAACACTATAAATGTGTGATAAGTTATTCTTCTGCTGTTTTTCCAACATATCTTTTTCTGCAAATGCAAGTGATTAGATATACGCCCTGAAGATGACATGTTATTAGGTTCATTATTTTATATTCTTGACCTGCATCATGAAAGAGGAATTCTTTTGAAGGGAGAACATATTTACATGTTTTGCAAGATTTACCTCTAAAAAATCCAGTTGCGTTTTTAAACAATTTGTCTTTAATTTGTTTTTAATTTCAAATAACTATGTGTCAACACATCTTTTAAATTCCTTGAATGTCGACTTGTAATCTGAGGAAATTCCCATAACTAAGGCTTTAATTCTAAATACTCCAATGATTTTTTTAAATGTGCCTGATTTCAATCCACCTTCAATTATAGGTTGTCACACATCTCACTAAATAATCATGTTTTCTTCTTTTCAGATAAAAGAGCTTCTCAATTTTTTTCTTTGCATTTTTATATGCTTTTTGGGGATTTTTATTTTAATCTTTTGCTTTTTTTTCATAGTTATTTTGATTTGAGTATTTTCCCACATATTTGACTGTAGTATTTATTCAACAACACAAAGTAGTTATGTATCAAAATGAACTCTACTAATTCCGGAAATTAAGCTATTATTTCATGTTTATTGTTTCCATCTTTTATTTAAGAAATGATTTACTGCTTCCAGACCTCTTTTGGGTTATATAATTGTATACAACAACTCAGCGTCTAGAGACAACAAAACAGTGTCTTTATTTAATTCATTTCAAATTAAATTGAATAGCACATCTTTTGTACGTTTAATAAAAATGGCCAATATTTTTATAAATCCTTTTAAAACAGTATCAACAGTAAGTATCAGGAAGGTTATTAATACCAGATATTATTGGAATCTCTTTCTAGTAGTCCATAGCAGTTCTTATCACTTAAAAGTACATTGTTTTATTTTATGTGGTCTTTATTGACTTTATTGCCTCCTATATCTGCATTTCTGATCATAATATCAAGATTAAATATAAATTATTCCAAAGCTTGGCTTTCTTTGGTTGTTAAATTATCATTTATTGACTGCTTTTTCAAAACATTTGTGTTTAGGACTAATTGATTGTGATGGTGCAGAGTGAATTTTCGGCCTTAGATTTGTAAACAGGTCTTCACATTAGTAATCCCCACTTCCTTTGTTTTCTTCTAATAGACATTGTAGATCTATTAAAGTTGTTAGATCTGATTGGTCTAGCAAAATTTTATCATATGCTTTTAAAAACATTTTCAGCATTAGTTTAAAGCAGATTTACATATTCCACCCATTCAAATCCTGGAGAAAAAATTAAGCCCATCTTGAGCAAGAATAGATGTTCCAACGTCAATATTAGATCAGATAAATAAAAAATCTGTGGTGTAGTTAGCTCAATTGCCTTGGGCTTTTTGGGGGTTTGAATAGATTTTTATTTCTTCTTCCTCTCCTAGATTTTTTAAAACCCCATGAAATTCTGTTGATCATAAAGGTTGCAGAGCACTGGAGATCCACAGACCACAGTTTGTGAACGTCTGATATAGAATGTTTTAATAGGGGATGAAAACCATGCTGAACATAGTACGAGAAACCATTATAATTCCATTTTGTACATAATATATTAGCTGCAGTCTATTTCTTCAGCTATATACCTGTATTTATATATATATATATATATATATATATATATAAAGAGCGATAATGCCTCTCTTTATCAAGTCAAAAAGCGATACAAGTATGAACTAAAAACAGTGAACAGAAAAAGATGGGGAAAAAAATGGAAAAACAAGAAAGACAAAATTCATTGGCCTGAGTTAAGTGAGAAATAGACCAGCATTGTGAATAATGTCCTGATAGGTCAGTAAGTAAGTCTATAGATCAGGTTGTAGATAAGAACACAGCAGAGTAAAATAAAGAGCAATACATTTCTTCATAGCATGTAGCTTACAAAAACTAATATAAGGGGGGAGTATGTGGAATGTATGTGCTATTAGACATTAAGATAGTCTGCCAGAAAGCCTAAGTCGATGTTAATGCCCAAATCCTGTGTATTAAAAAAATTGAATCATTTTTAATTCAAAAGTTTTCCGCTGTTGGATAGTTCTGAGTACTTTTATTTTGAGGTTCTGGATGGAGTTCTTCTCCTGGGTGAAATGGTGTCCACCAGAGTACAATAGCTGTGTTCATGGTGCTTTTTGATGGATTTTCGGTGGAGGTTCATTCGCATGTGTAGTTTCTTGCTGGTTTCCCCAATGTAGCACCCCCTTTCACATACAGTACATTGTATCATATACACTACATTGGATGATGTACATGAATATGAGCCTCTGATGTTGTAGGTCTTGTTGTTGTGCGTGGCTGTGTCCTCTTTGCAGATGTGTTGGCATAGTTTGCAGCACTTTTATTGCAGGGTTTGGTGCTATTGTTAAGAGATTACTCCTCTGTAATTACATGCATATTTTATTTTCATGTTTTAAAGGGCTGCTATAGCCCTATATTAAAAAGTACTGATCTGAAGAACTTCCTGTGATAATGCAAAGCTATGTTTATAGATGGTAAAAACAGGTACAAATTATTACCTGTTATGTGCTATTATGCTGCAGTGCAATGTGTGATTTTGACATTTGCTGATGTGCTTCTACAAGTGGGAGTGCTACAATGGAAGTGTGATAATTCAAAATCTAACTGTTTCAATAGGACAAATAAATATCTCATTAATTTGCAATGATATATACCCTGCTGAAGCAGTAGATTTACAGTGGAAACCCCCAATAAAGAATAATTGCATATAAAGCTTGAATATTTAATCACTATGGGCCTCATTCTATTACCGGCCGTAAATCGGCCGTAAGGCTGCGATTCCTTGCGGGGGTTCTGTTAACTCGCGATTCTATTATACGGCCCCGCAAGGATCTCCTCTTACGACATGCCGCATATCTTGGAACCGGCCGTAATCTCCGAAATCTAAAAACGCAAAAATAAATTCAAGCCTGCACTGTACAGCTCTGTAAATGCTAGGGATCATATTGGGGGACATGAGGATTAAAAGAAACCCACTCTCAAGCTTGCACATCAGCCCAAACCCGAGTTCAAATTAACTGTTTATTTTCCGGCTGCGGCGTGGGCGGGTCTGAAGTGCTCCAAGCACTCTGGACTTTTTACATGGATATTTTACGGATATTAAAAATAAAATATTTTACGGATTTGAGTATAGGATAATTATGTGCTATTTTTTCTAACACCTAAAATCCCTTTATAGTCTTCACAAAGTGCAGGATGGCTTTATTTGAGCTATTTTATGTGCTTAATTGGTGCTAGCGGGACCTCTTTCCTGCAAGTAACTGCGGCTCGTTTTTAGCCTTGCAGAGAGGTTTCCCGGAGCTATTGAATTGCAAATAGGAATTTCTTACGGCCGAAACTACGGCCGTAAGGGAATAGAATAGCCGAATAGCTTGCGGCCGGTCCTTGCGGCCCCGCAACGGCTGCGGCCCTATGTTTGTTTTCTTTCTAAAGACATTTTGTCCTTTATTGAAATCAGTTATTTAAAACATATTATATAAAAAATTATACTATGGTGTTCCTATAACTTGTTGCTGTCACTGAACTGTTTTTTTAAGCAATAAAAGGTGTACTGTTCTCTGTATGGATTTAGAAATATAAAAGCACAAATAATATTTACTGATACATAATTTTTTTATATCATATTTGTCCCATACACAGAGTTGCAGTAAGAAATTTAGATAAAATTTGATGGACGTCATCAGTTCTTCTACATATCTGCTTCAATCTGTTTAGTTGGTATTGATTGCCTAAAAGAAAGCAGAACAAATGGGTTTGTTAGCAACTTTTTTTTTTAATCTCACTTAATTATTGCTTTTACTTGGGATAGTTCATACATGGGATAGTTAGCAGTAAACATACATAGTTTATATGTACATAGGCAGTTATGACCAAATGTATCAGCCGGGTCATGCAATCTAAAGTTCAAAGTAAATTCGGGGTACATTAGTAAAAATGTCCTTTTAACTGTTTGTTTATTTATTTATTTATTTTTATAGCAGTAAATGGTAAAAATAATTACTGAATTTAAAATTTAACTAATATACATTACAGTAATTTAAACTGACCAAATACTATTAATTGTAATTATTAGGTTAGTTAAACAGATTTATTATTCAGACATGTCATTCATTTTGTTGCCATGGAAAATGCACTTTTTACACATTTTTGGAAATTCTATTTTAATCTTAATTTAAAATCATTTTTTTATAGTTCTTTTTTACAGGGTTTCCATATGCACAGTATTTGACAGAAACTAAACTACAGTGTAAGAAGAGGGATCGCTGTACTGTACTACCGGTCCAAGTATATTCAAGTAATATACACAGTAATGGAAATATTGATTTGATTTTTGGACAAGAGAAGGAAGAATAGGTGAGATCACAGAAGTATAGAAGTTTGGAAGCAGTGATATTTGTTCTAGAAGGATGGAATGACATAATAAGAAAGGAAACATAAGAGAAGGAAGTAATATCCATGGTATGGAGCAGAAACTCACATTGTTTATCCAGGAGATGTAGGCTGAAACTCGAGTGAATACTGATGGTTTGAGGTAGGTGTTGCATCCACTTGCAGATCCAAAACTAGTTATACCATGGACTTGGTATACGCCACCAACAGCACAGTTGAGGGGTCCACCAGAATCTCCCTAAAAAAACAAAACAATACTTTGACAATGGCAAGCATCTAACTGTCCATTTATAGAGGTCTAATTCCTCTTTTAATAGAAAGTCAATGTGTCTCTCCCAGCTCACGTAATTCCCTTTTTTGAATGGACACTTACACATTCATTTCTCTATTCTATTTACACAATGTTATTTCTCTCCTAGTTTCCAGTTGTATTCTACAAGATTCGGGTAATGTGTCTGTTCCATAATATATATATATATATATATATATATATATATATATATATAATTAAACCAATTTATTCAGACACAGTATTTTACTATGTGTTTTGAAGTTTTGCTTATTATCAAAGCTGCTATAAAGCTTATTATTATTATTATTATTATTATTATCTTTATTTATATCGCACCAACATATTCCGTAGCGCTGTACAGGGGTTGAGTACATGGCAAAAAACATATTTAACACCCTATAAAGAATGGAGGGCGCTGTTTTTGAGCATAAAATCAAATGTACATAGAGCTTGTTTCCAAGGCACTCACACAAGATTAAAAACTTGCAAACTTACAATCTAAGCTTATACATATATATATTTATTATTCTAGATATTTTTACTTTTATTTTTATACATTGATTAATAAGATAAAGTATTCATTTCTTACTTATGTATTCCTGTTTTTTTTTTTCTTTTTCTTTTTTTTACTGATGCTTATGTCAAATAGTGCAGCATGGCCTGGAATGTCTTTTAATCATGGACACTTTTTCCCTTTGACATTAGATTTTTCCAGTACAATAATACAGGGACCTCCAAAGTTCTAGCTTGTGTTTCCATAGCATTAGGTTAACCATACTACTCTAAATATGTTTAATACATAAGAAATCTATTAGTGTTGTTTTACAGGGATTATGGTGGATATCCTTCCATTAGGTGGTATGTTGTTGTTTAGTTATTCAGTCATGTCCGACTCTCTGTGATCCTGTGAACAGAAGTACAATTGTTCTGTCTCTGGTTGTGTTTATCCATAAGGTTTTCTTAGCAAAGATACTTTAGTGGGTTGCCAGATCCTTCTCCAGTGGCCCGAGATTTGTCTGACCTCTCTGCTATGACCTGCCCATCTTGGGCAACCCTAATGTAGCACACAGCTTCATTAAAGTACACAAGCCCCTTCACCACAACATGGTAGTGATCCAGAAGGGAAGAGATGGTATAGGTAAATACAAAAAAATGCAAGAATGTATGAGATAAGTAAGCTACAGTTGTTTATGTAGATAGAATGGACAGCCTAGTTGCTTCTTATTGGTAGTCACATGTTTGTCTGTATCTGTATTTTTGTCCTTTGATTTGCTAAACTAAATCTTTTTAAAATGTTCACTCCCAGGTCAGAAGTCAGTAATAAGAAAACATAAATGATCTTACATTACAACTGGACCGGACTCCATCACCACCAGCGCAAACCATGGTGCTCTTCACGGTGCTGCCCCAATAAGAGCCGGATGAGCAGGTTGAGTGGGCAACCACAGGCAGAGGGGCTTGCTGGAGAATAGAGGGAAGTGATCCACCGGCTGCACAGAAAGAAAATGTTAGCAGAGAATTTACACCAGCAAACACATTAAAAACATGAAACATTTAACATCACTTTGTACTGCATCACTATATAAATTGTAATTATATCAAGAAGGTACACAAGGAAAATATGTAACATAAAAAAGCTATTAGAAAAAGATGCTGTTCCTGAAGTTATATCGTTGTGTAAGGTGATGTGAGAAAGTATTACCTTATAGAATTGTGATAGAGAGCATGACATGTAAGTTGAGCTACAAGTATAAACAGATGAACAATCAGTTATGGCTTGCGTCTGTGAATATCGTATTTAAAGGACAGTTTAGATGGCATCTGATGTTTTTTACTCAGTTGTTACTATGTGCAATTTATTACAGCGATCCCAAGCAGAGAGGGCAGCAAGATTTTTTGGCAGACGGATTTTTGGGGATTTGCAAATTAGACTATGGGTTAGACTAAAGTACACAAAGGCTACCATTTGTTTCTCTGAGTCTCCATTGCTAGTTTGCCCCAGGAAATATTATTATTATTATTAGTCTTAATTACATTAGTCTGCTTCACAAGCCTCTGGAGGTTGGGTTATACATCACAAAACAGATATGGATTGCTTAGAATTTGCATCTACTTCATAGTACATTTGTATGTACATCTGAGTGTCTACGAATAAGATAAAACTTACTCCCTGCTCTAACTCTCTAGAAATAGAAATGTTTGCGCTGCATTCTAGGAAAATGGGCAGGGACATGCAAATTAACCGAAAATATATCACATTCTTTAATGCAATAGCTATTATAAACATGACCTTATATGACTGCTATTCTAACACAGCTTCTGAGGATAGCATAGGATGGATATGTATTTGGGTAGGTTACATACCTCATGCAGAGTCATCCTGTGGCAGTAGAAATATACTTCTGATTCAGAAGTCAAGTTTACATTAACTGTTTTTCAGGAGTGTATGATTTCCAGAAGTGTTAAAATTAACTATAATCTTCAGAGCTGAGGTTTAAACTTGAAATGGCTATTTTTACTTGAACTTACTGGTAGTTCTGCCCCATCCTGTAACAACGCAGGCATAATTGTGGGCCAAGACCGATCCATCAGCGGGCAGGGATGCCACTTTCACAGCACTATTCAGGACAGCATTGGAAGCCAGACGGAGCACTGCAATATCGTAACTGTAAAGGACAGGAACAATCAGTTTTAGAAGTAATCTACCTATATTATACAATATTATCTAGGCTTTTCCTTTATGCTCCTTTAATCTTTTTGAGGTTTTGTGTTGCCTTACAGAGGGCAAATTGTGTTCCATTGATAGCAGACAAGAATGCATTATTAAAATTTGGGCATCTATCACTGCTTTTGCAAAGTTTCTTCACTTTATTTTTATTTACTTCATTCTCCCAATTTAATTCCATTCTCTTCATATTCTTATCTTTTTTAAAGGTTCAACTTCTCTGAAAGAGAAAAAAAGAAAAAAAATTCTATACATCCCAGTCCATGCCACTTTTGCCCAAGACTCTACTATACATCACAGCTCCCTCAACCAACTCAGATAACAATCAACACAAAGGGAGGGTGCAGTTAGGACACTGATAATCTGACATCCACTGTTGCAGGGCCTTGCCTGATTGCTAGCGGTGGTCCGGCAAATCAGGTTAATCAGGCTAAGGCACCCAATCACTTATCTGCCCAAAGTAACCCTATGAACAACTGCAGCCACCCGTTCTTTGATAAGTGGCGTGAGGCTGTGTGGGACTGTGATTGAGGCACTGACTGATAGTGGAAGCTGTGACCCACTGTCAGTTCATAGCAGGGAGGAGACTGCTGGATTACAGAAGATGCTCGATTATCCAATGGCGGATAATAGGTGTCCTAGCTGTAGTATGAAATAACAGATGTATACTGTATGGTATATGGCCTCAACATAGTACAGGAGAGGCTAGATTTTGATTTCATAGTCTGTTAATGCTTAATTAGCTATGGCAATAGCATGTGGAATTTCTCATAATTTTAAATTATCATAGGATGATCTTGACAAATGCACCAAAAGCTGGGATAACCTTAAATCCTAGCTTATGTTTGCCCACCAGTGATCATTTTTGATAACCATTGATCTATTCTTTACATCATCATAATCTCTGTGACAGAGTCTCTTTGTGCCTGTAAAATGTTTTTTACATTATATACTTAGTCCTAAGAATAAACTATATGGTTTTGGTAATTATTTGATTTTTTTTACACATATATCTATTTCCAGTTGGGTATCTGGAACATTTGATGAGCTGGTAAGTTTTTTTTGATGTGAAGATCTTGCCATGTTTACTTACCCAGCTGCAACATTGTTGGTGTTCCAGCTAGCATGTTTGACAACCTTTGATACAGCGATGACCTGCTCAGTGCCATCATTGAGGCTAAGATTGTGGTCACCCAATGACACACGGAAGGAAACAACCCTATGAAACAAGCAGAGAAATAATAACATGGTATATGTGTCAGTCAGTGTTAATTTCATATTTGACAAAACTGTGGTATGTAAAATTCATGTTATCTACATATATGTTTGATAGTCCACTAATATGATTACATGCATTTAGCAAATTTTTTAATTGAATATTCCTCAACTATTCCGAAAATTACTTCTTGTAGACTTTATTAGTTTTAACAATTATATACAGAACCATTTTTAAAATGATGTATCTGTATTATAGATATGTAGATACGTATAAACATATTCATCTCTAAAAAATGTATTGTTACTAAGAAAGCTCTCTTTATGTTTCACTAAGTTGCTTTGTTAATTGGTTCACATCACTGCTTGATAATCTCTTTAAACTTTTAAAATATATGTGTATCTGCTCAATTGTGTGGGTTAGTATTGCTACATTAGCAAGCACATGACAATAATTACCATGGACTGGGTAGACTTCAATGGAGATACCTTTGAGTAAAATTGTTAAGTTTATTCAAACCAATGTGACCTAGGCCAAAATATTTCATACTTTGTTACAGTTATCTTTAAAATAAATATGAACCTACAGAGCTAACAGTATTTGTGTACGTTAACCCAATTTCTTTACTTTGGACTTCCCAATTGTTAGCATTTTACAATGAGTCTTCTATAGTTTTATAGTAGGTGAAATCTCCAAAGTTACACAAACATTACATTATAGTTTTGTAGAGTGTTTTTTTAGAATTCCTGTTACCTGTCCACACAGTGAGCAGCAGTCAAGACCCAGTTAGCACGGATCAGAGAGCCACCACAGGTGTGGTACCAGCTGCTACCGGAGAGGTATTGGAGGGAAACCTGGTTGAGGACAAAATAATGATTAGTTAAAACAGATTAGTCAGTCTGCACAAGTTTATTAGAGTATAACGAGTACCAGTGTTTTGTACAAATGCTTAATTGGATTGTAGTTTAAGCTATCACATAGAGAACACAAAGGGAAGTTTCTATATGCTATCGCTAGCCCATAGCTATGAAAACAGTAATATTTCAAATTTTTCAAAAAGTGTACTAAAATAATACTAAAACATAAAGTAAAATTTTAATCTTAAAATATTTCTAACGTCCCTGTTCAATAGACCTCAATGCACATAACACAAGTAACTGTTTAAATAATCAGTTATTATTTTTATTATTATGACCCTTTATTTATAATAAAAGTTTAGAGAGTGCTGTATAAAAGGGGTTATTGTACTGTAAATACTATAAATGAAACTTAACAATATAGGGCCCCATTCAACTGCAAGCCCACAATTGCCTCTAACCCGTAATTGTTTTCTGCAGACTACATTTTATATAAACATTTTGACAAATTCAATTGTCTGTAACCTGCAACTACAGTCTCACAGCCTCCAAACGGAAATCATGAACTCATAAGTAGTATTTTAGGGGCAGTGATCATATGATCTGAAAATATTTAAGCAAGTCCGTAATTTACTTCTTAAACACTCACAATACTTCTAAGACACAGCCAATAGTAAATGAGACCGTCATCATGACGTTAGTAAAACATTAGATTTTATACTTAAACTTTACTCAAAGACTACATCAATTAGTGTTAAGAAATGTTTTTAGCGATTGGACTCGCAATCCAGCAATGCAGAAATCATTAAAGCAACTGTTCTAGTGCATGCAGGTTTGATGATAAGTATTACCCCTTAAGTCCCGGGATCCATTTCACACAAAAATCAAAAATAACATAAAAAAGTGCAAATTTGTGGGTTTGAGTCTGTTGTGCAATTAATTCTAATGTATTTATATGCCTTCTCATGCTTTTAAAGTACATTAGTGTGTTTTAAATTGCTGCTGCAGCTTTGATAAGTGTTTTAAAAAGCCCTTGCGAGTCCTATTCAGTACTCATTTTTGACAGAATCTTGATACATTTGATCAGACTTTATATGCAAGCTAGAGCTACGGGTCTAATAGAGTATTGATTTTGTGTAACTTTAATTATTTAGCACTCGTAAATCATGAGCTATACTAAAACCAATGGAGTTCTTTGGCCGGCCCGTAGTGATTGTGGGCAGGTAGCTCGCAATTGGAATTGTAGCTAACTGAATATCTGTAACTTTTACGAGCTTCTTTATGAGTTCAAGGAATTGCGATTTGGCCAATTGAATGGGGCCCATAATTTTAAACATGTTGATATAGAGTGAGTTAAGTTCAGTACTTTAGGACATTAAATGGAAAATATGGGTCTGCTTCAGTCCTTTAGGCAATTACATGCTTTCAGTATTTATAAACATATATTACATTACTTGTATTTCATGTTTTGAGACAGATTACTGACCTGCCAAGGCCATGCATTTTTTGCTGCATTTGTTCCTCCAACCACACGTGAATTTTCTTCTAAGAATTTGATATCTTCATTGCAATGTCCTTTGTAAAAAGAAGAGAGCTATAAGCATAAGTGCACTGAAAATGAATTCCTCTGATTATTATTATGGATTAGACCTAGACTTTGTGCAAATTTTTCCTTTTAATTTAGTTTTAGTGTTGCAGTTTGTTCTCTGTGGGCATTTTTAGTTGCAGACGTGTGGAAATATCATTATTATAATCTTACAGACTAACAGCCTTATTAAATTGTGATTTGGCAAATTTAAAATGGCTCTATTTAAGCACATAGCAATTTTTTTTACAGATGTTTTTAGTTAGTGAAAACCTTGCTTTTGGATAGAAGTTCACAAACTAAAAACTTCTGTAAAAAATATGCTCTGTGCTTAAATAGAGCCTTTTTAATTTGAAGAATCACAATTTAATAAGGCTGTAAATATGTGTTTTAATATTAACTAGATTGTTTCTCATAATACAAGGGTACAACCACAAATCTGACATAGTAGCATTAGATCAAAGCCAGCAAGTTATTGGTGTATCGACAAAATCTTCTTTTTCATGATTTACATAGACTTGTAAATATTATTCTCTCCCTTCATCAAGCACATATTTCAATGTTCAGTAGAACATCTCTTATATTAAAGAGCACTCTAAGAGAAGGCAAGCTGTGGAACTTGCCTAGTTTCCCATATTTGTGGAGAGGGTAAGCGACTATTTGGGGTTCTTGTTGTGTCACTGACACATAGAATGCTGAGATGATTGAGTCAAAAATTCAAGAGCCAATCAAACTACAACCGCTGTTCTGAACTATGATAGCTACAATCAGTTTTCTTTAACAATTCACATCCCCTAATATATGGAGGTAAGAGCTAAACCTTTAACACATATATTTGAACTTCTATATGTGAACTCTTTCACAAAAGAGCAACCTGTGTTTAAGTGTAACTTCTCCTTTCAGTACTTTCACCTTGTATCCTATAAACCATTAGCTTGCATGAAATGTTGTATTTACATTTTTGTGCGTATAGTAATAACAATACAACTCTATTTTTTTAAGCACCAAGACCATGTATATATTCTGTACTTAGTCTTTTCCACCTTCTAACATTATTGCTTAGTTAATTAAATGTTGTGCCAGAACTCTAATAGCACTAATAATCAATAGTTCAACCAGTGATATAAGTTAACTATCACTTAAAAAAATACCTAGTAGGTTTCCTACATATGTATTTCAAAATTACACATCAATGATTGAACTAGCTATAAGCATTATATTACTAAATGAGTGAGCTTACCGCAGAGGGCGAGAGCAGCAAGAACAAGGAGCCTTAACATGGTCATTCAGTTGCAGATACAGCTTCCAGTGAATGTAGACATGTCTGTGTACTCGTATATATACCCGTTATGGGTAGCAAACATCTGAAAAGAGCATTGAGAAAAATTCCATATGTTTCTGGCGCAACAGGTGGCAATATGTGTTAGCTGCTTTATTTAGAAATATCGTTGTGTTTATCTCAAGGACAAGTAACTTAATTATAGTTTTATGATGAAAGTTTTATAAGTGGTAAGGTAAATCTGCAAGTTATTATGCATTTGCTTAATTCAGATGAAATTAGTATTTTAGAAGCAATTAAGGTAATGCTTTTAATGTGTTTTTTTTTTTTTTAAATATGTATTATACAACTTTTTAGGTTATGTAGTTTTATTGTGCCAATATGAGATAATTTTTTAGTCATGAGAATACATTTAGTTTAAAAAATATTCTTGGGGGGTGTGGCTAAGCTGCTGGAGAGGAAAGACATGTCCTGCAAGAGCTCCAGCTAAGGCCTGGGTTAATCTGGGACAATCGACCCCTATAGATGCCCTGAGTGACCAACAAACAATATCACTAAACTCAGAAGACCTAGGGGAACAAATTGATCCCAAAATTACCTTAAAAAAAAACAATAAAATCGGAAGAGTCCCCTGCATGGAATCCCTACCCAGCTGAACTTTTCCCCCTGGAAGCCTGGAGGGAGAGAGTGTGGTGCTGCACTGCTGAGGACATATATAAGCAGGTACAGGGGAGAGGCTATAGAGCTGTGGGGGGAGAGGATAGCCCTGATCCAAGGAAGGGGTACCCAGGGGGGCATCAGAAGCAAATTAGCCCCAGAAAAATTAAGCAATCCGGGGTCCCTTACCCACATATCCCCATCAAAGCTCTCCCCATACCCTGGGTCCAAGCAACCCAGCCCAACCTGTCTACTTAGACTCAGAACATTAAAAGTACACTGCACAGGACTGCAATGATAAAGAGTGCAGATTATCTAGCTTCACATCTATATGCTTCTGTGATCCTAAAGTGATTTTATTGGTACCAACAGCACCGGGGTGCTTGAGACTGAACCAGGCACCTTACTACACTGTGTTATATAACGTTTTGTAACAGCACCATGAGGATTTACAATCTCACCCAAAACATTATATAAGTAGTCTCAATTGACTGTACTCTGCTCCCACCCGGTGGCAACTTTCAACCACTACAGGCTTCTTGTATACCAACATAGTATTGAACCTGCCAATATCTAGAACATCAAGGGGCCACAGCTCTCCACATTGTGCCTTCTGTCCCCCCATCAGGTCCTCCCAGTATCCTGGGTTTAAGCACACCAGGCTAACCTGTCTACAGAGACTCAGAACACTAAAATACACTTTGGACTGCACAGGACTTCAAAGGCAAAGAGTGCAATTTATCTGGCTTTGCATTTATATGTTGCAGGACTACTAATGTGACTTTATTATCACCGACACTATCGGAGTGTCTGGGTCTGAACCAGACACCTTATTATATTGCGTTATATAACACTCATCAACAGTTATATAAAGATATGCAGTGTCACTCACCACATTGTATAAGCAGTCTCAATTGACAATACTCTACTCCCACCCGGTGGCAGCCTCAAAGCATTACAGGCCTTCTGTCCTTCAAGACTAAATTGAACCTGCCAATCTCTAGAACACCAAGGGACTAAAGCTCTTCATACTTTGACTGCTGTCCTCCCATTCGGCTTACCCATATACTAGAGAGAAACGGTAATACAAAGGACTGAATTAATTCCATATCACGACGTCACATTGGGGTTAACATACTAAATTTATCTTGGAAGATCTAAGGCAATATTTAGCCTGACACAGACTGGGCCTGGACCCTGGAGGATGTTAACACTAAACCAGTTGGCAAACACCCTGCTCACTAAAGAAAAGATGAGATAAATGTAGGGCCAACACCCCTATAAATGGGCCACCACCCCTCCTAACTCTTAAAGCGCACTTAAGAGATCCTTGCAGCAGCATTGCTACCCAGTGGGCCGGGACTCACCTTAATCTAGACCTCCTCCCCCAACTGCACAGACCAGGTCTACTGGAAAGCTCATTCCTAAACTAGGCCCCGCATCGCCCTGATCTACAATACAAAGGGCAAAAATCATGATGGTTAGAACCAAAAAGGGCGAGGGATCCCGACGGATAACTGAACATTTCCCCTCTACTACGGCTAGAAGATGCCGCCACTCGGAATCAATCTCAGGGGCTTCAGATATATCGGATGCTGAGGGCTCCCAAAAAGGGAATATGGTGAATGCAAACTTATCCAATGACTCCAAAACTTGGTTTGAGAACATGCTAAAATCACAACTATCATTGGCAGTTCAAGATCTAAAACATGAAATCCAAGAATTGGGCCAGCGGACAAGTATTTTGGAATCTTCCCTGGACCAGGTCATAGACTCCCAAAGACAAGATAGAGTAGACATTGATACAAATGCAATGAAAATATGCTCTCTTGAACTCAAACTGGAGGACCTCGAAAATAGATCGAGAAGATACAATGTCAGATTCAGAGGCGTCCCAAACTCAATCACTGACCTTGAGCCGTATCTTTCAGACCTAATAAAATCAATTCTTCCATACCCCCAGGTGGGTGAAATCGGCATTGAAAGAGCACATAGGGCACTTGGAGCATCCCCAAACCCTAACATGCCTAAAGACATCATCGCCCGCTTTCTGAGGCAACACACAAGAGATCAGATTCTCATTCACGCCAGAGGTCTAGACGAAATCAAGGGTCCTGACGGCACCACCATCCAGATTTATGCAGATTTCTCACCAGCCACCCTAGCGAGACGCAGGGAAATGAGACCGGCTGTGGAGGTACTTATACAACATAAAATTCCTTACAGATGGGGTTTTCCTTTCAACATCCAATTTACGGTGAATGGAAACAAGTTTATCGCTCAAGATGTGGAGGAATGCCAGACAATCCTTTCCTCCCTGAACTTATGGAAGGAGGGTGAAAACCCCAGCCCACTGGGCCAGGAACCAAAAGAGAAGCGAGATAGGCCGGTTAGACAATGGACGGTAGTTCCTGCCCCAAAGAGACAAAAAGCTGCAAAGAAACCCACAACCTCAAGCGGCGAGAGAAGGGGGTCTAAGGCAACCCGAGTAACTGACAGGCCTACATCACCAGGCTTGGGCCGGGATGCTCAAGTTGATATTGGCCGGGAAATTCCCCCCTCCAGAGAAGAGATGAGGTGACTGGCTAAGAGATAAGTTGTCTCCCTCAGAAGCCTAATGGACATTAGAAGCCGAGGGGAGTGTGATATAGGATGGAAGCCTACTGGGTTTCTCTTAATTCACTGAATTGAATGTTTTGTGCTACACAATGCAAGGGGTGATAGGCCCATGGGGTGAGGCGGAGAGTTTTTCCCTTTTATTAAACGGGGTGTAAATTGAGTAGTTAAAATTTAGTCTGCCTCCTCGCCAGGGCTATATGCAGGAGAACAGGATTCTCATGCCCACCAAGCGCGCTAGAGCGCAAGGAAAAAGTTTTAGTTTAGATAAAAAAGTTGAAATTGTTTTGTTTCTGTTGACACATGTATTTCTGTACATTTCCCTGAATTATGTCTTGCATGTAAATGGTCTATCTCTGTTCTGCCTAGTACTCCCAAGGTCTCTCCAAGATGCAGGTGCACCTCGTCTCCTGGTCATCCCAGGGGGTCTCTCGTCTCCGGCTTTCTGGCCCTCAAACAACTTTCCCATCCTGAGCAGGAAAAATGTAAGTCACATACCAGGCACAGCACTCACAGACAGACAAGGATAAATGGCTAGGCCCGAATTTAAGATACTATCCCATAATGTGAAGGGATTTAACTCTCCTCATAAACTGGCGTAAAGCCTTTCTTACATACAGGGAGCATCGCCCCTCAGTAATCTTTCTACAGGAGACACACTTCATGCGTAACAACCCCCCTAAATTTCTCCACAAACAATACCCACACTTCTATACAGCGGGTATGTTAGCCAAGAGGGAGGGGGTAGCAATTCTCTTACATAAGGACTTTCCGTTTATACTCCAGAGTAAAAAATCAGATCCCGAGGGTCACTACCTGATTCTGACCGGGAAAATACTCGACTCGACAGTGTCTTTAATTGCGCTATATGCCCCACCTACGAACCCGTATCACACGGTCCGGAAACTACTTATGGCACTGGAGAAAGGGGACTTTGGTAGAATTATTCTGGGAGGGGACCTAAATTTAGCGTTGGATCCCGGATTAGACAGGTCTAAGGGGAGAGTGGGGCCCCACTTCCCCAGTAGGCTAAAACAACTTAAAACACAGCTAGCGAACCTGAACCTGGTAGATTCCTGGAGGGACCTTCATCCTAGGGACAGGGAGTACTCTTTCTACTCAGCCCCTCATAATTCATACTCAAGAATTGACTATATCATCATTGATGCTTCACTTTTGGATCAGACAAAGGAAGCAGAGATTATTCTGTGTACCTGGTCGGATCACTCAATAGTCAAAATTGCCCTAGACTTTGGCACAGCATACTCCCCCCCCCCCGTCATGGCGCATCAATGATACGCTACTAGCATTTCCTCAATCCAAAGATAAGATCCAGCAAGAACTTGAGATATATTTTAGGGAAAATACTAAAGGAGATGTAGAAATAGGCTGGGTGTGGGTGGCCCACAAAGCATATATTAGAGGGGTCTGCATGAAGATATCTGCTGAACATAAAAAGCAAAACAGGGCCCGAGAGGACGCATTAAATAAAGAGTTAATGAGATTGGAAAGGGCAATGCAGCAAGATAATTGTATTGGGGATAGGTCCCAGATTGAGAAAACCAGAGCGGAACTGGATATGATTCTGTCAGAGAGAACGGAGAGAGCGCTTAGAATCACACATCACAAGTTTTATAGCAAAGCAAACAAACCTGACACTTTCCTAGCCAATAAATTAAAATCAAAGCAAAACCAATCTAGGATCTGCCAAATTAAATCGCCCCAAGGGCTAGTGACCTCCAACCCCACAAAAATTCAGGACATCTTTCAGGCGTATTATAGCAAGCTATATAAAGCCTCGAACTCCCCAGTTCAGGGGGAAACACAATCACTTTTATCCTCCCTGGATTTACCTAAACTAACGGAGGAGAATGTTACTTCATTGAATAAAGCAATCTCCCAGGAGGAAGTGAGCCAAGTTATTTTAGAATCAAAATTAGGCAAAGCCCCAGGCTCAGATGGCTTTACAAACACATATTATAAGAAATTTGTCAGCACTTTAGCCCCATACTTGACCACATTATACAATACAATACTGGAGGGACGACCAATCCCCCCAGAACTCAACAAAGCTGACCTGGTATTGTTTCCCAAGGAGGGGAGGGACCCGTTAGAAGCCAAGAATTACAGACCAATTTCACTCCTTAACAGTGACATAAAGTTTCTGGCCAAAATCATGGCAGATAGGATAGCTGGGTTTCTCCCCTCCTTGATTCACAAAGACCAGGTGGGATTTATCAGGAAAATTCTGAATTTAGTCCACCATTCTAAATTAAATAACACTCCGGCCTGCCTGCTCTCTCTGGATGTAGAGAAGGCCTTTGACTCTCTGGAATGGCCTTTTCTCATGGCTACGCTAAACAAATTCGGGTTTTCAGGGAAGTTTTTAAATCTAATTCGGACTTATTACAAAGATCCTAAGGCAAACTTAAGACTCCCGGGTGGGGGGAGGCCAGCGGTCAGCATCCAGAGGGGGACGAGACAGGGGTGCCCATTGTCACCGCTCCTATTTGCGTTGGCAGTCGAGCCCCTGGCACAATGGATTAGAGCCTCCCTGGAGATAAAGGGTATCCAAGTGGGGTCACATCATTTCAAGGTGTCACTATTTGCGGACGACTTACTATGCTCCATTTCGGAGCCATCGACGTCGGTACCACCCCTGATGCAAAAACTTGAACACTTCGGGATGCTTTCAGGATTGAAAATTAATGTAGAAAAAACTGAAGCCTTGGCCCTAGATATACCGCTCCCGGAGAAAGATTCCCTCACACAGAGGTTTAAATTTAAATGGGCTGGGAAGGGGATTAAATACCTAGGAATTTGGTTGACAGCTAAAGTACAAGATCTATATAAAGCTAACTACCGGCCAATGTTCCGTTTACTCCAGGAGGAGATGATTAAATGGGGCAAATATAACATCTCCTGGCTCGGTAGGATTAGTTCGGTTAAAATGAACATTTTACCTAGACTGCTTTATTTATTTAGATCTCTACCGATCCAGATGCATATGAAAGACCTCTCAAACTTCCAAAGCAGGGTGTTCCGTTTTATCTGGGGTGGGGGTCCCTCCAGGATTGCAAGAAAGAACATGTACAAACATAAATCCAGAGGGGGGTTGGCATGTCCCAATTTAAAACTTTATTATCGAGCAGCTCAATTAGCTTTTATTCCCCAGGCCCACTTACCCGAAGCCCATCCGGCATGGATGTTTGTTGAAAGCCAAGACATGATGCCCTATACATGGGACACGGCGGTCTGGATTCACCCACTCCCCACAGAGATTAAGAAATCTGCCAATCCTATAATAAGGAACTCCGCGGCTAATATTATCTGGGCCTTCAATCATACAGACCTTCTACCCCGGATATCCCACTTAACGCCTATACTTACGCATCCACTAGCTCCAGCAGGTATCTCACAGGTCTCTCGGCAATGGTGGAAGAATAACAAACTTGATAGATTGGGAAACTGGATGAGAGATGGTCGGGTATTAACATTCGAAACTATGAGAGACGAATATGATATCCCCCTTTATGAGCACTATAACTTTTGCAGATTGAGATACTTTGTAGATAAACTACTTAGGAGTTCAGGGGTCCCCTCCCGGAATGGGTTCTCTAGAATATGTGAAAAAGCCCCCCTTAAAAGAGGAGTGATAGGGGAATTATACGAGGTCTTCAATACCCCAAAATCATTAGCCAAAGAAAAATACATGAGGGAATGGGAAAAAGATATAGCCAAGAACTGGGAGATTGAGACGTGGGAGACTTCCTGGGCCAATCTCCTGAGGGGGTCACTAAACTATAGTGTATTAGGGACATCAATTAAAGACCTTCATCGGGCGTATATTACCCCAGATCGACTAGCTAAATGGAGTAAGACGGAAAGTCCGAAATGCTTTAGGGGGTGCTCAGAGCTGGGCTCCTTTCACCATACTTGGTGGAGCTGCCCAAAGGTTCAGCAGTTGTGGACGGCAGTGGGTGACATAGTGGATAGTATATTTGGACACCATATTGAAATTACCCCAGAATCTAGTCTACTGGGGATTCCGGTGGCCTCTCTTTCTGCCCCCCACAACAGACTCCTACAATTTATCTTTTTAGCGACGAAATCACATATTGCCAGGAACTGGAAGAAAAAGACACTTGAGATAGGGGCAGTTCGAGCTAAGATTCACTACTTAGCGGTTAATGAAAGGATTTCCCACTCAGTGGCGGATTCAATCCCTAAGTATTTAGAAATATGGGGTCCCTGGATAGGATACACTGATATTAGAATCCCTCTACTCCAATGAAGGGGGAGGAGGAAGTAAGGGCACCCTCACCTTGTTGACAGAATACAGGGGGGGGGCTGGGGGCCGGAGAGGAGATACCGGGAGAGGAACTGCACCGATATGGAAGAAGACAGACAGGTAAGCTAGGTTGGATCAATGACAAGATCGAGATAGAGAAATGTTTTCCAAAGAGGAAGGCTTAACATAGATGTGTCAGATAGAATGTTTTAGTTTAATTGGTTAGGTTAACATTTGTAAAAGTTTGTAAGCAACTCTTCCTGAAGATATAAGAAAAGATAACGGGGGGGAATAGAATGGAAGGAAGGTACTGAAAGACTAACAAACGCAAATAATCATATTATATCCCTCTAGAGGTAAATGAGTCAGCCAATGGATAAAATTTGGGCTTTTTTATAATATCTTTATGATCCTCTAAGTCACAGGTTAATAACGGAAAGTATTAGGAGATAACAACTTAACAACCAAAGAATAGTATAAGTAACGGATAAGTTTAGGGATACATGTTTACATAACCAAGAAGGGTCCATTATAATTCTATACATTGGTTCATCGATAATAGCACGGAGGTAAATACGGAAAAAAGGAGGAGGCAGGATACAAGGATGAGATTTCACAATTGATGTTGGGGTATTGTTTTATTACGCTCAATATTGTACAACTGTTTGCACTTTGTATTCCTGCAATAAAAAATTAGTTAAAAAAAAAAATATATATATATTCTTAGCCGTTAACAGGTGATACATGAGAGTTAACTAGCTTATTGAATAAATATATGAAATTCATAATGCTTCCAACAAAAAGTAATTTTCACAAGCAAAACAAAAAATGTTCATAATTCCTACAAGATGTTTATCAAAGTAAACTACATCTTGATACATATCGGCTATTCCTATCACTACCTGACACTATGTTAATTGTGCACACTGTGGAACTAATGGCTCACATTTAACACCATGCATGAAGAGCAACCTAATCTATTTTATATTTATTTACTGAATTCAATATTGCTGTTCTAAATGTTGTTTATGAAAATTAGTACTAAAGCAAAGTGCACAATACCACTACCTATTTTTCCTATAAACATTATCATGCATTTTACATTATGCCTGTGTCATGATCCCCCTGACCTCCAGTCCTTGGGACTAATATGATCAGCCCAGGATGATTAGGATTTTGAGGATGGCCATTACCCTGACTGCTTACAGACTACTACCAGGACTGCCTCTTGGGAATATGTGGTTGTGGGACTGGGCTCATTATGTTTTATAGTTATTTAATGTTATATTAAGTTGATTATCATGTGTTATGTTAATTACTGTATGTTATGCTATGATATGTTATGTCATGTTATGTTGATTACTGTATGTTTAATTGTGTCCAGGTGATAAGGAGTTAACTGGCAGATAGAATGTTATGAGGTAGCCAGTAACTGACAGTTGGAAGAGTTATATAATCTGTCAGTTATGTCATGGGTGTCTCTGAGGTAAAGTCTGTGTTGAATGTAGTATATATATATATATATATATATATATATATATATATATATATATATATAGGATAAGATATCTGGAAGATATATATATATGTATAGAAATCCATATAGAAGATGATAAGAGCAATCACTGTCTGACTGGGTTAATATACCGTATATACTCGAGTATAAGCCGAGTTTTCCGGCCCTTTTTTTAAGGCTAAAAAGGGCCCCCTCGGCTTATACTCGAGTCACTCTCCCCCCGTGTCTCTCTACCCCCCCCATGTCTCTCTACCCCCCCGTGTCTCTCTACCCCCCTGTGTCTCTCTAAAGATTAGGAAGGAGGATGAGGAGGGGGTTGAGGAAGGGGGTGGTTGAGGATGAGGATGGGGGGTTTAGAAGGGGGGGTTGAGGGGGTTGGGGAGGGAGGTTGAGGATGAGGAGGGAGATTGAGGATGAGGAGTGGGGTTGAGGAGGGAGGTTGAGAATGAGGAGGGGGGGAAGAGACACAGGGAATGGAGAGAGGGGAAGAGACACAGGGAAGCGAGAGGGGAGAAGAGACACGGGAGAGAGAGGGTAACACATAGGGCACAAGAGGGACACAGGGGGCAGCACATTTCCCACCCTCGGCTTATACTCGAGTCACTCATTTTACCCAGTATTTTGTGGTAAAATAGGTGCCTCGGCTTATACTCAGGTCGGCTTATACTCGAGTATATACAGGTATATGGAGTAAGATATCTGGTAGATTTATATATGTTTCAGAGTGCCAGAGAGTAAAGCTATCCTGGTCCTGTACAACTACTGAAATGGATGTAAAGATATTGTGATGCCTTGCACATGAAACATAGTCAAATACTGTATAAGCAATTAATAGAAAACCCAGAAGACTCACAGACTATTGCACAATGTTAACAGTTCAAGTTTAAACATATAGCTATTAGCACTGTTATGAAGTTTCCACAGAAATAAAAGCAGCTCCTGATTGTTATAATGCTGAGCCTTCATTCATATATTTTTTTAGCTTTAAAATAAATATGAACCTACAGAGCTAAACAGTATTTGTGTTAAACCTAATTTCTTTAGTTTTGACTTCCCAGTTTATAATATTTGTTGATCAATTTGTTTGTTATAGCAGGTTATAATCTCTACCAAAGTTACCCAAGCATCACATATAATAGTTGTCAAACTGCGAGACTTCTTCACGCCTTGCGAGCTCGCAAGAACTGCATCCCTCATGAAGCATCCCTCGGAGGCTTTAAGGCGCCTGAGATGCAAACAACTCAACCCCACACACCTCTAAACTCGCAGCACTTAGTCCTCTCCTTCCCCTCCTCCTCTCCCTCCCCTGTGTCTCGCAAAACACCGCACTAACCCCCCGAACCGCTCAAACACAAAAACACTAAAAACACACTAATAAACCCAGTAATGACAAAAAAACACTCACCCACAGCATGGGGGGTCTACCAGGACATGTGGAAGTAAGGTTAAACTTGAATTTAACGAGGCTCCACGACCCCAGACCGCCCAGCCACGTACAACTTACCCAAGAAGGGTTCTGAGATAAGCTTGGAAACCTGCATTAACCCCACATTAACCCTTGCAGTGGGGGTCCCTGATTAACCCCACATTAACCCTTGCAGTGGGGGTCCCCGCTGCAATGAAAATTCAAATTTTAGGCCTTATGGGTCCTTAAAGGACCGTCAACCCCTAAATAACCCTGTCACTCATGGGGTTCAATACAGACCCCATAAACCCTTAATTAACGCTTGAAGGGATCCGAGATAACCTCGGAAACCCGCATTAACCCCACATTAACCCTCACAGTAGGGGTCCTCGATCACACGCGATCGGGGACCCCGCTGCAATAAAAATAAATAATTCCCACCTTACGGGTCCTTAAAGGACCGTAAAGGTCCTTAAAGGACCCGTAATAAAAAATTAAAATGAACCCTATCACTCATGGGGCTCTATACAGAGCCCCATCAACCCCTAAAAAACCCTGTCAGTCATGGCGATCAATCAAGACCCCCATAAGACCTTAATTAACCCTGTCACTCATGGGGGTCAATACAGACCACCATAAGCCCTTCATTAACCCTGTCACTCATGGGGGTCAATACAGACCCCCATGAGCACTTAATTAATCCCCTCACTCATGTGGGTCAATACAGACACCTATAAACCCCTAATTAACCCTTTCACTCATGGGGGTCAATACAGACCCCCATAAGCACTCAATTAACCCCATCACTCATGGGGGTCAATACCGACCCCCATAAGCACTTAATTAACCCCCATCATTAATGGGGGTCAATACAGGCCCCCATAAGGACTAAATTAACCCTGTCACTCATGGTGGTCAATACAGCCCCCCATAAACCTATAATTAACACTGTCACTTATGGGGGTCAATACAGACCCCCATAAGCCAATAAATAACCCTGGCACTCATGGGGGTGAATACAGACCCCCATAAACCCTTAATTTACCCTGTCACTCATGGGGGTCAACACAGACCCCCATAAGCACTTAATTAACCCTGTCACTCATGAGGGTCAATACAGACCCCCATAAACCTATAATTAACCCTGTCACTCATGGAGGTCAATACAGAACCCCATAAGCACTTAATTAACCCTGTCACTCATGGGGGGTTAATACAGACCCTCATAAGTCTCTATTTAACCCCATCAGTCCCTTTAGGGTATAATATGACCCTTATGGGGCAGATACAACCCTAACATTAACCACATAAGTGCCATGACGGTCCTCAAGGACCCTCATGACACTAAGTACAAACACTACACTGCACTATACCCCCCAATAAACCATTAAATCTAAACTAACCCCCCTCTACACTAATCTATTAACACCTACACTACCTACCTACACTACCTACATACCCCCTAATAACCCTCCCCATCACTCTAATTACAGAAAATTAAAAAACCTAAGTCACAAAAAATAAAAAATCTACATTACGGAAAATAAAAAAACCTAAATCACAAAAAATAAAAAAAGGAACATTACAGAAAATAAAAAAAATACATTACAACCCCCCCCCCCCCAACTACAGAAAAAAAAAATACACACCTGAAAAGGAAATACATAGAATACATACAATACAATACAATACAAATAAAATAAAATACAATACCCCCTATCTAACATACAATCAATACTGATGAGGTTAAATAGAGGCTTATGAGGGTCTGTATTGATCCCCATAAGAAACCGGGTTAAAATGGTGTAGTGCTTACACTTTAGATGACCTTCTGGATGACCCTCATTGCACTTATAGTGTTATTACATGCGTTCATTAGTGTGTTATAGGGGTCTATATAGTTGAGGCACACAGTACACTCACATTGTGTGACAAACAGCATTTCAACACTTTTTTGTTGCCCCGTCATTTTTGAAGGGCAAGTCGCTAGTCACCTATATAGTTGTCGTACTGCAAGATGCCCATAGCCAAAGCCAGTAACACTTTACCTAAGCCAGTAACACTTTTTACCCAAGCCAGTAACACTTAGCCGAAGCCCGTAAATCGCAAGACCGCCAAAAAACGAACAATGATAATCGGCTAAACAAGGAAAAATATGGCTGCCCCAAAAAACGTAAATTTTCTCAAAAAGGTGAAAATGAGAAGGACAATTAGAAGTCTATTATTAACCCCATAAGTGCCATTAGTGTCCTCCAGGACCCTCATGACACTAAGTACAAACCCTACACTACATTATTCCCCCCAATAAACCACCAGATATAAACTAACCCCCTGCCATAACCTATTAACCCCTACCTTCCTAACACTACCTACCTAACCCCCTATTAAACCCCCCACCCTACTAATTACATAAAATAAAAAAACCTAAGGTACATGAAATAAACAAAAACCTAAGGTACACAACCCCCCCCCCCGCACTACAAAAAATAAAAAAAAATCACAAATCCCCCAGCCACTACATAAAAAAAAAACATTAGACACCTGCAAAGGAAAAGGCACATACAAGCCTTCTTATTGGCTGCAGTCTGACTGACAGTGATAACAGCCAATCAGAAGGCTCAGATGCATTTAGCTAATTACCCTGTGGAGGTGTATCCCACTGTGATTGGCTGAAAGCAATAGCACCTTCTGACTGGCTGTTGTCACTGTCAATCAGACTGCAGCCAATCAGAAGGCTCTGTATAGAGCCCCATGGATTATAGGGTTAATTTAAGTTCTCATGGGGTTCTGTATAGATCCCCATGGGTTATAGGATTAATTAAGGGCTCAGGGGGCTCTGTATAGAGCCCCATGAGTTATAGGGTTAATTAAGAGCTTGTGAGGGTCTGTGTTGACCCCATGAGTGACAGGGTTAATTAACGGCTTATGGGGATTGGTATTGACACACATGAGTGACAGGGTTAAATAAGGCTTATGGTGGTATATTATGATGGGGTTAATTTTAGTTGCCTTATAGTACCACCCGCGGCATGGGTTAATAATTTAAGGACCCGAGAGGCGGGAAATTTGAAATGGTAAATGCAGTGGGGTCACAATCGGTGCCGATTATGGACCCCTGCAGCAAAGGGTTAATGTGGGGACACACTGGGGGTCCCGATGGGGATGCCCAGCATAGAGGGGGTTAATTTTAGGTGTCGCGGTCAGGATTGGTTTATAGTGTGCTGCGCGCAATTTAAAAATGTTTAAATGCAGCGGTGGCCTGATCGTTACTGATCGGGGCCCCCCTCTGCAAGAGGTTAATGTGGGGGGCTGCTGGGGTCCCTATGGACACCTGCAGCAAGGGGTTAATATTGGGGAGACTTTGAGGGTCCCGATGGGGACCACCAGCATTGAAGGGGTTAATGTTAGGTGCCGCGGGGGTACTTGTAGTACCCCTGCAACCGGCATAGGTTAATAGTGTGCCGCGGGCCCTAAGGACCAGCGGTGGGGAATTTGAAATTTTTAAATGCAGTGGGGGCCTTATCAATGCCAATCAGGGACACCCACGCTGCAATGGGTAAATGTGGGGGCTGCTGGGGTACCTATGGACCCTTGCAGTAAGGGGCTAATGTTGGGGAGACTTTAGGTGTCCGAATGGGGACCACCAGCCATGAGGGGGTTAATGTTAGGTGCCGCTGGGGTACTTGCAGTACCCCCGCAGCTGGGATAGGTTAATAGTGTGTCGCGAGATCTTTAAGGACCCTCGTCGGGGAATTCAAATTTTTTAAATGCAGCGGCCCTGATTGATGCCGATCGGGGACCCTCGCTGCAAGGGGTTAATGTGGGGAGGTGGCAGGGGTCTCTATAGGGACCCCTGCAGCATGGGGATGTGTTTAGGGAGCAGGGGGGAGCATCACACGGCGGTGTCGGGCTGCTCCGAGGCAGCACGTAGAGGCTTTAGGAGCCCTTGCTGGCACTTTTTTGTGCCCGTAGGGATTCTTCCGAGGTGCAAGGTTCACCTCATAGATTTGTGGCTGCGTGTTACTACGTGGCTCTTTCGGAGCCTGTTCTTGGCCATTTTTCAAAGCAGGCTGCAAGGGACGTATTGTGGAATTGATCCTCTCAAACAGAAAAAAACTGTCTTTTGCGAGGACCGAGGGAACTACGAGGGCCAATTTAATAAGGCGCTAAATATGTTTATTATTTTATGAACTAAAATTAATACCAGGGTGCTACCACAAATCTGACATAGTAGCATTAGATCAAAGTCAGCAAGTTCTTTGTGTGTTGAAAATCTTCTGTATTATGGTTTACATAGATTTTTAAATATGATCATCTCCTATCATCAAGCACATATTTCAGTGTTCAGTACATAATTATGTTTTATATTAAAAAGCACACTGAAAGAAAACTATCTTTCTAAAAGTTGTGCAACTTGTCTAGTTTCCCAGTTTTTGCTCCATCTTTGTGGAGAGAGGTAACCATTTGAGGTTCTATTTCTGTCACTGAAACATAGATTGCTGAGTTGATTCAAAAGTTTGAGAGACAATCAAACCACAACTGCTGTTCTGAACAATATTTTCAGTACTAACCTACAGACTATTAGCTCCTGTGAAATGTTGTATTTACATTGTGTGCATAGTAATAATAATAAAATTATTTTTTTGAAGCATCAAGATAATATATAGGTGATGCCACGCTCCTGGAACAAACTTGTTGGCACCTCGTCTGGGTTAGGGTGGCGAACCATATGCAGGCTAATGGAGATACTCATGGTTTATTTGCTTGGAACTCAGAAGGGTGAACTCAGATAGCAGGTATCCATGGAGGGTCAAGGTACTCTCGGGAGGTGATCCACGAATGTGCCCCTTCAGGTATGCGAGGTCGCTGTGAGTGGACGCTCTTGCAGAGTTCGGAGTCGCCCGTTGCAGCAGAAAAACATTGTAAAGCACAAGCAGTACAGCAGCACAAGAGCTTAGTGGCGGTTTAAGCAGTGTTGCGTTGAAGCTGGCAGGGATGTATTCCTTCATATGACCCACATCGAGTGACATAAAATGGAAAAAAGTTGATATCACTTGGAGCAGAGTAAAAATTAGAGTTCTACTGCAGACAAGCTGGAATAGTGTCTGAGGTGGGTCCCTAATACAAGCACTTGATTCTGTTGAATCAAAGGGGTATATCCCCTCAACATAAGTTAGAGAACTTTTGCATATATTGCAGAGATGATGTTGGATTAAGGTTCTGGTTCCCGAGACGACTAATACTGCTTTAACCTTAGGGGTACAACCCCGTAATAAATGATGGAGACTAAACGTGCGTATTATGCAGAGACTTTGCTAAAGGAAGATTATTGACCTCAGTTACTGCTAACACTGTGTGAATCTCAGGGGTATATCCCCATATTAAAGGTCTGAGATAATAAAGGATGGGGACTATTGTACAGTGGATATAAAAAGTCTACACACCCCTGTTAAAATGTCAGGTTTCTGTGCTGTAAAAAAATTAGACAAAGATAAATTATTTCAGAACTTTTTCCACCTTTAATGTGACCTATAAACTGTACAACTCAATTGAAAAACAAACTGAAATCTTTTAGGTGGAGGGAAGAAAAAATATAAAAATAAAATAATATGGTTGCATAAGTATGCACACCCTTAAACTAATACTTTGTTGAAGCACCTTTTGATTTTATTACAGCACTCAGTCTTTTTGGGTATGAGTCTATCAGCATGGCACATTTTGACTTGGCAAGATTTGCCCACTCTTCTTTGCAAAAACACTCCAAATCTGTCAGATTGCGAGGGCATCTCCTGTGCACAGCCATCTTCAGATCACCCCACAGATTTTCAATCGGATTCAGGTCTGGGGTCTGGCTGGGCCATTCCAAAACGTTAATCTTCTTCTGGTGAAGCCATTCCTTTGTTGATTTAAATGTATGCTTTGGGTTATTGTCATGCTGAAAGATGAAGTTCCTCTTCATGTTCAGCTTTCTAGCAGAAGCCTGAAGGTTTTGTGCCAATATTGACTGGTATTTGGTACTGTTCATAATTCCCTCTATCTTAACTAAGGCCCCAGTTCCAGCTGAAGAAAAACAGCCGCAAAGCATGATGCTGCCACCACCATGCTTCATTGTGGGTATGGTGTTCTTTTGGTGATGTGCAGTGTTGTTTTTGCGCCAAACATATATTTTCGAATTATGGCCAAAAAGTTCAACCTTGGTTTCATCAGACCATAACACCTTTTCCCACATGCTTTTGGGAGACTTCAGATGTGTTTTTGCAAAATGTAGCCTGGCTTGGATGTTTTTCTTCGTAAGAAAAGGCTTTCATCTTGCTACTCTACCCCATAGCCCAGACATATGAAAAATACGGGAGATTGTTGTCACATGTACCACACAGCCAGTACTTGCCAGATATTCCTGCAGCTCCTTTAAAGTTGCTGTAGGACTCTTGGTAGCGTCCCAGACCAGTTTTCTTCTCGTCTTTTCATCAATTTTGGAGAGAGTTCCAGTTCTTGGTAATGTCACTGTTGTGCCATATTTTCTCCACTTGATGATTGTCAGAACTTCTGTATGAATAAAGTTCTATCTTATATGAATATTATAGTATAATATGATATTCCAATTATTATCCACTATTTTTATATCCATTGTATTAATATTTTATATGCTGTATATTTATATATGTACCTATGCATGCAATTCTATTACTTGAAAATATCTATGTGAAAGATATGTTTTCACAGCTGCCCACAAAGAGTTGTTCATGGCTGAATAATCCTTTGTTCTATAAGAGATAAATATCTGAGTGAATTCCTAAACTAATGGATATTAGGGCTATAAAGGTTATGGTCTATAAAGGTGGTGGTATCCTCCTTAAATATTCACATGTGAAATATTCGTTTCATAGACATCAAGTCTAGTAAACAGAATAATAAATCTGTCTAGGGATATCTATGCGATAACATTCTTATGACTTCATCTTGTTTATAGGTTCTAGGTCAAAGGGGTCATTAGCTAATTAAAAGGGATAAAAATTCAAAGGTCCGAGAGCGCCATCTTATGGTTAAAGGAATAAACGTCTCTATAGAAAAATATATTCTTTATCAAATTTAAATAAGTGATGACATCATGAAAAGATTTTATTGGTTAATAGATACTTTAACTGATTTGGGATTCTGATAGGCAAATAAGCAAGAGGTATAATTAGGGATAGAGAGAGTATCTAAAAAAAACAACGGGGGGAGAGAAAAGAGAGACAAAGAAGATAAAAGTTTTATCTATGGAGAAGTAAAAACAACTTTGGAATTAACCAGTGGAATTGTGTCATAATTGGTAATGTATAAATTGAGATATTTTATTTTATGATATAATTGAAAATCATTACCATAATTTCTCTGTTTGGTTTATTTCTTATCAAAAAGTTATTTAGATTTCCTTTTGTCATTGAAATTTATACTCCGGATATAAATTTTGATACAAAATTAGATATCTCATTTTTCTTTTTGACCAATACAGAAAAATTAACTTACTTAGCTAACTTATCAATTATATTATAAAATACTTTACTTATTGTGTGATATTCAATATATTCCTGTATAGCTACATATATTATAATATCATTAGACATTGTTAGTACATGCTAAAACGTTATTAAGAATGAATTTTATTAATTGATTTATCTGATTTTGTTCTATGGGTTGCTATCCCAGCTTTCATTGTTCATGTGAATGAAATACACTTTTATATTGAGATTTTAGGACTGCATAGAAAATATCATAAATAATAAGTATTACAATATGATGTATTGATTTTCTTTTATTTATCTGACTGGTTATACTGTGTTTTATCTGCATTTGATTTTGATATATTACTGTGTTATATTTGCATTTGATTTGATATATTACATTTTTCATTAGACTAGTTGATTTTGGTATTTTCAATAAATGTTATTTTATAAAAAGGAATATGTGTCTATAAATTGATTCTGAACTCAATATTCAGTATTCTATATTATATAGAAAATAATATGTCGTATTAACCCCGACATGATGACTGTCTTCACTGTGTTCCATGGTATATCTAATGCCTTGGAAATTCTTTTGTACCCTTCTCCTGACTGATACATTTTAACAATGAGATCCCTCTTTGGAAGCTCTCTGTGGACCATGGCTTTTGCTATGGGATGCAACTAAGAACATTTCAGGAAAGACCAACTAGAGCAGCTGAACTTTATTTGGGGTTAATCAGAGGCACTTTAAATGATGGCAGGTGTATGCTGACTCCTATTTAACACGATTTGGAATGTGATTGCTTAATTCTGAACACAGCTATTAGAGGGAGTGCAGACTTATGCAACCACATTATTTTTCTTTTTTCTTCCCTCTACCTAAAAGATTTCAGTTTGTTTTTCAATTGAGTTGTACAGTTTATAGGTCACATTAAAGGTGGAAAAAGTTCTGAAATGATTTATCTTTTGATTCATTTGTTTACAGCACAGAAACCTGACATTTTAACAGGGGTGTGTAGACTTTTTATATCCACTGTACATATTATGCAGAGACTTTGCTAAAAGAAGGTTACTGATCTCTGATGCTGCTAACACTGGGTGAACCTCAGTGGTATATCCCCATATTAAATGACTGAGATAATAAATGATGGAGATTACTGTGCATATTATGCAGAGACTTTGTTAAAGGAAGGTGACTGTCCTCAGGGGACGCTAACATTGGGTGATCCTCAAAGGTAAAACCCTATATTGAAGGACTGAGAGTAGGCTGCAAATTATACAGTGATTATGTCAAACATAGGCTTTTTTGATATCGATATAAGCTGTACCTGATATAACTTGTTATCTAACTACCTTTAAAATTACTCGATTTGATATTAATAAAAGTGACAAAAATACCCCTAGCTGTCCAAAATTGGTGGCACATTAGCAAAAAAGTATTGACAGCTGTGTTGAGGAGCCGCAAGGGTCCGGCAAGACACGTATTGGGCTCCATAAAAGACCTCCTAGGAACCAGCGTGGGGTTGAGGCCTATCCCATCGAGAGCTCCCTGCTATGCCCCCGAGCAGGCTCCGGAGGACAAGAACGGAAGATTGAGGATTGGGGCACCTCAAGAGGAGGCCGCAGCTTCAGTCCCATTGGGGCCCAGAGTGAGAGAGCGAGGAAGACTTACCAAGTATGCCGCGTCAGGGCAGGAGAACGAGACCCCCTACACCGACCACCGCCTAGAGGAGGTGGTGAGGCAACGGACAACGGACCGCAACCAGAGAAAAGGCTGCCCAGAGGAATGCCAGAAGCTGCCAGGTACGGTGGGGGATCCAGTGAGGGGGGCAAAGCCCTGAACCTCCCAATAGAGAGCCCTATTGCACCCAAGTGGGACAAAGCCCTGAACCTCCCATGCCATCACCCGCTGTGGGCAAGCCAGCACAAGGGTAGAGCCCAGAATAGGCCTGACAGCCAGAAAGCAGAATGGGAAGCCGCCATTTTGGAAGAGGGCAAAACAGGCATATTTCCAGGAGTCTGCTTGCCCTGCTACTAGTCCAGAGGCCCTCATACAAACATGCATCAATACATAAATAATATCATCTACCTGATTGGTGCCTGGTCCACCTGACCCATAACTGGGTTGGAAAGGACAGAGCTGCATAACCCAGAACTATAGATAAGAATAATAAACAATTTTATGTGGTTTCTATAGAAGATCTCCCAACACTGCGAGTACCAGAGGGGCACTACTGCCGCCCAGTGGACTATATTTGTACTGCTTGCACCTTTACTGGCCTGCTTACAACCATCATAATATTTGACTGAAGTGGTAACACATAATATACCAAAAGAGTAATTTTTCTTATTACTCTTGTTCAGGACTATATCCTGCTACACTGCCACTGGGGATCCTGATTGACCGTTTTCTCAACATCTCAACCCCAAGCAGCAATGGTCTACTGTCCCGTATAAAGCTCAGGCACAGACAACTGAGATTACAGCTTTAGGCCCCACATCCTCACCCCGAACCCAGCCCACCCAGGCGTGGAACGAGGTGGTCTCAGAGGGTCCGGATGCAAGCGGCTTGTGACCAAAGGACAGCCAAGAAAGATAAGAGTGCAGCTGTGTTGAATCTTGCTCCTCCTGGAATTATAGACGGTCTTCTATCAAGTTTTTTGAGACAGAATATCATGTTTTTTGTTACCTACTTTTAAGCACTAATGCTTAATTTCCCTAAGTGGTGACTTAGCTGCTGGTTCTACTGTTTTTTTACTACACAACGATTTCTAGATCCGGAAATACTCCCCCTCATATACTGATTTGTTGTTTTTTCTTCTTGTTCCTCCCCTGGAATTTTCCAACCCCTTCCTATTGGGGTCCTTTGGAAGAGTGGCAGGTCCACTCATCTTTCCCCGAAGTGCCAGGATAGACGACTGGTGTAGGAAGATGTGTTTAAAGGATTCATTGTGTTTCTATGAATGTTTGGTTTTACTATCTGCAAAAATTTACAATGTTGTTATTACTTATTTAATTTTTGTCCTTTTTTCCCCTTTTCCCCCTGGCGTACTCTCTCCATCTCCGTGCCAATGTGGGCCATGCTTGGCTTTCAGGTGAGGTCTCGGCTCCCTCCCGTCTGCTCTCTCCTTGTTGGGTCCTCTACAGGACAAGGTAAGATGACTGGACAACACAGCCCACACTATACACTAGTAATGGCTAGACCAGCTGACGCTAACTTTACCTTTGTGACTCACAACGTTAAGGGCTTTAACTCCCAGCTCAAAAGAAGGAAGGCCTTTATGTACTACAAAGATTTTAAGCCATCGATTTATATTCATGCAGGAAACACATTTTGCTCGCAAACATTTTCCAAATAATCTTAGTAGAGATTATCCTACCTGTTACTCCTCTACCCAAGTTAACAGGAAAGCGGGGGCCTCGATACTGATTCATCGCAACTTCCCCTTTCAGGTAGAGTCTAAAGTAGTGGATAAAGATGGACACTATGTAATACTCCACGGAACAGTCCTGGAGACTAATATATCCCTCATCTCCTTTTATGCTCCCACCAATGCACCACATAAATCACTACTGCATATCCTGACTCTGGTAACACGATGGTGATGGGAGGGGATTTCAACCTTACTTTTTATCAAGTCCTGGACCGCTCGGGTATGCAGGCCACAGGCCGGTATTTAAACAAATTAAGACAAATTAAGAAGGCTCTATATGGTCTAGGCCTGGTGGACGCCTGGAGGGGGCATCACCCACACAGAAGGGACTATACATATTATTCACACAGCCAGAGATCTTATTTACGGATCGATACCTTCTTGATAGCTTCGTCATTGTTTGATCAATCAAAGAGGGCGGAAATACGGGTATGCCCCTGGTCGGATCACGTGGCAGTGAGCATAGACATTAATTTAGGGTTAAATATATCCACACTGTATGCTTGGAAACTAAATGAGCTCTTACTCGCTCATCCAGAGATGTCGGAACAAATTGAAAAAGATCTTCACCTTTACTTTGAGTGAAACAGGACTGGTAACTCGAACATAAGCTGGGTATGGATGGCCCACAAGGCCTTTATCCGGGGCTCCTGCATTAAGTTGGCTTCTGCTTTTAAAAAGCAACGTAAACTCAAAGAGTAGGAACTTACCACTAAGCTGCAGGACTTAGAGTCAAGGAACCAATCATGCCCCTCTTCCAGACTTCGACAGATGATAGATCAGTGTCGGCTAGAGTTAGACGCAGTACTCTCCCACAAAACGAAGAAAGCCCTTAGATGAACCAAGCATCTATTTTACTCCATAAGCCAGACTCCCTATTCGCTAGGAAGCTTCGGTCAAAGATAGCTGAGTCTAAGATATTGCAGATCAGAACTGCAAATGGGCAGATAACGGTTAGCCAAAATGTCATTAGGCGAACGTTTGCTGACTTCTATAGCTTGATTTACTCCACGAAGCTGCAACCGAACGCGAATGTTCTCAGGTCTTACCTAGATACCTGTGACCTCCCAAAAGTCTCAGATCAGAACACGGCTAGACTTAACTCAGACATAACAGTAGAGGAGATAATAGAAGACATCAACAGCTTGAAACCAGGGAAGGCTCGCGGCCCTGACGGCTTTACCAACTCTTACAACAAGTCTTTTGCGCATATTATTGCACCATATCTCTGCCAATTGTGTTAACTCCATCCTAAATGGGGAACCGATGCCCTCAGAGCTAAATAGGGCAGACTTAATTGTCTTTCCCAAAGAAGGCAGGAACCCACTAGACCCGAAGAATTATCGGCCTATATCCCTGATAAATGGGGACCTTAAACTGCTAGCCAAAATTATTGCAGATAGGATCTCAGGATTCCTTCCAGATCTGATCCACAAGGATCAAACAGGTTTCGTCCAACATCGGCAGACAGCGGATAACATCAGGAGAACTATGAATGTCATCCATTTGGCCTCCCAGAGCAAGTCCCCCCTCTGTGTGCTAGCTCTCAATATGAAAAAAAGCCTTTGACACATTGGAGTGGTCTTATCTGTATGCAGTGCTGGCCAAATTTGGCTTTGAAGGGAGATTCATACAACTCATCAGAACACTGTACAAAAATCTGCAGGACTGCTTGAAACTCCCGGGATCGGAGAACATCTCTATAGTCATCCAGAGGGGGACCCGGCAGGGATGCCCACTATCTCCACTGCTATTTGCGCTCGCGATTGAGCCTTCGGCTCACAAGATTAGATGCAACACTGAGGAAAAGGGAATTTGGGTGGGTCTTTACCACTTGAAATGTTTGCTCTTTGCGGATGACCTTCTCTGCACACTAAAAGAACCATCAACGTCGATTCCCGCTTTGTTGTCAACGCTAGGCGGATTTGGCGCCCTGTCGGGCCTACAAATTAATGTTGAAAAGACTGAGGCCTTGGGAGTTGGCATACCACATGCGGTCCTGGGGGCTTTGAAAGCGGAGTATAGATTTCAATGGCCCAAAATCTCTATTAAATACTTGGGGGTTAGAATCACCAGGAAGCTGTTGGACATATATAAGGCCAACTTCCCTCCCCTATTTAAACAATTAATGGAAGAAATGCGACGATGGGAGAAATACCATATCTCATGGACAGGGCGGAAAACTCTATACTGTATACTGAATACTATGTATTTATTTAGAACTCTCTAAGTCCCACTAGATATGAAGGAACTAGATAAACTTCAGGCTTCTATCTTCAATTTTATATGGCGAGTTAGGTCGCTGCGTATAGCAAGAAAGACTGTGTTGCAGCGGAGGTCTCAGGGATCTCGTGCCAAAACTTAAGACTTTATCTGAGAGCGGCGCAGTGCGCGTTTATCCCACTGGCTCATTCGGGTAAGCTCCAACCGCTGTGGACCTGTGTGGAAAACTGGCAAATGAGACCTTACTCTTGGAATACTATAGTCTGGGATATACCCCCTCAGGCGTCAGGCAGCAAAACTGTAACCCCATAATATCTTCAACTTTAGCGGCTTGGGCTCGGCTCAGGTCGGTCAGCGGCTTGGCTCCCCTCCTATTGCCATTGCTGTCCATAAGGCAATAGTGGCTTAGCAGCCCACTGGAAAGAGCAGGAACCTGGTTCTCAGAAGATGCTCTGCTATCCTACACCTTCCTTATCACTAAATACCACATACCAGAGAGTGAACTCTGGAATAACAGACAAATTAGACATTGGTTGTCCTCATTAGCCCGGGTACATGGGACCCCTAAACATTCTTCGTGGTTTACTATATGTGCAAAACTGACCTCTATCAAAGGCCTTCTGGGGTCTCTATATTCTTTCCCTAAACAAACAGAAACCGAAATATATGCTCCAATGGGAGAAAGACTTAGGTAGGGAGCTAGATGAAGCAACTTGGAGAGAAATTTGTACCAACTTAACAAGAGGATCATATACATATAGCCTACTTGAGACCTCAGTCAAAGTCTTGCACAGGATATATTATACTCCCTACCTAATGTCCAGGCTTAATTATAGTCTTAGCGAGGACTGTTTTAGAGTGTGCAAAGCTAGTGGAGACTTTCTGCATATATGGTGGACGTGTCCATCAGTGCAGAGGGTGTGGAAAGCGATGACTGACCTATTCTCACAACTGACAGAAACCAAGCTGGGACCGGAGATAGATACCTGTCTTCTGGGGGTTCATGGACTCAGTCTCTCTAATGGCCAAAACAAATTATGGAAATTCATGGCTCTCACCACCAAAAGTTGCATTGCAAAAATCCGGAAAGCTGCATCACTGACCTCCAGAGAGATTTTATTGAAAGTGAGCAATGTCATGTTAAACTAGAGACAGTCCCATGTCCTGCATAACACGGTCCCCCTATTCCAAAATATCTGGACACCATGGCCCACCTAGGCTTAGAGTATTAAGGTGGGGATATGACCGGGATAGTAGGGAACGAGGCTCTTGTTGAAGGATGGCGGGTCGTGGGGGAGCCCGGACGACCATACATTTCTATAGATTCTCATTGGGTACGGAACTGGACGAGTATGCTAGGTATTTGTTATTTTCATCCCCCACCTCTCCCCTATTTTATTTTTTATTTTTTTATTTTGTGTTTCCTTCCCCCCTTTTTGAGTTGACATAGTTGAAGTTATTTCAGCTTCTTTATATCTATTTCTTGACGACAAAAGAAAACAGAACAATTTAAAAAATACCATGTTTGAAGACATAGAGGTTTAGACAGGGCCCAGGATAACGATGAATTGATGTACCAATATGAAAAGTATGAAAACTGCATGTGGCCTCTTTGTTAAGATACTGGGGAATTGTATAGCTGTATAATCTGGCTGCCCTGTTGTCCTCTCCTTTCTTCTCTTGTTGTATGCAATGTTATACTGTTAATTTGTCTTCAATAAAAAAAGAATGGATAAAAAAAAAAATATTGGATTTCATGAGTTTTGGGTCACGCACATAAAGTGAAAAGTGCTTCAATGCTGTACCAGAAGCTTTAAAGCTTAAATGTTCCCATGAAGAAGGTGTTAGGAAAATAATATTAGAATAAGAGGCGTTGCAGAGGATGTCAAAGATAAAGAACTAAAATCATATGTAATTAAGTTTTTGGCAGATCTTTCGAACAATGAGATTAATTTGGAAAAGCAAATTGAAAGCTTATATCGTATCACCTTACCCAGAAACCTGGAAAGGACTTTCGACAGAGATGTTATCCTTAAATTCTGATTTTTTCCTACAAAAAGTAAATTCTTGAAAATCTTATTTAATAAAAAGAGCTTTCAATCCCAGTATGATCGATTGCAAATGTTCCCAGATATTTCAGGAGAAGTGTTGCTTAAGAGAAAATCATTAAAAGAAATCACAAAAATGCTAAGGGAAAAAGACATCCCTTACAGGTGGGCTTTTCCTGCCATATTGCTAGTTTTTTATAACTGTCAAAAAATTAGAGTGTTTTGCCATTACTTAAAAGTAATTAGGGAGCATTACGCTAAAGCCAAGAATTATTTTTAAACTGGTAATTGTCCGATATTTTGGTCTGAGAAACTTATGAATATAGAAGAAAAGAAAATCTGAGAAATGTATGATATAGGGTGAGTGGTGTTAAAATTAAAATTGATATAATTTAATTAGTTAGACATGTTGGTGATCTATCATTGCTTGAATGGGTGATATCTTATTTGTCAGTGTTTTTGTATAGTTTTAATTATACAAACTTCCCTCTTATCCTTAATCGAGAAGAAACATATACACATATTTGGAGGAAGTTTGTGTTAAAAATACACTACGAATATAATGATTACACTTTAAAGGAATAATTGAGGCACGGAACCATTACAAAAATAATTACCCATATATACTCGAGTATAAGCCGACCCAAGTATAAGCCGAGGCACCTATTTTACCACAAAATACAGCAGCTGCAGATGGAAGGTAAGTGAGGGGAAAGGGAGAGGGGAAGGTAATTAGAGGGGTAAAGTGAGGAGGGGGGATTAGGATGAGGAGGGGGGTTTAGGATGAGGGGGGTTAGGATGAGGATGGAAGGTTGAGGATGGGGGGTTGAGGATGGGGGTGGTTGAGAATGGGGTGGTTGTGGATGTGGGTGGTTGTGGATGAGGATGGGGAGGTTGAGGATAAGGGTGAGGGTTGAGGAAGAGGATGGGGGGTTGAGGATGATAAGGGAGGGGGAGGGAAATAGCCACGGGGGGGGGGGGGGAGTCACAAGGGGAAAGAGAGCCACGGGAGGGGGGGGCAGAGCCACGGGGGGAAACACAGACACAGGGGGAAAGAGAGACAAGTGGGGAAAGAGAGACATGGGGGTGGTGACTCAAGTATAAGCTGAGGGGGCCCTTTTCAGCCTTAAAAAAAGGGCTGAAAAACTCAGCTTATACTCGAGTATATACGGTAGTAGTTTAATAACACATGATAATGGATGTTTGTAAGATTTTATTTTAGAGATAAAGTAGGTATAGAAGTTTTGTGAGAATTGCCCTGTTACAGAGTTAAAAATGTTAGAAAATACCTAGTGAGTCAAGGTTGTCTATGTTGCACTTAAACAAATTCTTTGTTTCTTTGTGAGGTTAAGCACTTGTTCATATTTTGCACAGATGCACTTTAAGGAAAGGGAAAGGAAAGGTAGGAAGAAAGAAATAGGTAAAAATGGGGGATAAAGGGAGAAGAAAAAAGATTATGCTTAGAGAAAATAAGGGATGTATGCACTGTCATACTGAAATGTTGAAATGTTTATTTTAAACAATGTTAGAAACTCAACTCTGTGTGTGAACACTTTAAAAGGTATTTTTGTATGTAATTTGGGTTTTCGTTTTGGTGAGGTTGGTTTTTCAGACTTTTTGTAAAGGAAAGATGTAGAGGGGAATAGAAAAGAAATATTGAAGACCAAAGGGTAAAATAAGAAGAGTGTTCTAAAAAGATAAAAATGCTTTGTTTACTAGCAATTACAAAAAAATGTAATGAGGTTCGCTTGTATATAAGTAATCTGTATTAACCTATTTAACTTCTAAGGGCCTCATTCTATTACCGGCCGTAAATCGTCCGTAAGGCTGCGATTCCTTGCGGGGGTTCAGTTAACTCGCGATTCTATTATACGGCCCCGCAAGGATCTCCCCTTACGGCCGGCCGCATATCTTGAAACCGGCCATAAGCTCTGAAATATAAAAACGCAAAAATAAATTCACGCCTGCACTGTACAGCTCTGTAAATGCTAGGGATCGTATTGGGGGACATGAGGATTAATAGTAACCCACTCTCAAGCTTGCACATCAGCCCAAACCCGAGTTCAAATTAACTGTTTATTTTCCGGCTGCGGCGTGGGCGTGTCTGAGGTGCTCCAAGCACTCTGGACTTTTTACATGTATATTTTACGTATATTAAAAAAAAATTATTTTACGGATTTGAGTATAGGGTAATTATGTGCTATTTTTACTAACACCGAATATCACTTTATAGACTCCGCAAAGGGCAGGATGGCTTTATTTGAGCTATTTTATGTGCTTAATTGGTGCTAGCGGGACCTGTTTGCTGCAAGTAAGCTGCGGCTCGTTTTTAGCCTTGCAGACAGGGTTCCCGGAGCAATAGAATCGCAACCAGGCTTTTCTTACGGCCGATTTCCTTGCGGCCGTTTTAGATCAAAGGCTTTCCTCCGGCGCGAGCGGCCGCAAGAGATAGCAAGGCGCCGGCCGCAAGCCTGCCGGAGTCCCCGGCCGGAGGGGAACAGAATAGCCGGAAAGCTTGCGGCCGGTCCTTGCGGCCCCGCAGCGGCTGCGGACGATAATAGAATGAGGCCCTAAGTGTGCTCTTTTCCTTTTTTTTCTTCTTTCTCTCAGACTGAAAAAAGTTTATTTGCCCCTGTATTATAGATAAATTAGTAGAGAGGCCCTCAGATTGTTGTGTGGCCGGTGATTAAGGACCCTCACACATAGAGACCTGAAAGTTTCAAGTGGTTTAGAGGAAATTTTAAGAAAGGTAAACACTTTCATATCTTAAGTAAACTCTGAATGGAGTAAAATGAAGGTAATGTTTTTCAATTGGGTCTGATATTTTACATATTTACTGAAGGAAAATAAAGGGTAATATAATCAGATGGGTAAGGAAAAGGGAAGGAGTAATTTAAGTTGGAAACACCTGTAAAGGAAAGAGGGGAGAAAAAAAGGGGAACATAAAGGGGAAATGTTTTGAAGAGTAATAAAATTTGAAATACTAATTAGGTTCGCCGGCCAGACATTCAAACTTTATCTTTAAGTTTGCCTGTTTTTGTGCTGTTCATCTCGACCCCCCTCCCTTTAGATGGGAGGACGGAAGAGGAGAATGGAAACAGAGACAGTGATACCTTTTATATGAATGTTTTATGTTGTAATTAGGTGGGGGGTAAAAAAACATTTTTTTTGTAATTTTTTATTTTTGTTCCTCATTCTCTCGGTTCTCTTCCCTTTGGCCCGGTCTGCGCGCAGCTGGAGATTACGATACAGCGTATAGCATACTTAAATATTCTCTATGCTGAAGATTCTGAGTTATAACATACAGGAATTAAATCACCCCGCTAAAAGAATTCATTTAGCTAATATAACTAATAAGAAAAAAACAGACATCTTACTAGTCCAAAAAACTAATTGGCAAAGAGATAAAGAGTCCCAGAATTTGTAATTAAATCTTTTGATACTAACTACATGGCTACATTTAAAAATAAGGCGAGAGGTGTTGCATTGTTTTTTTTTATAATTGTTTGCATATCTCTGAAGAAGTTGTGGAATGTGATAGAGAAGGAGATCACTGAAGCATTTGCTAATTTTTATCGTGATTTATATACTTTGGAGTAAAAACTAGGCTTCGATAAACTTGGGCTAGAAATTATTAAACAAAAAAATAAAATCCCAGTTAGATGATTTAAACACACCAATTCAATTAGAACAAGTATTAACAGCAATTAAAGAGCTTAAAATACACTCCTCTCCCGGTCCTGATGGCTTCTCAAATTGATAGTACATAGCAAAAATGTTTAGAAACTGTAAAAGAATGGAAAAGGAAAAATGTATCCCTTTCAGGCAGGATGGCTGCGTTGAAGATGATTTTGCTGCAGAAAATTAGTTACCTGTTTAGAAGTATCCCTATACCGTCCCCTCAGTATTGGATATCTAAATTCCAAGCTTTGTTGGATTTATACATTTTTGATGGGAGAGAAAAACAAGAATAAAAAGATCTATTTTAGTTGAAATATTTCAGAATGGTGGTATGGGATACCTAGACCAATTACAAATATTGTACAATATAGCTCCTCAAGATTGGTTACTATAGTCATGGGTGAGTGTGAACAAAATTAGCATTGCTCCGCCTCTTATTTGTTAAAAATTCTTCTTTTCTTACATGTAATGAATTGGAGGGTATGATTGTGTCAATTTTAAATGTTTTTTTTGCTTGCTCTTTCTTTGTGTTTGTATATATGTGAAATTTAAATAAATAAATAAAAAAAAAAAAAGATTGGTTACTATACTCCAGATTTAAAACATCATTGGAAAAATCAGGTTCATGTAATACTAGCGACGTGCCAGTCAAAAATGACGGGGCAATAAAATTTGAAGTAATGGCAATGCTGTTTGTCACCCAATGTAAAGCTTTTTCTACTCTGAGGACCTTCAGCGCTCATTGCGAGCCTCTCCTTGTATACTTTTGCTCCTCTGAGCACCTTTGGCGCTCATTGCGAGTCTCTCCTATTGTGTAATTTTGCTCCGCTGAGCACCTTCGGTGTTCATTGCACGCCTCTCCCCTCGTGTACTTCCAGTTTTGTGCTTTGCAACGATCATCTTCGGCGCTCATCGCAAAGACAGATATATATATATATATTTTTTTTAAAATAATAATTAATTAGTTACTTAATAAATTAATATACTTTACCTATTTCACTGGCACAAAAGTTGGCACTTTGTGTTGGCTACTTTGTTTTGATACATTGTTGTGTTCACTCCAAGGACAAGTAAATTAATTATAGTGTTATGATTAAAGTTATATAAGTGATAAGATTATAATTTAGCAAGCTAGGCAGTTAAGGGCCACATTAAATTCCAGCCACTTAAATACATAGAGCCTTTTTAAATTGCGATTCAGCAAATTTAAAAGGGCTCTATTTAAGCACATAGCATATTTGTTTTTTACAGAAGTTTTTAATTAGTGAAGACCTTGCTTTTGGATAGAAGTTCACTAACTAAAAACTTCTGTAAAAAAATATGCTATGTGCTTAAATAGAGCCCTTTTAAATTTGCCGAATCGCAATTTAATAAGGCTGATAGTGTAGATCTTTACCCCTACGTGCCTGAAATTCTCCCGAAGCAAAATCTTAACCCAGACGGTCGCACATTGGATGTGCGGCCGTACTAAGATCTATTAGTCAAAACCGTAGCAATGGGTTTGACTTAGCCAATGGGAAAACAGATTGAAATCATGGCTAATTAAAGCCTGCGGGACTACCCGCAGGCTCCCGACATCAATATTTGCTGCGGGGGATCGGGACCTCCACGGCAGTTAAAAACACAAGCCCTGCCGCGGGGGATACTTCAAAAAGACCCTAAAATTAACCCCCCTATGCAGTGTCCCCATATTACCCCTTGCAGCAGGTCCCAATTCGGACCCCCGTTGCATTTAAAAATTCAAATTACCTGCCACAGGTCCTTAAAAGGGACCGTAGCACACTACTGTGCAATCCCAGACATGGGGATAAGTACGCCCGCAGTACCTATTACCCCACTAATTACACAAAATAAAAAATCTACATTACATAAAATAAAAAACAGAACTTACATAAAATAAAAAACCTACTTCACAGAAAATAAAAAACCTAGAATAACACAAAATAAAAAAACTATAATTACTGAAAACAAACTACATTGCAAAAAATAATAAACCATACATTACATGAAATTAAAAAATGAACATTACAGGAAATAAAAAACCCAGAATCACTTAAAGTAAAAAATAAATAAATTACACAAAATAAAAAAACCTGAGTTACAAAAAATAAAAAAGCCTACATTACACAAAATAAAAACATACATTACATCCAATAAAAGCCCTAAATACATACAATAAAACAACATATAACACAAAACATTCTAAATAGGCCACTTACCTGTCCCAAATGCCCATCCACCAATGTCACCGTCCTCCTTGTAGTCTTTGCCGGCATGGCCCCTCCAAAAAAACCTCACAGTCAAAATGGGAGACACAGATGCTTGGAGTCATTCACAATGGGATACACCCCGTGAGGTGTATCCCATTCTGATTGGCTGAAGGCAATAGCACCTTCTCATTGGATCAAAATTGATTGGCAGCTAGTTCAGGGATATATGGGTGTATTTCATTTTGATTGGCTCACACCTTCTGATTGGCTGAAATATGCTAGACAGGGTTTTCAGCCAATCAGAAGGCACCATTTTTACCATAGCATGCGCGAGATCGCTCATTTTCACCAGGGAGCTCCTGCAGGGAGGAGCTCCGTTAGATTTTTGTATTTTTTTAGACCTTTGTTTTTTTTAGAGGGGCCCTGCTGGCGAAGACTACAAGGAGGTCGGTGGATGGGCATTTGGTAAGTGGCTTATTTAGAATGTTTTGTGTTATATGTTGTATGTATTTATTTGTAATTGTGATTTTTTTTATTGTATGTATTTAGGGGTTTTATTGTATGTAGTTAGGGGTATTATTATATAAAGTTAGGGGTTTTATTGCATGTAATGTATGTTTTTATTTTCTGTAACGTAGGTTTTTTATTTTATGCAAGTAATGTTTTTTATTTTCTGTAAATTAGGTTTTATATTTTATGTAGTTAGTGGGGTAATTGAGATGTTATTAGGGTGTTAGGTGGGTAGCGTAGGGGTTAACGGGGTAGAGGGGGTTAATGGGGTAGAGGGGTTAATAGTTTAGAGGGGGTTAATAGTGTAGGGTAGTGGTTGGGTAGATAGTGTAGGGGTTAAAAGGGTAGGGTAGGAGGGTGTTTATGGGATGAGGTTTGCTCTGTGCATTTGGGGTTAAATAGACCAGTTAGGTTTAAATAGGACTAGATAGGGTAACATAGAACTAGATAGGGCTACATAGGCCCAGTTAGGGTTAAACGGGACTAGATGGCATTTCATAGGTCTAGAGGGAGTTAAATATGGCGTTTAGTATGGGTTAATGGTGTATAGTTAGGATTAATGGGATATAGTTAGGGTTAATGGGGTTTAGTATGGGTTAATGGTGTATAGTTAGGGTTAATGGGGTATTTGTTGGGGTTAATAGGGTTTAGTATGGGTTGATGGGGTATAGTTAGGGTCAATTGGGTTTAGTATTGGTTAATGGGGTGTAGTATGGGTTAATGCTGTATAGTTAGGGTTAATGGGGTATAGTTAGGGTTTCAGGACCTGTGGCGAGTAATAGTGTGCCGGGTGGGCCCTTTAAGGACCCGCGGCAGGCAATTTGACATTTTAAATGCAGCGATGGTCCCCATCGAGGCTCCCTCTACATGGGTTAATATGGGGACACTACATTGGGGATGTTAATTTTTGGTGCCGCAGGGGTACTTGAAGTACCCCCGTGGCAGGGGTTAACACTTTGATTGCAGCTGGGGTCCCAATCAGGACCCCCGCAGCAAGGGTTAATTTTGGGAGCCAGCGGGGTTCCCGATTGGGACCCCTGCAGCATGGGGTTAGATTTAGGGAGCAGGTGCGAGGTTTATGGTGCGAAGGGGGGATCGGGGTCTTCTTTGTCGTTCGTGCAATACTTAAGGGCTTTCAGAGCCTTTGCGGGTGCTCTGGACCACACGTTGGGCTTCGACCTCCTTTTACGTTTTACCGGGATATCTCTTGTGTGACTTCATAGCAATTTAATAGCGAGATTGGATCGTAAAGGCTACGTGCTTGACAGATCAATGGGTTTTTGGTCTGCAACATTACACGTTGCCAGTCTCTTAGGCATTTCTCGGCTGGCCTGCTTTTAAAACACAAGTCGGCTGCGTGTCGGGTAAGAGGGTAATTTAATAGCAAAATCTACTATTGAAATATGTGCTAAGCTTTAGATCTTAGCAGCAATTTAGTAGGGCTCTAAATTCAGAAGGTATTTCAGAAGGTATTGAGATCACATGTTTAATATTTTTGTTTTATATATATATTATATAGCTTTAATAGGTTAGGTGAATTTATGTATAAGGATTGTTTCAATATCAGATAATTCTGCATTCATTAGAATACATTTACTATAAAAATATATATTTTTGCTCTAGTTGACAGTATGTTAATTTTGCACAATATAGTGAATTTATTTCTATATTCAATCCATGGCTTACATTTAACCAATGCATTTCTATTCAACTGGAACCCTCTAGTGAGAGATCAAAGATCCTTAACTACAACATTGAGAACAATACTTAAGTGGCAGACATTCTCAGCTGCTCACAAGATAATTTGTCTATGTAAGGTACAACCTTATCTCTTTTATTTCCTTAGTTACTGAATTCAATGTTATTTTTCTAAATCTTGTTTATGAATCTTGTTACTAAAGCATAGTAACATTATCGCTACCTATTCACTTTATAAATGTTTGTTTGCATTTTACTTGAGAAGTACAAGTCAGGGCTAGGTTATAAAAAAATATCCAAATCTTTGATGATCCCCAGGAGCACCATTAAATCTATCATAACCAAATGAAAAGAACATGGCACAACAGCAAATCTGCCAAGAGATGGCCACCCACCAAAAATTCACGGACTGGGCAAGGAGGGCATTAATCAGAGAGGCATCACAGAGACCTAAGGTAACCCTGGAGGAGCTGCAGAGTTCCACAGCAGAGACTGGAGAATCTGTACATAGGATGACAATAGGCCGTACGTTCCATAGAGTTGGGCTTTATGGCAGAGTGTACCAGAAGAAAGCCATTACTTTCAGCAAAAAACAAAATGGCATGTTTTGAGTTTGCGAAAAGGCATGTGGGAGACTCCCAAAACGTATGGAGGAAGGTGCTCTTGTCTGATGAGACTAAAATGTAGCTTTTCGGCAATCAAAGAAAACGCCATGTCTGGCGCAAACCCAACACATCACATCACCCACAGAACACCATCCCCACAGTGAAACGTGGTGGCAGCCTCGGCAGCTCATGCTGTGGGAATGTTTTTAAGCAGCCGGCACTGGGAAACCTGTCAGAGTTGAGGGAAAGATGGATGGTGCTAAATACAGGAATATTCTTGAGCAAAACCTGTACCACTCTGTGCCTGATTTGAGGCAAGGACGGAGGTTCACCTTCCAGCAGGACAATGACTCCAAACACACTGCTAAAGCAACACTTGAGTGGTTTAAGAAGAAACATGTAAATGTGTTGGGATGGCCTAGTCAAAGTCCAGACCTTAATCCAATAGTGGTCAGACTTAAAGATTGCTGTTCACAAGAGCAAACCATCCAACTTGAAGGAGCTAGAGCAGTTTTGCCAGGAGGAATGGGCAAAAATCCCAGTGGTAAGATGTGGCAAGCTCATATAGACTTATCTAAAGCGATTTGGAGCTGTGATTGCTGCAAAAGGTGGCTCTACAAAGTATAGAATTTAGGTGGTGAATAGTTTTGCACATTGACTTTTTCTGTTATTTTGTCCTATTTGTTGTTTGCTTCACAATAAAAAAAAAAAAAAACATCTTCAAAGTTGTGGGCATGTTCTGTAAATTAAATTATGCAAAATCTCAAACAATCCATGTTAATTCCAGGTTGTGAGGCAACAAAACACAAAAATACCAAGGGGATGAATACTTTTGCAAGGCACTGTAAAGCAAATGTATTATACCTATATATTTTTGTAAAAGTTTTACGGAGCAACTCGTAATATTTTGTCGATGCAAAAATCAATAAAGATTTGTGCCGTGCTTTTTGGCTTTGTCATGTTGCAGTTGTGAGTGCGCTAGACCCAATTAGCATAGGGACCAATGTAGTGCATACGAAGCAAGATGTTTGCATAATAAGTTATTTTGTATATTATTTGCTGTGTCTGTGTCCTTATTTTTTGAAGATCGAACCAACATTAGTTGGTAAATCTCATGATTTCTTTACCAGAAAGTTAAGACTTAAAAGGAAAACAATGCACTCTTTCTCTGCATTTATCAAGTCACAGCAATGCTAGCCTCATAGAAGATTGCATATAGAATCTGTAGGGATACTCCTTTTAAATGTGTCTATCTAACAATACTAGCAGTTGCAGAATTCAGCACATGGCATAGGATCTCGATGATCAATTCATTGAAAAACTGAAAGGAAAGGAATTTGGCTTGCAGTTGGTTGAGGCCATGGACAATAACAAGGATGCACATTTTATTTGCTATGTAGATGGTAGTAACATTATGGAAGACCTTCTCTTTTGTAAAAGTATCAGTAAGTACAAAGGCTCAAGACTTGTTTGTGATACTGGATACATTTATAGTTGAAAATAATTTGGAATGGGCAAAGTGCGTTGGTGTCTGTACTGATGGTCGCCGTAAGATGTCCAGCTGTTGCAGCCACTTATTCAAAACAAAGCTTGTGATGCACTGTGGACCCATAGCCTCATTCATAGAGAAGCATGCGTAACAAAGTATTTGACTCCTCCAGTGAATCTAGTTTCAGAACATGTGATCAATGTAGTAAACTTAATAAAAACTAGGCCAGTTAAAGCAAGGTTTTTTGAAAAAATTAGTGTGAGGATATGGAAGCCGAATACACGTCTTTGTTCTACTACTGCCACTCACAATGGCTTTCTTGTGGCAATGTATTGTCCCGTACATTTCAATTATGGGATGAAATCTAAATTTTTCCTCAAGAAAAAAAACATGAGTATGCCAAATACGTTGTGGTGAAACTAACATAATTGTGTTTTATTTTTGAAAAGTTAAATGCTTTGAAACTCTCCCATAAGGGAAGCAACATACACGTTTTAAAATTGGCCTGAGAAGATTTCAGCTTTCCGAAAAAAAATTACAACTATGAAGAAGAAAACTAAATGAAGACAATGGAAAATATTGTATCCCCTTGTTGCAGCAGTTTGTGGTCTCCAATGAAGATGATTTCTCTCACAATATAAAATCTGTTTTTAAAGATCACCAATCACAGATTATGAAGTGGTTTGAAAAATACTTTCAAGAAGATGATATTAACAAATTTGCCTGGATTCAAGACCCATTCAAATCCAAAGTTTAATTTGAATTTACTTCTCCAGAAAAGAAAATCTTATTGAGCTGTCTTACGACAAAGCAGTTAAGGTAAAATTTGGCATCATGAATCTAAATGAATTTTGGCAGTAAAAAATGAATGTTTGCTGCTAAGTGGTAAAGCTCAGCCAATCTTAATTCTTTTTGTGACATCATATTCATGCAAAGCTGGGATTTCAGTGGTCGCTGTGATAAAATGCAAATACCTTACAAAAATCAACGTGGAACAGGAAATGAAGGTGGCTGTATCCAGTTTGATTCAGAGATTTGGAAAGATGTGTAGGGAGCAACAGGCTCATCCGTCTCACTAATTATTCTCATCAATAAATTGTAATTTTTGTGATATTTGTTGTACCATATGGTGCAGCTCAGAGAAGAACAGATTAAAAATTATACTAAACATTTGTAATCATTTGCGTTTAATTTGTTATAACTAATGTGCAATTAGTTATCAAAAACGAAACGCAAATGATTACAAATGCTTAGTATAATTTTTAATCTGTTCTTCTCTGAGCTGCACCAAATGGTGCAACAAATATCACAAAAATTACAAGCCACCAAATGCGCACTGCAACTGTCAGGTATAAATATAAAACTATGGTTTGACACGGGGAGCCTTGGAAAAACCTTGAAACATTAAGTGTGTCTTAAACCAAAAAAGTCTGGGATAACCATTAAATGATCAAAAAAAATTCTAAATATAATAATAAAAACTGTTTCATATGAGATTATTTTATATGACATTTATATGTTGTATTTTCATATCTGGAATTTTCAGTATCCTTTGCTTTTCTTTTTACTTCCAACATATGTCTATTTCATTAAGCAACATTTTAGCTCTTATTAATCCATCCTGAACTTTATATAAATAGCAGAGTCCTCTTTAAGGCCCCAGCTTTTGTTTTTAGTTTTTAATGTATAAATCCACCTGGCCTATTTTTTTAAGTTGTTTGTCAATGTCATCTCTTCTAATAGTCACATGGTGCATTTCATTCACATCGGGGGTATCATATTCTTTTTAAACATTGTAAATGTGTGATAAGTTATTATTCTGCTTTTTTTTCAACATATATTTTTCTGCAAATGCCAGTGATTAGATATGCATCATCAAAGAGGAATTCTTATGAAGGGAGAACATATTTACATGTTTTTGAAGGATTTACCTCTAAAAAATCCAGTTGCCTTTTTTAAGCAATTTTTCTTTGTATTTTAATTTAAAATAACTATGTGTCAACACATTTTTTAAATTCCTTGAACGTGGACTTGTAATCTGAGGAAATTCCCATAAATAAGGCTTAAATTCTGAATTGTCAGTCAGAATACTCCAGTGGCTTTTACAAATTTGCCTGATTTCAATCCACCTTCAAATATAGGTTGCCACGCATCTCAACAAATAATCATGTTTTCTTCTTTTCAGATAAAAGAGCTTCTCTATTTTTTCCTTTGCATTTTTTATATGCTGTTTGGGGATTTTTTGCTTCTAAATCCTTTGCTTTTTTTCATAGTTATTTTCATTTGAGCTTTTTCTGACATATCTGACGGTAGTATTTATTCAAGAACACAAAGTAGTTATGTATCAAAATGAACTCTAGTAATTCCAGAATTAAGTTATTATTTCATGTATATTGTCTCCCTCTGTTATTTAAGAAATAAAAATCTATTCAAACCCCAAAAAAGACGAAGACAATTGAGATAAATACACTACAGATTTTACAGATTCTTAAACGGTCTTATTAGTGCTTTATTTTGCACCATATAGATCCCATGGATGTTGTCTCGATATGCTATGCATTCATTGCAGCTTTCATACATTTTGGATAAGGACAGGTAAGGGACACATACATGCACACACACACAACCCACTGGTATTCAGACGCCTCCCTGCTCCCACCACGTGGACGCACGTAGCGTCATCAATGCCTGACGCGTTTCGACGTAATGACGTCTTTCTCAAAGGAATAGACAGGTAGGCCGTCGGATCAGCCTTCTTAAACATTCCCATTACCATGGTGATATGGTCACATGGCGAAACAGGGTGTGAGCTATAACATCAGTTGTTGTTATACTCCTGAGTCTTAGTATGTTACTGTATTTCTTTAAGGGGCATAATACCCAGCTAAGTTATTGTAACAATAGCTATTGTGGCTTTATATCAGTATGTTTTTCATTAGCCTTATCCACATGCAAAATTATTTGGCTGCTACTGGAAATATATATATATATATATATATATATATATATATATATATATATATATGTGATATGTGTATATAAAATACACTATCAATGATCAATGATCTTTTGCCCCAGGGTATGCAAACCTTCTATTGGGATGGTGGGAGGAGAAAATTGTCTTTCAAGAAACCCTGGAATCTCTGTTGGAGCACGCCATATTATGGCGTAGGTATATAGATGATATTCTAGTTATCTGGACAGGCACTAGAATAGAATTTATAGAACTGATAGAAGTACTAAACAGTAATGAAATAGGATTGAAATTTACATATGACATAAATTTCGAGCAAATTACCTTTTTGGATCTAATCATTAAAAAGGATTCCCACAGAAAAATATTCACTACTGCCTATAGAAAGGATACAGCTACTAATACCCTTTTGTTGTGGAATAGCCAACATTTTGAACCCCTAAAAAGGGGAATTCCCAAAGGTCAATATCTTCGTATCAGAAGAAATTGCAGCTCTGATGATGACTTCAAAATTGAAACTAACAAACTTAGGAAGCGATTCCGTGAGAGGGGATACTCTAAGGAATGCTTAAAAGCAGCATACAAATATACATGGGGCTTTAGTAGGACTGAACTATTAAACAGACAATTAACTAGTCTGAATAAAGTAAAGAAACTGGAAGAGAACCAACCACGCTGTATTATGACCTTTGGGTTTGACTCTAAGGCGGTGATGAATATTGTGTCAAAACACTGGGGAATATTAAAAAGTGATTAAGATCTCGAGGAGATATTACCATCTAAGGCATCCATCACATATAGAAGAGGGAAAAATATAAAGGACATGTTAGTGCATAGCCACTTTAAGGAAGAAACTATTAGTAACACTTGGCTAAAACCACCTATAGGATGCTTTAGATGTGGGAAATGCAAGTTTTGCAAATACATCAAAACCACAAAAATATATTATCACCCAAAAAGTGGAGAAAAAATTGTATTCAAAGAATTTACCAATTGCTGCTCAATAAATGTCATTTATGTGGCTACCTGCATTTGTAATAAAATTTATGTAGGTAAAACCAGGCGTCAACTACGTAGACGAATAGGGGAACATATATATTCCATCAAAAATGCTTTAGATACCCCAATCGCTTGGCATGTAGGACTCTACCATAGGGGAGCGAGTGATGTTCTACCATTTACAGTATTGGAAAAAGTACACTTGGGCCAAAGGCTTGGAGACATACAGAAAAAGCTTCTTCAACATGAAGCACGATGGATATACAAGCATGGATCCCTATCTCCTAATGGGTTAAATGAGGGCTTTACTTATACCCCTTTTATAAAAAAACTAATACCTCCCTCTGTATTAAACTGCTAAGTAGAGGGGATATAAACTGGTATTTAAGAATTGTCCCATGAACTTATCCAAGTGGTTACTGGAAACCTATGTTTACTATAAATAGAGGGGACATAGACTGGTATTTAAGAATTGTCCTCTGAATTTATCTGAGTGGTTACTGGATACCTATGTTTATGTCCTTCCACAGTCCACTCTTTTCCCATAACACCAGTGTACCTCTAAAATTGAGTACTAGCCCAAAATGCACCCTTAAAAGTGAATATTACCCCTTAGGTCATTAGTAATTTGTGTCCACAATTGTGAAATTAGCTCTTCAGAGTATACACACCCCCTTCTTTATCTATTTTCAGCACCTAATTCTTTAGGTCATAATCTATGATCATAAGTATAATCAATGCACACTGCGGGTTAATGATTATATTGTCACATATTCTATCACATTCAAACTAGAGCTATCACTTTATGTATAAACACATACCAAACTGAGCAGTATTTTTTAAGCTCTCATTCACATCACCAGATTATTATTTCAATTAACCCCTTCACTAGTGATGATCGTATAGAAAAGTATGTTTTTTCCCTTAGGTTATCTTAATAAATCACAGTTCACAAATATAACCTATTTTTTGCACATAGGTTATGGAATTATAATTTAATATATCTCACAGATAATATTGGGCATAATTAATGATACGCTGTTAGAGTCTAGGGGTTGATCCTTCATGTTGGATAATGGACCTATATACATATATTAATATATATATTTCCAACAGTAATCAAATTCATTTTTGTACGTGGACAAGATCATTGATAGTGTATTTTATATACACATATCACATATATATATATATATATATATATATATATATATTTCCAGTAGCAGCCAAATAATTTTGCATGTGGATAAGGCTAATGAAAAACATACTGATATAAAGCCACAATAGCTATTGTTACAATAACTTAGCTGGGTATTATGCCCCTTAAAGAAATACAGTAACATACTAAGACTCAGGAGTATAACAACAACTGATGTTATAGCTCACACCCTGTTTCGCCATGTGACCATATCACCGTGGTAACAGGAATGTTTAAGAAGGCTGATCCGACGGCCTACCTGTCTAGTCCTTTGAGAAAAACGTCATTACGTCAAAAACGCGTCAGGCATTGTTGACGCTACGTGTATCCACGTGGTGGTAGCACGGAGACGTCTGAATACCAGTGGGTTGTTTGTGTGTGTGTGTATGTGTCCCTTACCTGTCCTTATCCAAAATTTCTGAAAGCTGCAACAAATGCATAGCATATCGATACAACATCCATGGGATCTATATGGTGCAAAATAAAGCACTAATAAGATTGTTTAGCCAGTATCATATATTGTAGTGAGCACAGTTTTGCCCTGCATTAGTATCCTGCAGGGAGTTTGGATCTACTCTGTGCTAATATATTAAAAGTAAGCATGGTTATATTCTGTATGATCAAATTATAGTGATCTACCTTGCAGGGAATATACCATTGTAAGCATAGATATATCTTACATAAATATATCACAGTGAATGTGGATTGATATATTGTAAGAAGCATGGATTTATTTTACAACAATATACTATAGGAAACTTGTATTGACCCTGCAGTAAGAAGGTAGAACTCTGAGTGAAATGGTTTCTTATATATCTGAATACTGGCACAACTAAAGGTATATCCAGAAAATGAGCCTCACTGGAAAATACTCACTAAAGGTAATTAATGTGTACCCCATGGGATATTGATATGATGTTAGCATAGCCCCTTTTTAAACACATCTTATATAATAAAAAGCGCAGCTTCATGTAGAGATAGAATCAAGGACAGGTATGATTCTATAAAATATTATATTGATTGGATGGATCATATCAATAATTAATATAATGGGACACCAAATAAACATTACAATAATAGCTGATTGATCAAATACACACACATACTCATATGGTAAGAGATTGTGTTGCCCCTCCAAAGTGGGTTGTGGATAATTGTTAATTATCACTGTGGCAACAATTCTCTTTACATCCAGCCATTTTTAATCTTTCATTTTGATCCTGGATTTTTTATCATTAGTTTTTAACCGTCGTTGTGATCTAGATTTAATAACAATTATTATTTTTAAAGAGAGTTATTTTTCCCATTGAAACCTTACAAATATAAATATTGGGTGGAAAACACCCTGGGAACTAGCAATCCTGATAATATTAATGATAATGTTTCTTTCCAAAAAATTTTCCTGCTATATAGGAATTTAGCTTGCGTACAACATTTCACCCCACACAAACAGTAATCCCTCCTCCTTATTACCATAAAAAACAATATAACCTAAACTTGTACTTTACTCCTTCCTTTGAACTTCCGCCTTGCATCTGGAGATGTCCAAAAAGTTTCCAATAGGATCTGAGGATGGAACCACTCCCTAAACCCAGGGGCAACATATCATGTACCCTACCACTCCACATAAAAGATTCCCAGCTCTTTAGGCAATTAAAATAGAGTGTTCTGTTTCAATCCATCACTCCAAAACCTTGAGAAACTCTGGGACTGTTTTGTAGTGTGTGTGTCATTCTTTCGGAAATTAAAATAAAATATATTCTATTAATAATCCCTTGATATTCTAATTTAGGTAATTTCCAGCTTTTGGCCAAATGATTTTTTGCAGCCAGCATAACAAATTGTAACCATTTATTACAATGTTTATCTAACCTAGGGTCCGGTATTCTTAATAAGCAAAGTTCCATTGATGGATGCAAGACAATATCTAATACCCATAAAGCTAAATCTGTTATATATTGCCACATCTTCTGAGCTACTGGGCAATCCCACCAGATATGTCTAAACATTCCCTTTTCTTTACAATTTCTAAAGCACTCTGAGGGAGATAAAGGATTTAATTTATTCAATCTATCAGGTATAAAATATGTACTATGAGGTATTTTTGTAGCCGTTTCCATATAACTAAAGTAAATCATGCCACTCGAGAGTCTCAAATTAATCTTTCCCGATTTTTGCATATCCCAAGAAACTCCTAGAACCTGTTCCCATTGTTTCTCATATCTTGATTTCTGAGTCTTAGTTGGTAAATTTAAATTTGAATATATCTCACCCAGAATTCCTCTAGTTAGTGGGGCTTTCTCAAAATTATGGAGAACCAAGTGGGTTTTGGGGCCCCCCATTTCCAGATCATACTATTAATGCTATGAAGTATCATTATATAATTAAAATACTCCTTTTCCGGTAAAAGAAATTTAGATTTAAACGGATTCGTTGTCAACATTCTATCGTCATTCATCCATGCTTTGAGCTTATTCAATTTATGAGCTTGCCCCCAAATTTTAGATGTCTCTCCCATACTCTCCAGTATTTGCGAAATAACAAAAGTAGGGGTTAAGGGAGAAAAATCCTGTTTTAATTAACACCTGGAGTTTGTCCCCTCGAAACATCTAAAGATAGTTTTAACATTGGATTTTTAAAACCCGCTTTGGCATACAGGGGAGGAATAGGAGTCCATATAATATTATCCCATCTAAAAGGTTGCATCTGAAGGTTTTCGATGAAAACCTCAAAAGGTTGGTGTTTTACTGAATGAGCTTGTGGGATAAAAGAAATTTGGGCAGCTTTAAAATATTGCTTTAGATTAGGGCATGCCAATCCTCCTACTTTTCTACTTCTGAACATAATATTTTAACCTATCTTTGGGCATTTGTTTTGCCAAATAAATCAAAATACTCTTTTCTGAAATTCCTCTAATTCTCCCTAATGTATACCAATGGGCAAAGGTCTAAAATAATATAAAATTCTAGGTAAAATGTTCATTTTGAAAGCATTAATACGCCCTGTCCAGGACAGATGATATTTTTCCATCTTTGGATATCTGCGATCAGTTCTCTAAAGAGAGGAATATAATTAGCCTTATAAAGATTTGAAACCTCTAGAGTCACACTTATCCCCAGATATTTCAACTGTCCCTCAGGCCATGAGAAAGTATATTTTTCTTTCAACACGTCAAGTTCCTACTTAGGGATCCGTTGCAGATTGCTTCCGTTTTCTCTATATTCTAAAACTTACTTTAATGCTGAAATGGAGCTAGACGGATAAGTGCATAATATGTTGTCCTCCTTCCCCTGTTATCCTCCTCCTCCCCCCTTGTCATCATCCTCCTCTTTCTCCTCCTTCCCCCCCTTATCATCATCCTCCTCCTTCCCCCGTTATCCTCCTACACCCCCCCTTATCATCATCATCCTCCTTCATCTCCTTCCCCTCATAATCATCATCTTGTTTCCCCCATAACCTCCTCCTTACTACACCCTCTCCAATCCCTATCCCTCTTCCTCCTTACTTGCTACTATGCTCCGATGAGCTGATCCTGACACCGCAGCACGTCTTCTGTACCGGCATATGTTAATGACGTGACGTCAAATGGGCGTCCCGTCATTAGCATATGCTGGTATGGAAGACCGAGCATAGTTGCAAGGAAGGAGGAAGGGAAATAGGGATTGGAGAGGGTGTAGTAACGAGGAGGTTATGAGGAAACAACATTATGATAGGGGGGGAAGGAGGATAAGGAGGAGGATGATGATAAGGAGGGGAAGGAGGATAATGGGGGAAGGAGGAGGATAACGGGGGGAAGGAGGAGGATAACGGGGAAGGAGGAGGATAACAGGGGGAAGGAAAAAGATAAGGGGGTAAGGAGGAAGATTTTTTTTTTACTCAAGTATAAGCCGATGGGGCTTTTTTAGCATAAAAAAATGTGCTGAAAAAGTCGGCTTATACTCGAATATATACGGTACTTTATTTTTGATTGGTTCATGGTGATATCTCCATCCGAATCGTTTATTTGATATATCTGAGCTTGATGTTTTTTAAAGTTAAGCTTCTAGCTAGCATTGGCGATGGTTTGTTAACTTGGGTATAATATTTATTTGTTCGTCTAATAGCCTTTTTCATTTTGTATGAAAGGACTGTATCCAATTCTAGTCTTGGTTTGGTAATTTGTTGCTGTGTGATATTAGAATATTTATTTTGATTAAATTTTTTGAGATTTTGTAATTTGTGGAATAATTAACTTTCAATTAAATGTTGTTGTTTTTTAAATTGTGATCCAATTCTAATCAAAGACCCCCAAATAAATGCTTTATGGGCCACCCATAGCCAGCCTATCCCAGTATCCTTGTTACCATTCTGTGAAAAATAAAGCTTCAGGTCATCCTTAATTTGGATCCTAAACTCCGGAATAGAGAGAAGCATTACATTTAAGCGCCAGCTCCCCTTTGTTGTAAGATTTAGGCCAAAATTGACCTTAAGAGACACTGCAGCATGATCTGTCCATGGACAGGGGGATATTTGGGGATCCCTAGCATGTTCAAATAGCCCTGAATGTATTCAAATGACATCTATTCTAGAGTAAGCTAGATGAGTATGCGAATAGTACGTAAATTCTTTATTTGTGGGATTGAGCCCCTCCAGGCATCAATCAACCCCAGTTTTTGTAGCAGGGAGTCTATTACCTTAAATTTGTTAGCTTTCCTAGTGACAGATACATTCCCTGTTCTGTCTAGCAATAGCTGCAAAGCTAAATTAAGATCCCCACCGACAATAATCTGGTCCATATCGCCCTGCCCCAACACCTTCAAAAGCCTTATTAAAGAGCCGTGTGGCAAGGTGGTAAGAGCATATGTATTTACTAACGATACCTTCCGATTCAAAACGTTTCCTATTAATATCAATACATCTCAATCTTTTATAAAAAACAAAAGCTTTACATCTTTTGTTCGGCAAATTAAACCCCCTCACGTTATGAGATAATGCAACATGATGTTCCCCAGTCATTGGCCCAATATATCCCTGTTTGCAACCCTGTTTTCCAAAGTACCTGTGGCTTCTGCCACACTCCCTGGCCAAGATACCCACCACCATGGTCCCAAGAGCATATCCCATCCCCAGCTTCCTGAACACTCTCCCAGCCCTCTGATCGTCCAAAGGCAAGGCACTTAGATTTAGAACCTTAGCTTCAGAGAGTGTGGTGGCAGCTCCGGAGTAACAGGCTGATCAGAGTGTGCAAAGGTTCTATGGCTGGATTGCCTTCTCACTATGGCTGGCTTGTGTGGCAGCAGCAGCAGCCTCTGTGTAGTGTCTCCAGGTGTCCTGGGCTTCCTTCTCCTGGCACCAGCAGGAGTCCCTGATGCTCCACACCTCTCCTTTTTGCCTCCGGCTGGGCCCTCCATGCAGTAGAGCTGACAGCCACGTGTCCTGGCCAGGCTAGGTAAGATGTGACTCTAGCCTAGGCCTCAACCATGTACAGCCTGAATTTGGTGCAGATTGGCAAAGAAAAATATTGAAATGATCCACTGACTCTTCTTTATCCCCTACTAATGTTAAAAATTTAATCCACGATGATTTTAGGGCAATTTATGGGAAAAATAACTGTGGGTTCTGCAGAACTCAGGCAACTTGCGACTGCTCTCTTCCCCAGTTAGCCACACACCCTCTCTGCCATATTTAAAGTATAGTATTGCATGTTTAATTATGTTAAGGCTCTAATAATTGATAGAAAATGCCTTGCGAGTCCTCTTTTCCTCTTTTCAGTTGCAGGACTACTACTTTATTTGCAAACTAGAGCTACGGGTCTAATAGAATATTAATTTTGTGTAACGTTAACTATTTAGAGCTCATAATATTAAAGCTGTGCTAAAACCAATGTGTTTCTAAGGCCGGTTTTGCAGGTTTGGCTGGCCCGTAGTGGTTGTGGGCGGGGAACTCGTAATCGGATTGCGAGTAACTAATAAAATATGTGGCAATTTTCAGAGTGGTTTTAATAGTGTATAATTTTATGAATTGGGCAATAGAATAGGGCCCATTGTTAAGAAATTACTCCTCTGTAATTACATGCATGTTTTGTTCATGTTTTAAATGACTGCTATAGCCCTATATTAAAATGTACTAATCTGAAGAACCACCCATGATAATGCAAAGCTATGTTTATAGATTGTAAAAAAGGTACAAATTATTACCTGTTATGTGCTATTATGCTGCAGTGCAATGTGTGATTTTGACATTTGCTGATGTGCTTCTACAAGTGGGAGTGCTACAATGGAAGTGTGATAATTAAAAATCTAACTGTTTCAATAGGACAAATGAATATCTCATTAGTTTGCAATGATATACCCTGCTGAAGCAGTAGCTTTACAAAGGAAATCCCAAATAAAGAATAATTTCATATAAAGCTTAAATATGTAATCACTATGTTTGTTTTCTTTCTAAATACATTTTGCCCTTTATTGAAATTAGTTATTTAAAACATATTATATTAAAATTATACTATAGTTTTCCTATAACTTGTTGCTATCACTGAACTGTTTTTTTATTTAATAAAAGGTGTACTGTTCACTGTATGGATTTATTAATAATAAAGCATAATTAATATTTGCTGATACATAATTATTTAATATCATATTCGCCCCATACACAGAGTGGCAGTAAGAAATGTAGATAAAATTTGATGGATGTCATCAGTTCTTCTACATATCTGCTTCAATCTGTTTAGTTGGTATTGATTGCCTAAAAGAAAGGAGAACAAAGGGGTTTGTTAGCAACTTATTTTGTATCTCACCTAATTATTGCTTTTACTTGGGATAGTGCATACATAGGATAGTAAGAAGTAAACGTACATAGTTTCTATGTACATAGGCAGAAAAGTACAAAGTTCAAAGTAAATTTGGGGGAAAATTAGTAAAAATGTCCTTTTAACTGCTTGTTTATTTCTTTTTTTTTTTGCATGTGCCCATTATAGCAGTAAATGGTAAAAACAATGACTAAATATAACATTTATATAATGTACATTACAGTAATTTAAACTGACCAAATACCATTAATTGTAATTATTAGGTTAGTGTGTTTTATTATTCAGACATGTCATTCATTTTGTTGCCATGGAAAATGCACTTTTTGCACATTTTTGGAAATTCTATTTTAATCTTAATTTAAAATCATTTTTTTATAGTTCTTTTTTACAGGGTTTCCATATGCACAGTATTTGACAGAAACTAAACTACAGTGTAAGAAGAGGGATCACTGTGCTGTACTACCGGTCCAAGAATATTCAAGTAATATACACAGTAATGGAAATATTGATTTGATTTTTGGACAAGAGAAGGAAGAATAGGTGAGATCATAGAAGTATAGAAGTTTGGAAGCAGTGATATTTGTTCTAGAAGGATGGAATGACATAATAAGAAAGGAAACATAAGAGAAGGAAGTAATATCCATGGTATGGAGCAGAAACTCACATTGTTTATCCAGGAGATGTAGGCTGAAACTCTAGTGAATACTGATGGTTTGAGGTAGGTGTTGCATCCACTTGCAGATCCAAAACTAGTTATACCATGGACTTGGTATACGCCACCAACAGCACAGTTGAGGGGTCCACCAGAATCTCCCTAAAAAAAAACAATACTTTCACAATGGCAAGCATCACAACTGTACATTAATAGAGGTATAATTCCTCTTTTAATAGAAAGTCAATGTGTCTCTCCCAGCTCACCTAATTCCCTTTTTTGAATGGACCCTTACACATTCATTTCTCTATTCTGGTCTCACCATGTTATTTCTCTCCTAGTTTCCAGGCGTATTCTCCAAGATTCGGGCAATGTGTCTGTTCCATATTTATTCAGACAGTATTTTACTATGTGTTTTGAAGTTTTGCTTATCATCAAAGCTGCTTCAACGCTTATGACATATATATATTTTTATTATTCTACATTATTTTACTTTTATTTTTATACATTGATTTATAAGATAAAGTATTAATTTCGTACTTATGCTTTCATGTTTTTTTTTTCTTTTTTCCTTTTCTTTTTTTACTGATGCTTTTATCAAATAGTGCAGCATGGCATGGAATGTCTTGTAATCATGGACACCTTTTCTCTGGCATTACATTTTTCTAGTACAATAATACAAGGACCTCCAAAGTTCTAGCTTGTGTTTCCATACCATTAGGTTAAACATACTATTTTAAATATATTTAATACATAAGAAATCTATCAGTGTTGTTTTACAGGGATGATGGTGGATATCCTTCCAGTAAACATTGTATGTCCAGCTCTCTGTGACTCTGTGAACAGAAGTACAATTGTTCTGACTCTGTGAACAGAAGTACAATTGTTCTGTCTCTGGTTGTGCTTATCCATAAAGTTTTCTTGGCAAAGATACTTTAGTGGGTTGCCAGATCCTTCTCCAGTGGACCGTGATTTGTCTGACCTTACTGCTATGACCTGCCCATCTTGGGCAACGCTAATGTAGCTACCAGCTTCATTGAAGTACACAACCCCTTCACCACAACATGGTAGCCATCCAGAAGGGAATAGATGGTATAGGTAAATACAAAAAAAGGCAAGAATATATGAGATAATTAAGCTACAGTTGTTTATGTAGATAGAATGAACAGCCTATTTGCTTCTTATTGGTAGTCACATGTTTGTGTATCTGTATTTTTGTCCTTTGATTTGCTAAACTAAAACTTTTTAAAATGTTCACTCCTAGGTCAGATGTCTGTAATAAGAAAACATTAATGATCTTACATTACAACTGGACCGGACTCCATCACCACCAGCGCAAACCATGGTGCTCTTGACTGTGCTGCCCCAATAAGAGCCGGATGAGCAGGTTGAGTGGGCAACCACGGGCAGAGGGGCTTGCTGGAGAATAGAGGGAAGAGATCCACCGGCTGCACAGAAAGAAAAATGTTAGCAGTGAATTTACACCAGCAAACACATTAAAAACATCAGAGCTATCCCAAGCAGAGTGGGCAGCAAGATTTTTTTGCAGACGGATTTTTATGGATTTGCAAATTAGACTATGGGTTAGACTAAACTACACAAAGGCTACCATTTGTTTCTCTGAGTCTCCATTGCTAGTTTGCCCCAGGAAATAATAATCACATTAGTCTTAATCACATTAGTCTGCTTCACAAGCCTCTGGAGGTTGGGTTATACATCAGAAAACAGATGCTTAGAATTTGCATCTACTTCATCAAACAAAATAGTACATTTGTATGTACATCTGAGTGTCTATGAATAGGTTAATACAACTTACTCCCTGCTTTAACTCTCTAGAAATACAATGTTTGCGCTGCATTCTAGGAAACTGGGCAGGGACATTCAAATGAACTGAAAATATATCACATTCTTTAATGCAATAGCTAATATTAACATATACCTGCTATTCTAACACAGCTTCTGAGGATAGCATAGGATGGAGATGTATTTGGGTAGGTTACATACCTCATGCAGAGTCATCATGTGGCAGTAGAAATATACTTCTGATTCAGAAGTCAAGTTTACATTAACTGTTTTTCAGGAGTGTGTGATATTCAGAAGTGTTAAAATTAACTATAATCTCCAGAGCTGAGGTTTAAACTTGAACATGGCTATTTTTACTTGAACTTACTGGTAGTTCTGCCCCATCCTGTAACAACGCAGGCATAATTGTGGGCCAAGACAGATCCATCAGCGGGCAGGGATGCCACTTTCACAGCACTATTCAGGACAGCATTGGAAGCCAGACGGAGCACTGCTATATCGTAACTGTAAAGGACAGGAACAATCAGTTTTAGAAGTAATCTACCTATATTATACAATATTATCTAGGCTTTTCCTTTATGCTACTTTAATCTTTTTGAGGTTTTGTGTTGCCTTACAGAGGGCAAATTGTGTTCCTTTGATAGCAGACAAATGTGGGCATCTAGCATTGCTTTTTCAGAGTTTTTCACTTCATTTTTATTTACTTCACCCTCCCAGTTCAATTCCATTCTCTTCATATTCTTATCTTTTTAAAATGTTCAACTTCTCTGAAACTGGAAATTGATTTCTAATACAGTTAGGACACTGATAATCTGGCAGGGCCTTGCCTGATTAAACGATTTGCTAGCGGTGGTCCGGTAAATCAGGTTAATCAGGCAAAGGCACCCAATCCCTTAAATGCCCACATTAACCCTATGAACAACTGCAGCCACCCGTTCATTGATGAGGCTGTGTGGGACTGTGATTGAGGCACTGACTGATAGTGGAAGCTGTGACCCACTGTCAGTTTATAGCAGGGAGGAGACTGCTGGATTACAGAAGATGCTCGATTATCCGATGGCGGATAATAGGTGTCCTACCTGTAGTATGAACTAAAAGATTTATACTGTATGGTATATGGCCTCAACATAGAACAGGTAATGCTTAGATTTGGATTTCCCAGTCTGTTAATGCTTAATTTAGCTATGGCAACTAGTTTATGCTAATTTTATAGCCTGTGGAATTTCCCATAATTTCGAATTATCATAGGATGATCCTGATAAAGGAACCAAAGATGGGATAACCTTAAATCCTAGCTTATGTTTCCCACCAGTGATTATTTATATCATCCTTATATCATCATAATCTTTGTGACCGAGTCTCTTTGTGCCTGTAAAATGTTTATTACATTATATTCTTAGTCCTAAGAATAAACTATATGGTTTTAGTAATTGTTCGGTTTTATTTTCCCATATATCTATTTCCAGTAGGGAACCTGGAACATTTGATGATCTGGTAAGTTTTTTTTTGATGTGAAGATCTTGCCATGTTTACTTACCCAGCTGCAACATTGTTGGTGTTCCAGCTCGCATGTTTGACAACCTTTGATACAGCGATGACCTGCTCAGTGCCATCATTGAGGCTAAGATTGTGGTCACCCAATGACACACGGAAGGAAACAACCCTATGAAACAAGCAGAGAAAAAATAACATGGTATATGTGTCAGTCAGTGTTAATTTCATATTTGACAAAACTATGGTATGTAAAATGCATGTTATCTACATATATGTCCACTAATATGATTACATGCATTTTGCAAATTTGCAAATTGAATATTCCTCAACTATTCAGAAAATGACTTGTGGACTTAGTTTCGACCATTTATATACAATACCATTTTTAAAAAAATTATGTATCTGTATTATAGACATGTAGATACGTATAAACATATTCATCTCTAATAATTTATTGTTACTAAGAAAGCTCTATTTATGTTTCACTAAGTTGCTTTGTCAATTGGTTCACATCACTGCTTGATGATCTCTGTAAACTTGTATCTGCTTAATTGTGTGGGTTAGTATTGCTGCATTAGCAAGCACATGACAAAGATTACCTTGGACTGGGTAGACTTCAATGGACATACTTTTGAGCAAAATTGTTAAGTTTATTCACACCAATGTAACCTAGGCCAAAATGTTTCCATACTTTGTTACAGTTAGCTTTAAAATAAATATGAACCTACAGAGCTAACACTATTTGTGCACGTTAAACATAATTTCTTTACTTTGGACTTCCTAATTGTTAGCATTTGACGATGAGTTTTCTGTAGTTTTATAGTAGGTGAAATCTCCAAAGTTACACAAACATTACATTATAGTTTTGTAGAGTGTTTTTTTAGAATTCCTGTTACCTGTCCACACAGTGAGCAGCAGTCAAGACCCAGTTAGCACGGATCAGAGAGCCACCACAGGTGTGGTACCAGCTGCTACCGGAGAGGTATTGGAGGGAAACCTGGTTGAGGACAAAATAATAATTAGTAAAAACAGATTTGTCAGTCTGCACAAGTTTATTAGAGTATAACGAGTACCAGTGTTTTGTACAAATGCTTAATTGGATTGTAGTTTAAGCTATCACATAGAGAACACAAAGGGAAGTTTCTATATGCTATCGCTAGCCCATAGCTATGAAAACAGTAATATTTCAAATTTTTCAAAAAGTGTACTAAAATAATACTAAAACATAAAGTAAAATTTTAATCTTAAAATATTTCTAACGTCCCTGTTCAATAGACCTCAATGCACATAACACAAGTAACTGTTTAAATAATCAGTTATTATTTTTATTATTATGACCCTTTATTTATAATAAAAGTTTAGAGAGTGCTGTATAAAAGGGGTTATTGTACTGTAAATACTATAAATGAAACTTAACAATATAGGGCCCCATTCAACTGCAAGCCCACAATTGCCTCTAACCCGTAATTGTTTTCTGCAGCCTACATTTTATATAAACATTTTGACAAATTCAATTGTCTGTAACCTGCAACTACAGTCTCACAGCCTCCAAACGGAAATCATGAACTCGTAAGTAGTATTTTAGGGGCAGTGATCATATGATCTGAAAATATTTAAGCAAGTCCGTAATTTACTTCTTAAACACTCACAATACTTCTAAGACACAGCCAATAGTAAATGAGACTGTCATCATGACATTAGTAAAACATTAGATTTTATACTTAAACTTTACTCAAAGACTACATCAATTAGTGTTAAGAAATGTTTTTAGCGATTGGACTCGCAATCCAGCAATGCAGAAATCATTAAAGCAACTGTTCTAGTGCATGCAGGTTTGATGATAAGTATTACCCCTTAAGTCCCGGGATCCATTTCACACAAAAATCAAAAATAACATAAAAAAGTGCAAATTTGTGGGTTTGAGTCTGTTGTGCAATTAATTCTGATGTATTTATATGACTTCTCATGCTTTTAAAGTACATTAGTGTGTTTTAAATTGCTGCTGCAGCTTTGATAAGTGTTTTAAAAAGCCCTTGCAAGTCATATTCAGTACTCATTTTTGACAGAATCTTGATACATTTGATCAGACTTTATATGCAAGCTAGAGCTACGGGTCTAATAGAGTATTGATTTTGTGTAACTTTAATTATTTAGCACTCGTAAATCATGAGCTATACTAAAACCAATGGAGTTCTTTGGCCGGCCCGTAGTGATTGTGGGCAGGTAGCTCGCAATTGGAATTGTAGCTAACTGAATATCTGTAACTTTTACGAGCTTCTTTATGAGTTCAAGGAATTGCGATTTGGCCAATTGAATGGGGCCCATAATTTTAAACATGTTGATATAGAGTGAGTTAAGTTCAGTACTTTAGGACATTAAATGGAAAATATGGGTCTGCTTCAGTCCTTTAGGCAATTACATGCTTTCAGTATTTATAAACATATATTACATTACTTGTATTTCATGTTTTGAGACAGATTACTAACCTGCCAAGGCCATGCATTTTTTGCTGCATTTGTTCCTCCAACCACACGTGAATTTTCTTCTAAGAATTTGATATCTTCATTGCAATGTCCTTTGTAAGAAGAAGAGAGCTATAAGCATAAGTGCACTGAAAATGAATTCCTCTGATTATTATTATGGATTAGACCTAGACTTAGTGCAAATTTTTCCTTTTAATTTAGTTTTAGTGTTGCAGTTTGTTCTCTGTGGGCATTTTTAGTTGCAGACGTGTGGAAATATCATTATTATAATCTTACAGACTAACAGCCTTATTAAATTGTGATTTGGCAAATTTAAAATGGCTCTATTTAAGCACATAGCAATTTTTTTTACAGATGTTTTTAGTTAGTGAAAACCTTGCTTTTGGATAGAAGTTCACAAACTAAAAACTTCTGTAAAAAATATGCTCTGTGCTTAAATAGAGCCTTTTTAATTTGAAGAATCACAATTTAATAAGGCTGTAAATATGTGTATTAATATTAACTAGATTGTTTCTCATAATACAAGGGTACAACCACAAATCTGACATAGTAGCATTAGATCAAAGCCAGCAAGTTATTGGTGTATCGACAAAATCTTCTTTTTCATGATTTACATAGACTTGTAAATATTATTCTCTCCCTTCATCAAGCACATATTTCAATGTTCAGTAGAACATCTCTTATATTAAAGAGCACTCTAAGAGAAGGCAAGCTGTGGAACTTGCCTAGTTTCCCATATTTGTGGAGAGGGTAAGCGACTATTTGGGGTTCTTGTTGTGTCACTGACACATAGATTGCTGAGATGATTGAGTCAAAAATTCAAGAGCCAATCAAACTACAACCGCTGTTCTGAACTATGATAGCTACAATCAGTTTTCTTTAACAATTCACATCCCCTAATATATGGAGGTAAGAGCTAAACCTTTAACACATATATTTGAACTTCTATATGTGAACTCTTTCACAAAAGAGCAACCTGTGTTTAAGTGTAACTTCTCCTTTCAGTACTTTCACCTTGTATCCTATAAACCATTAGCTTGCATGAAATGTTGTATTCACATTTTTGTGCGTATAGTAATAACAATACAACTCTATTTTTTTAAGCACCAAGACCATGTATATATTCTGTACTTAGTCTTTTCCACCTTCTAACATTATTGCTTAGTTAATTAAATGTTGTGCCAGAACTCTAATAGCACTAATAATCAATAGTTCAACCAGTGATATAAGTTAACTATCACTTAAAAAAATACCTAGTAGGTTTCCTACATATGTATTTCAAAATTACACATCAATGATTGAACTAGCTATAAGCATTATATTACTAAATGAGTGAGCTTACCGCAGAGGGCGAGAGCAGCAAGAACAAGGAGCCTTAACATGGTCATTCAGTTGCAGATACAGCTTCCAGTGAATGTAGACATGTCTGTGTACTCGTATATATACCCGTTATGGGTAGCAAACATCTGAAAAGAGCATTGAGAAAAATTCCATATGTTTCTGGCGCAACAGGTGGCAATATGTGTTAGCTGCTTTATTTAGAAATATCGTTGTGTTTATCTCAAGGACAAGTAACTTAATTATAGTTTTATGATGAAAGTTTTATAAGTGGTAAGGTAAATCTGCAAGTTATTATGCATTTGCTTAATTCAGATGAAATTAGTATTTTAGAAGCAATTAAGGTAATGCTTTTAATGTGTTTTTTTTTTTAAAATATGTATTATACAACTTTTTAGGTTATGTAGTTTTATTGTGCCAATATGAGATAATTTTTTAGTCATGAGAATACATTTAGTTTAAAAAATATTCTTGGGGGGTGTGGCTAAGCTGCTGGAGAGGAAAGACATGTCCTGCAAGAGCTCCAGCTAAGGCCTGGGTTAATCTGGGACAATCGACCCCTATAGATGCCCTGAGTGACCAACAAACAATATCACTAAACTCAGAAGACCTAGGGGAACAAATTGATCCCAAAATTACCTTAAAAAAAAACAATAAAATCGGAAGAGTCCCCTGCATGGAATCCCTACCCAGCTGAACTTTTCCCCCTGGAAGCCTGGAGGGAGAGAGTGTGGTGCTGCACTGCTGAGGACATATATAAGCAGGTACAGGGGAGAGGCTATAGAGCTGTGGGGGGAGAGGATAGCCCTGATCCAAGGAAGGGGTACCCAGGGGGGCATCAGAAGCAAATTAGCCCCAGAAAAATTAAGCAATCCGGGGCCCCTTACCCACATATCCCCATCAAAGCTCTCCCCATACCCTGGGTCCAAGCAACCCAGCCCAACCTGTCTACTTAGACTCAGAACATTAAAAGTACACTGCACAGGACTGCAATGATAAAGAGTGCAGATTATCTAGCTTCACATCTATATGCTTCTGTGATCCTAAAGTGATTTTATTGGTACCAACAGCACCGGGGTGCTTGAGACTGAACCAGGCACCTTACTACACTGTGTTATATAACGTTTTGTAACAGCACCATGAGGATTTACAATCTCACCCAAAACATTATATAAGTAGTCTCAATTGACTGTACTCTGCTCCCACCCGGTGGCAACTTTCAACCACTACAGGCTTCTTGTATACCAACATAGTATTGAACCTGCCAATATCTAGAACATCAAGGGGCCACAGCTCTCCACATTGTGCCTTCTGTCCCCCCATCAGGTCCTCCCAGTATCCTGGGTTTAAGCACACCAGGCTAACCTGTCTACAGAGACTCAGAACACTAAAATACACTTTGGACTGCACAGGACTTCAAAGGCAAAGAGTGCAATTTATCTGGCTTTGCATTTATATGTTGCAGGACTACTAATGTGACTTTATTATCACCGACACTATCGGAGTGTCTGGGTCTGAACCAGACACCTTATTATATTGCGTTATATAACACTCATCAACAGTTATATAAAGATATGCAGTGTCACTCACCACATTGTATAAGCAGTCTCAATTGACAATACTCTACTCCCACCCGGTGGCAGCCTCAAAGCATTACAGGCCTTCTGTCCTTCAAGACTAAATTGAACCTGCCAATCTCTAGAACACCAAGGGACTAAAGCTCTTCATACTTTGACTGCTGTCCTCCCATTCGGCTTACCCATATACTAGAGAGAAACGGTAATACAAAGGACTGAATTAATTCCATATCACGACGTCACATTGGGGTTAACATACTAAATTTATCTTGGAAGATCTAAGGCAATATTTAGCCTGACACAGACTGGGCCTGGACCCTGGAGGATGTTAACACTAAACCAGTTGGCAAACACCCTGCTCACTAAAGAAAAGATGAGATAAATGTAGGGCCAACACCCCTATAAATGGGCCACCACCCCTCCTAACTCTTAAAGCGCACTTAAGAGATCCTTGCAGCAGCATTGCTACCCAGTGGGCCGGGACTCACCTTAATCTAGACCTCCTCCCCCAACTGCACAGACCAGGTCTACTGGAAAGCTCATTCCTAAACTAGGCCCCGCATCGCCCTGATCTACAATACAAAGGGCAAAAATCATGATGGTTAGAACCAAAAAGGGCGAGGGATCCCGACGGATAACTGAACATTTCCCCTCTACTACGGCTAGAAGATCCCCCCACTCGGATTCAATCTCAGGGGCTTCAGATATATCGGATGCTGAGGGCTCCCAAAAAGGGAATATGATGAATGCAAACTTATCCAATGACTCCAAAACTTGGTTTGAGAACATGCTAAAATCACAACTATCATTGGCAGTTCAAGATCTAAAACATGAAATCCAAGAATTGGGCCAGCGGACAAGTATTTTGGAATCTTCCCTGGACCAGGTCATAGACTCCCAAAGACAAGATCGAGTAGACATTGATACAAATGCAATGAAAATATGCTCTCTTGAACTCAAACTGGAGGACCTCGAAAATAGATCGAGAAGATACAATGTCAGATTCAGAGGCGTCCCAAACTCAATCACTGACCTTGAGCCGTATCTTTCAGACCTAATAAAATCAATTCTTCCAGACCCCCAGGAGGGTGAAATCGGCATTGAAAGAGCACATAGGGCACTTGGAGCATCCCCAAACCCTAACATGCCTAAAGACATCATCGCCCGCTTTCTGAGGCAACACACAAGAGATCAGATTCTCATTCACGCCAGAGGTCTAGACGAAATCAAGGGTCCTGACGGCACCACCATCCAGATTTATGCAGATCTCTCACCAGCCACCCTAGCGAGACGCAGGGAAATGAGACCGGCTGTGGAGGTACTTATACAACATAAAATTCCTTACAGATGGGGTTTTCCTTTCAACATCCAATTTACGGTGAATGGAAACAAGTTTATCGCTCAAGATGTGGAGGAATGCCAGACAATCCTTTCCTCCCTGAACTTATGGAAGGAGGGTGAAAACCCCAGCCCACTGGGCCAGGAACCAAAAGAGAAGCGAGATAGGCCGGTTAGACAATGGACGGTAGTTCCTGCCCCAAAGAGACAAAAAGCTGCAAAGAAACCCACAACCTCAAGCGGCGAGAGAAGGGGGTCTAAGGCAACCCGAGTAACTGACAGGCCTACATCACCAGGCTTGGGCCGGGATGCTCAAGTTGATATTGGCCGGGAAATTCCCCCCTCCAGAGAAGAGATGAGGTGACTGGCTAAGAGATAAGTTGTCTCCCTCTTTAGCCTAATGGACATTAGAAGCCGAGGGGAGTGTGATATAGGATGGAAGCCTACTGGGTTTCTCTTAATTCACTGAATTGAATGTTTTGTGCTACACAATGCAAGGGGTGATAGGCCCATGGGGTGAGGCGGAGAGTTTTTCCCTTTTATTAAACGGGGTGTAAATTGAGTAGTTAAAATTTAGTCTGCCTCCTCGCCAGGGCTATATGCAGGAGAACAGGATTCTCATGCCCACCAAGCGCGCTAGAGCGCAAGGAAAAAGTTTTAGTTTAGATAAAAAAGTTGAAATTGTTTTGTTTCTGTTGACACATGTATTTCTGTACATTTCCCTGAATTATGTCTTGCATGTAAATGGTCTATCTCTGTTCTGCCTAGTACTCCCAAGGTCTCTCCAAGATGCAGGTGCACCTCGTCTCCTGTTCATCCCAGGGGGTCTCTCGTCTCCGGCTTTCTGGCCCTCAAACAACTTTCCCATCCTGAGCAGGAAAATGTAAGTCACATACCAGGCACAGCACTCACAGACAGACAAGGATAAATGGCTAGGCCCGAATTTAAGATACTATCCCATAATGTGAAGGGATTTAACTCTCCTCATAAACGGCGTAAAGCCTTTCTTACATACAGGGAGCATCGCCCCTCAGTAATCTTTCTACAGGAGACACACTTCATGCGTAACAACCCCCCTAAATTTATCCACAAACAATACCCACACTTCTATACAGCGGGTATGTTAGCCAAGAGGGAGGGGGGTAGCAATTCTCTTACATAAGGACTTTCCGTTTATACTCCAGAGTAAAAAATCAGATCCCGAGGGTCACTACCTGATTCTGACCGGGAAAATACTCGACTCGACAGTGTCTTTAATTGCGCTATATGCCCCACCTACGAACCCGTATCACACGGTCCGGAAACTACTTATGGCACTGGAGAAAGGGGACTTTGGTAGAATTATTCTGGGAGGGGACCTAAATTTAGCGTTGGATCCCGGATTAGACAGGTCTAAGGGGAGAGTGGGGCCCCACTTCCCCAGTAGGCTAAAACAACTTAAAACACAGCTAGGGGTCTGCATGAAGATATCTGCTGAACATAAAAAGCAAAACAGGGCCCGAGAGGACGCATTAAATAAAGAGTTAATGACATTGGAAAGGGCAATGCAGCAAGATAATTGTATTGGGGATAGGTCCCAGATTGAGAAAACCAGAGCGGAACTGGATATGATTCTGTCAGAGAGAACGGAGAGAGCGCTTAGAATCACACATCACAAGTTTTATAGCAAAGCAAACAAACCTGACACTTTCCTAGCCAATAAATTAAAATCAAAGCAAAACCAATCTAGGATCTGCCAAATTAAATCGCCCCAAGGGCTAGTGACCTCCAACCCCACAAAAATTCAGGACATCTTTCAGGCGTATTATAGCAAGCTATATAAAGCCTCGAACTCCCCAGTTCAGGGGGAAACACAATCACTTTTATCCTCCCTGGATTTACCTAAACTAACGGAGGAGAATGTTACTTCATTGAATAAAGCAATCTCCCAGGAGGAAGTGAGCAAAGTTATTTTAGAATCAAAATTAGGCAAAGCCCCAGGCCCAGATGGCTTTACAAACACATATTATAAGAAATTTGTCAGCACTTTAGCCCCATACTTGACCACATTATACAATACAATACTGGAGGGACGACCAATCCCCCCAGAACTCAACAAAGCTGACCTGGTATTGTTTCCCAAGGAGGGGAGGGACCCGTTAGAAGCCAAGAATTACAGACCAATTTCACTCCTTAACAGTGACATAAAGCTTCTGGCCAAAATCATGGCAGATAGGATAGCTGGGTTTCTCCCCTCCTTGATTCACAAAGACCAGGTGGGATTTATCAGGAAAATTCTGAATTTAGTCCACCATTCTAAATTAAATAACACTCCGGCCTGCCTGCTCTCTCTGGATGTAGAGAAGGCCTTTGACTCTCTGGAATGGCCTTTTCTCATGGATACGCTAAACAAATTCGGGTTTTCAGGGAAGTTTTTAAATCTAATTCGGACTTATTACAAAGATCCTAAGGCAAACTTAAGACTCCCGGGTGGGGGGAGGCCAGCGGTCAGCATCCAGAGGGGGACGAGACAGGGGTGCCCATTGTCACCGCTCCTATTTGCGTTGGCAGTCGAGCCCCTGGCACAATGGATTAGAGCCTCCCTGGAGATAAATGGTATCCAAGTGGGGTCACATCATTTCAAGGTGTCACTATTTGCGGACGACTTACTATGCTCCATTTCGGAGCCATCGACGTCGGTACCACCCCTGATGCAAAAACTTGAACACTTCGGGATGCTTTCAGGATTGAAAATTAATGTAGAAAAAACTGAAGCCTTGGCCCTAGATATACCGCTCCCGGAGAAAGATTCCCTCACACAGAGGTTTAAATTTAAATGGGCTGGGAAGGGGATTAAATACCTAGGAATTTGGTTGACAGCTAAAGTACAAGATCTATATAAAGCTAACTACCGGCCAATGTTCCGTTTACTCCAGGAGGAGATGATTAAATGGGGCAAATATAACATCTCCTGGCTCGGTAGGATTAGTTCGGTTAAAATGAACATTTTACCTAGACTGCTTTATTTATTTAGATCTCTACCGATCCAGATGCATATGAAAGACCTCTCAAACTTCCAAAGCAGGGTGTTCCGTTTTATCTGGGGTGGGGGTCCCTCCAGGATTGCAAGAAAGAACATGTACAAACATAAATCCAGAGGGGGGTTGGCATGTCCCAATTTAAAACTTTATTATCGAGCAGCTCAATTAGCTTTTATTCCCCAGGCCCACTTACCCGAAGCCCATCCGGCATGGATGTTTGTTGAAAGCCAAGACATGATGCCCTATACATGGGACACGGCGGTCTGGATTCACCCACTCCCCACAGAGATTAAGAAATCTGCCAATCCTATAATAAGGAACTCCGCGGCTAATATTATCTGGGCCTTCAATCATACAGACCTTCTACCCCGGATATCCCACTTAACGCCTATACTTACGCATCCACTAGCTCCAGCAGGTATCTCACAGGTCTCTCGGCAATGGTGGAAGAATAACAAACTTGATAGATTGGGAAACTGGATGAGAGATGGACGGGTATTAACATTCGAAACTATGAGAGACGAATATGATATCCCCCTTTATGAGCACTATAACTTTTGCAGATTGAGATACTTTGTAGATAAACTACTTAGGAGTTCAGGGGTCCCCTCCCGGAATGGGTTCTCTAGAATATGTGAAAAAGCCCCCCTTAAAAGAGGAGTGATAGGGGAATTATACGAGGTCTTCAATACCCCAAAATCATTAGCCAAAGAAAAATACATGAGGGAATGGGAAAAAGATATAGCCAAGAACTGGGAGATTGAGACGTGGGGGACTTCCTGGGCCAATCTCCTGAGGGGGTCACTAAACTATAGTGTATTAGAGACATCAATTAAAGTCCTTCATCGGGCGTATATTACCCCAGATCGACTAGCTAAATGGAGTAAGACGGAAAGTCCGAAATGCTTTAGGGGGTGCTCAGAGCTGGGCTCCTTTCACCATACTTGGTGGAGCTGCCCAAAGGTTCAGCAGTTGTGGACGGCAGTGGGTGACATAGTGGATAGTATATTTGGACACCATATTGAAATTACCCCAGAATCTAGTCTACTGGGGATTCCGGTGGCCTCTCTTTCTGCCCCCCACAACAGACTCCTACAATTTATCTTTTTAGCGACGAAATCACATATTGCCAGGAACTGGAAGAAAAAGACACTTGAGATAGGGGCAGTTCGAGCTAAGATTCACTACTTAGCGGTTAATGAAAGGATTTCCCACTCAGTGGCGGATTCAATCCCTAAGTATTTAGAAATATGGGGTCCCTGGATAGGATACACTGATATTAGAATCCCTCTACTCCAATGAAGGGGGAGGAGGAAGTAAGGGCACCCTCACCTTGTTGACAGAATACAGGGGGGGCTGGGGGCCGGAGAGGAGATACCGGGAGAGGAACTGCACCGATATGGAAGAAGACAGACAGGTAAGCTAGGTTGGATCAATGACAAGATCGAGATAGAGAAATGTTTTCCAAAGAGGAAGGCTTAACATAGATGTGTCAGATAGAATGTTTTAGTTTAATTGGTTAGGTTAACATTTGTAAAAGTTTGTAAGCAACTCTTCCTGAAGATATAAGAAAAGATAACGGGGGGGAATAGAATGGAAGGAAGGTACTGAAAGACTAACAAACGCAAATAATCATATTATATCCCTCTAGAGGTAAATGAGTCAGCCAATGGATAAAATTTGGGCTTTTTTATAATATCTTTATGATCCTCTAAGTCACAGGTTAATAACGGAAAGTATTAGGAGATAACAACTTAACAACCAAAGAATAGTATAAGTAACGGATAAGTTTAGGGATACATGTTTACATAACCAAGAAGGGTCCATTATAATTCTATACATTGGTTCATCGATAATAGCACGGAGGTAAATACGGAAAAAAGGAGGAGGCAGGATACAAGGATGAGATTTCACAATTGATGTTGGGGTATTGTTTTATTACGCTCAATATTGTACAACTGTTTGCACTTTGTATTCCTGCAATAAAAAATTAGTTAAAAAAAAAAATATTCTTAGCCTTTAACAGGTGATACATGAGAGTTAACTAGCTTATTGAATAAATATATGAAATTCATAATGCTTCCAACAAAAAGTAATTTTCACAAGCAAAACAAAAAATGTTCATAATTCCTACAAGATGTTTATCAAAGTAAACTACATCTTGATACATATCGGCTATTCCTATCACTACCTGACACTATGTTAATTGTGCGCACTAAAGCAAAGTGCACAATACCACTACCTATTTTTCCTATAAACATTATCATGCATTTTACATTATGCCTGTGTCATGATCCCCCTGACCTCCAGTCCTTGGGACTAATATGATCAGCCCAGGATGATTAGGATTTTGAGGATGGCCATTACCCTGACTGCTTACAGACTACTACCAGGACTGCCTCTTGGGAATATGTGGTTGTGGGACTGGGCTCATTATGTTTTATAGTTATTTAATGTTATATTAAGTTGATTATCATGTGTTATGTTAATTACTGTATGTTATGCTATGATATGTTATGTCATGTTATGTTGATTACTGTATGTTTAATTGTGTCCAGGTGATAAGGAGTTAACTGGCAGATAGAATGTTATGAGGTAGCCAGTAACTGACAGTTGGAAGAGTTATATAATCTGTCAGTTATGTCATGGGTGTCTCTGAGGTAAAGTCTGTGTTGAATGTAGTATATATATATATATATATATATATATATATATATATATATATATATATAGGATAAGATATCTGGAAGATATATATATATGTATAGAAATCCATATAGAAGATGATAAGAGCAATCACTGTCTGACTGGGTTAATATACCGTATATACTCGAGTATAAGCCGAGTTTTCCGGCCCTTTTTTTAAGGCTAAAAAGGGCCCCCTCGGCTTATATTCGAGTCACTCTCCCCCTGTGTCTCTCTACCCCCCCCATGTCTCTCTACCCCCCCGTGTCTCTCTACCCCCCTGTGTCTCTCTAAAGATTAGGAAGGAGGATGAGGAGGGGGTTGAGGATGGGGGTGGTTGAGGATGAGGATGGGGGGTTTAGAAGGGGGGGTTGAGGGGGTTGGGGAGGGAGGTTGAGGATGAGGAGGGAGATTGAGGATGAGGAGTGGGGTTGAGGAGGGAGGTTGAGAATGAGGAGGGGGGGAAGAGACACAGGGAATGGAGAGGGGGGAAGAGACACAGGGAAGGGAGAGGGGAGAAGAGACACGGGAGAGAGAGGGTAACACAGAGGGCACAAGAGGGACACAGGGGGCAGCACATTTCCCACCCTCGGCTTATACTCGAGTCACTCATTTTACCCAGTATTTTGTGGTAAAATAGGTGCCTCGGCTTATACTCAGGTCGGCTTATACTCGAGTATATACAGGTATATGGAGTAAGATATCTGGTAGATTTATATATGTTTCAGAGTGCCAGAGAGTAAAGCTATCCTGGTCCTGTACAACTACTGAAATGGATGTAAAGATATTGTGATGCCTTGCACATGAAACATAGTCAAATACTGTATAAGCAATTAATAGAAAACCCAGAAGACTCACAGACTATTGCACAATGTTAACAGTTCAAGTTTAAACATATAACTATTAGTACTGTTATGAAGTTTCCACAGAAATAAAAGCAGCTCCTGATTGTTATAATGCTGAGCCTTCATTCATATATTTTTTTAGCTTTAAAATAAATATGAACCTACAGAGCTAAACAGTATTTGTGTTAAACCTAATTTCTTTAGTTTTGACTTCCCAGTTTATAATATTTGTTGATCAATTTGTTTGTTATAGCAGGTTATAATCTCTACCAAAGTTACCCAAGCATCACATATAATAGTTGTCAAACTGCGAGACTTCCCTCGGAGGCTTTAAGGCGCCTGAGATGCAAACAACTCAATCCCACACACCTCTAAACTCGCAGCACTTAGTCCTCTCCTTCCCCTCCTCCTCTCCCTCCCCTGTGTCTCGCAAAACACCGCACTAACCCCCCGAACCGCTCAAACACAAAAACACTAAAAACACACTAATAAACCCAGTAATGACAAAAAAAACACTCACCCACAGCATGGGGGGTCTGCCAGGACATGTGGAAGTAAGGTTAAACTTGAATTTAACGAGGCTCCACGACCCCAGACCGCCCAGCCACGTACAACTTACCCAAGAAGGGTTCTGAGATAAGCTTGGAAACCTGCATTAACCCCACATTAACCCTTGCAGTGGGGGTCCCTGATTAACCCCACATTAACCCTCGCAGTGGGGGTCCCCGCTGCAATGAAAATTCAAATTTTAGGCCTTATGGGTCCTTAAAGGACCGTCAACCCCTAAATAACCCTGTCACTCATGGGGTTCAATACAGACCCCATAAACCCTTAATTAACGCTTGAAGGGATCCGAGATAACCTCGGAAACCCGCATTAACCCCACATTAACCCTCACAGTAGGGGTCCTCGATCACACGCGATCGGGGACCCCTCTGCAATAAAAATAAATAATTCCCACCTTACGGGTCCTTAAAGGACCGTAAAGGTCCTTAAAGGACCCGTAATAAAAAATAAAAATGAACCCTATCACTCATGGGGCTCTATACAGAGCCCCATCAACCCCTAAAAAACCCTGTCAGTCATGGCGATCAATCAAGACCCCCATAAGACCTTAATTAACCCTGTCACTCATGGGGGTCAATATAGACCACCATAAGCCCTTCATTAACCCTGTCACTCATGGGGGTCAATACAGACCCCCATGAGCACTTAATTAATCCCCTCACTCATGGGGGTCAATACAGACACCTATAAACCCCTAATTAACCCTTTCACTCATGGGGGTCAATACAGACCCCCATAAGCACTCAATTAACCCCATCACTCATGGGGGTCAATACCGACCCCCATAAGCACTTAATTAACCCCCATCATTAATGGGGGTCAATACAGGCCCACATAAGGACTAAATTAACCCTGTCACTCATGGTGGTCAATACAGCCCCCCATAAACCTATAATTAACACTGTCACTTATGGGGGTCAATACAGACCCCCATAAGCCAATAAATAACCCTGGCACTCATGGGGGTGAATACAGACCCCCATAAACCCTTAATTTACCCTGTCACTCATGGGGGTCAACACAGACCCCCATAAGCACTTAATTAACCCTGTCACTCACGAGGGTCAATACAGACCCCCATAAACCTATAATTAACCCTGTCACTCATGGAGGTCAATACAGAACCCCATAAGCACTTAATTAACCCCGTCACTCATGGGGGGTTAATACAGACCCTCATAAGTCTCTATTTAACCCCATCAGTCCCATAAGGGTATAATATGACCCTTATGGGGCAGATACAACCCTAACATTAACCACATAAGTGCCATGACGGTCCTCAAGGACCCTCATGACACTAAGTACAAACACTACACTGCACTATACCCCCCAATAAACCATTAAATCTAAACTAACCCCCCTCTACACTAATCTATTAACACCTACACTACCTACCTACACTACCTACATACCCCCTAATAACCCTCCCCATCACTCTAATTACAGAAAATTAAAAAACCTAAGTCACAAAAAATAAAAAATCTACATTACGGAAAATAAAAAAACCTACATCACAAAAAATAAAAAAAGGAACATTACAGAAAATAAAAAAAATACATTACAACCCCCCCCCCAACTACAGAAAAAAAAAATACACACCTGAAAAGGAAATACATAGAATACATACAATACAATACAATACAAATAAAATAAAATACAATACCCCCTATCTAACATACAATCAATACTGATGAGGTTAAATAGAGGCTTATGAGGGTCTGTATTGATCCCCATAAGAAACCGGGTTAAAATGGTGTAGTGCTTACACTTTAGATGACCTTCTGGATGACCCTCATTGCACTTATAGTGTTATTACATGCGTTCATTAGTGTGTTATAGGGGTCTATATAGTTGAGGCACACAGTACACTCACATTGTGTGACAAACAGCATTTCAACACTTTTTTATTGCCCCGTCATTTTTGAAGGGCAAGTCGCTAGTCACCTATATAGTTGTAGTACTGCAAGATGCCCATAGCCAAAGCCAGTAACACTTTACCTAAGCCAGTAACACTTTTTACCCAAGCCAGTAACACTTAGCCGAAGCCCGTAAATCGCAAGACCACCAAAAAACGAACAATGATAATCGGCTAAACAAGGAAAAATATGGCTGCCCCAAAAAACGTAAATTTTCTCAAAAAGGTGAAAATGAGAAGGACAATTAGAAGTCTATTATTAACCCCATAAGTGCCATTAGTGTCCTCCAGGACCCTCATGACACTAAGTACAAACCCTACACTACATTATTCCCCCCAATAAACCACCAGATATAAACTAACCCCCTGCCATAACCTATTAACCCCTACCTTCCTAACACTACCTACCTAACCCCCTATTAAACCCCCCACCCTACTAATTACATAAAATAAAAAAACCTAAGGTACATGAAATAAACAAAAACCTAAGGTACACAACCCCCCCCCGCACTACAAAAAATAAAAAAAAATCACAAACCCCCCAGCCACTACATTAAAAAAAAACATTAGACACCTGCAAAGGAAAAGGCACATACAAGCCTTCTGATTGGCTGCAGTCTGATTGACAGTGATAACAGCCAATCAGAAGGCTCAGATGCATTTAGCTAATTACCCTGTGGAGGTGTATCCCACTGTGATTGGCTGAAAGCAATAGCACCTTCTGACTGGCTGTTGTCACTGTCAATCAGACTGCAGCCAATCAGAAGGCTCTGTATAGAGCCCCATGGATCATAGGGTTAATTTAAGTTCTCATGGGGTTCTGTATAGATCCCCATGGGTTATAGGATTAATTAAGGGCTCAGGGGGCTCTGTATAGAGCCCCATGAGTTATAGGGTTAATTAAGAGCTTGTGAGGGTCTGTGTTGACCCCATGAGTGACAGGGTTAATTAACGGCTTATGGGGATTGGTATTGACACACATGAGTGACAGGGTTAAATAAGGCTTATGGTGGTCTATTATGATGGGGTTAAATTAAGTTGCCTTATAGTACCACCCGCGGCATGGGTTAATAATTTAAGGACCCGAGAGGCGGGAAATTTTAAATGGTAAATGCAGTGGGGTCACTATCGGTGCCGATTATGGACCCCTGCAGCAAAGGGTTAATGTGGGGACACACTGGGGGTCCCGATGGGGATGCCCAGCATAGAGGGGGTTAATTTTAGGTGTCGCGGTCAGGATTGGTTTATAGTGTGCTGCGCGCAATTTAAAAATGTTTAAATGCAGCGGTGGCCTGATCGTTACTGATCAGGGCCCCCCTCTGCAAGAGGTTAATGTGGGGGGCTGCTGGGGTCCCTATGGACACCTGCAGCAAGGGGTTAATATTGGGGAGACTTTGAGGGTCCCGATGGGGACCACCAGCATTGAGGGGGTTAATGTTAGGTGCCGCGGGGGTACTTGTAGTACCCCTGCAACCGGCATAGGTTAATAGTGTGCCGCGGGCCCTTTAAGGACCAGCAGCGGGGAATTTGAAATTTTTAAATGCAGCGGGGGCCTTATCAATGCCATTCAGGGACACCCACGCTGCAATGGGTAAATGTGGGGGCTGCTGGGGTCCCTATGGACCCTTGCAGTAAGGGGCTAATGTTGGGGAGACTTTAGGTGTCCGAATGGGGACCACCAGCCATGAGGGGGTTAATGATAGGTGCCGCTGGGGTACTTGCAGTACCCCCGCAGCTGGGATAGGTTAATAGTGTGTCGCGAGACCTTTAAGGACCCTCGTCGGGGAATTCAAATTTTTTAAATGCAGCGGCCCTGATTGATGCTGATCGGGGACCCCCGCTGCAAGGGGTTAATGTGGGGAGGTGGCAGGGGTCTCTATAGGGACCCCTGCAGCATGGGGATGTGTTTAGGGAGCAGGGGGGAGCATCACACGGCGGTGTCGGGCTGCTCCGAGGCAGCACGTAGAGGCTTTAGGAGCCCTTGCTGGCACTTTTTTGTGCCCGTAGGGATTCTTCCGAGGTGCGAGGTTCACCTCATAGATTTGTGGCTGCGTGTTACTACGTGGCTCTTTCGGAGCCTGTTCTTGGCCATTTTTCAAAGCAGGCTGCAAGGGACGTATTGTGGAATTGATCCTCTCAAACAGAAAAAAACTGTCTTTTGCTAGGACCGAGGGAACTACGAGGGCCAATTTAATAAGGCGCTAAATATGTTTATTATTTTATGAACTAAAATTAATACCAGGGTGCTACCACAAATCTGACATAGTAGCATTAGATCAAAGTCAGCAAGTTCTTTGTGTGTTGAAAATCTTCTGTATTATGGTTTACATAGATTTTTAAATATGATCATCTCCTATCATCAATCACATATTTCAGTGTTCAGTACATAATTATGTTTTATATTAAAAAGCACACTGAAAGAAAACTATCCTTCTAAAAGTTGTGCAACTTGTCTAGTTTCCCAGTTTTTGCTCCATCTTTGTGGAGAGAGGTAACCATTTGAGGTTCTATTTCTGTCACTGAAACATAGATTGCTGAGTTGATTCAAAAGTTTGAGAGACAATCAAACCACAACTGCTGTTCTGAACAATATTTTCAGTACTAACCTACAGACTATTAGCTCCTGTGAAATGTTGTATTTACATTGTGTGCATAGTAATAATAATAAAATTATTTTTTTGAAGCATCAAGATAATATATAGGTGATGCCACGCTCCTGGAACAAACTTGTTGGCACCTCGTCTGGGTTAGGGTGGCGAACCATATGCAGGCTAATGGAGATACTCATGGTTTATTTGCTTGGAACTCAGAAGGGTGAACTCAGATAGCAGGTATCCATGGAGGGTCAAGGTACTCTCGGGAGGTGATCCACGAATGTGCGCCTTCAGGTATGCGAGGTCGCTGGGAGTGGACGCTCTTGCAGAGTTCGGAGTCGCCCGTTGCAGCAGAAAAACATTGTAAAGCACAAGCAGTACAGCAGCACAAGAGCTTAGTGGCGGTTTAAGCAGTGTTGCGTTGAAGCTGGCAGGGATGTATTCCTTCATATGACCCACATCGAGTGACATAAAATGGAAAAAAGTTGATATCACTTGGAGCAGAGTAAAAATTAGAGTTCTACTGCAGACAAGCTGGAATAGTGTCTGAGGTGGGTCCCTAATACAAGCACTTGATTCTGTTGAATCAAAGGGGTATATCCCCTCAACATAAGTTAGAGAACTTTTGCATATATTGCAGAGATGATGTTGGATTAAGGTTCTGGTTCCCGAGACGACTAATACTGCTTTAACCTTAGGGGTACAACCCCGTAATAAATGATGGAGACTAAACGTGCGTATTATGCAGAGACTTTGCTAAAGGAAGATTATTGACCTCAGTTACTGCTAACACTGTGTGAATCTCAGGGGTATATCCCCATATTAAAGGTCTGAGATAATAAAGGATGGGGACTATTGTACAGTGGATATAAAAAGTCTACACACCCCTGTTAAAATGTCAGGTTTCTGTGCTGTAAAAAAATTAGACAAAGATAAATTATTTCAGAACTTTTTCCACCTTTAATGTGACCTATAAACTGTACAACTCAATTGAAAAACAAACTGAAATCTTTTAGGTAGAGGGAAGAAAAAATATAAAAATAAAATAATATGGTTGCATAAGTATGCACACCCTTAAACTAATACTTTGTTGAAGCACCTTTTGATTTTATTACAGCACTCAGTCTTTTTGGGTATGAGTCTATCAGCATGGCACATTTTGACTTGGCAAGATTTGCCCACTCTTCTTTGCAAAAACACTCCAAATCTGTCAGATTGCGAGGGCATCTCCTGTGCACAGCCATCTTCAGATCACCCCACAGATTTTCAATCGGATTCAGGTCTGGGGTCTGGCTGGGCCATTCCAAAACGTTAATCTTCTTCTGGTGAAGCCATTCCTTTGTTGATTTAAATGTATGCTTTGGGTTGTTGTCATGCTGAAAGATGAAGTTCCTCTTCATGTTCAGCTTTCTAGCAGAAGCCTGAAGGTTTTGGGCCAATATTGACTGGTATTTGGTACTGTTCATAATTCCCTCTATCTTAACTAAGGCCCCAGTTCCAGCTGAAGAAAAACAGCCGCAAAGCATGATGCTGCCACCACCATGCTTCATTGTGGGTATGGTGTTCTTTTGGTGATGTGCAGTGTTGTTTTTGCGCCAAACATATATTTTCGAATTATGGCCAAAAAGTTCAACCTTGGTTTCATCAGACCATAACACCTTTTCCCACATGCTTTTGGGAGACTTCAGATGTGTTTTTGCAAAATGTAGCCCGGCTTGGATGTTTTTCTTCGTAAGAAAAGGCTTTCATCTTGCTACTCTACCCCATAGCCCAGACATATGAAAAATACGGGAGATTGTTGTCACATGTACCACACAGCCAGTACTTGCCAGATATTCCTGCAGCTCCTTTAAAGTTGCTGTAGGACTCTTGGTATCGTTCCAGACCAGTTTTCTTCTCGTCTTTTCATCAATTTTGGAGAGAGTTCCAGTTCTTGGTAATGTCACTGTTGTGCCATATTTTCTCCACTTGATGATTGTCAGAACTTCTGTATGAATATAGTTCTATCTTATATGAATCTTATAGTATAATATGATATTCCAATTATTATCCACTATTTTTATATCCATTGTATTAATATTTTATATGCTGTATATTTATATATGTACCTATGCATGCAATTCTATTACTTGAAGATATGTTTTCACAGCTGCCCACAAAGAGTTGTTCATGGCTGAATAATCCTTTGGTCTATAAGAGATAAATATCTGAGTGAATTCCTAAACTAATGGATATTAGGGCTATAAAGGTTATGGTCTATGAAGGTGGTGGTATCCTCCTTAAATATTCACATGTGAAATATTCGTTTCATAGACATCAAGTCTAGTAAACAGAATAATAAATCTGTCTTGGGATATCTATGCGATAACATTCTTATGACTTCATCTTGTTTATAGGTTCTAGGTCAAAGGGGTCATTAGCTAATTAAAAGGGATAAAAATTCAAAGGTCCGAGAGCGCCATCTTATGGTTAAAGGAATAAACGTCTCTATAGAAAAATATATTCTTTATCAAATTTAAATAAGTGATGACATCATGAAAAGATTTTATTGGTTAATAGATACTTTAACTGATTTGGGATTCTGATAGGCAAATAAGCAAGAGGTATAATTAGGGATAGAGAGAGTATCTAAAAAAAACAACGGGGGGAGAGAAAAGAGAGACAAAGAAGATAAAAGTTTTATCTATGGAGAAGTAAAAACAACTTTGGAATTAACCAGTAGAATTGTGTCATAATTGGTAATGTATAAATTGAGATATTTTATTTTATGATATAATTGAAAATCATTACCATAATTTCTCTGTTTGGTTTATTTCTTATCAAAAAGTTATTTAGATTTCCTTCTGTGATTGAAATTTATACTCCGGATATAAATTTTGATACAAAATCAGATATCTCATTTTTCTTTTTGACCAATACAGAAAAATTAACTTACTTAGCTAACTTATCAATTATATTATAAAATACTTTACTTATTGTGTGATATTCAATATATTCCTGTATAGCTACATATATTATAATATCATTAGACATTGTTAGTACATGCTAAAACGTTATTAAGAATGAATTTTATTAATTGATTTATCTGATTTTGTTCTATGGGTTGCTATCCCAGGTTTCATTGTTCATGTGAATGAAATACACTTTTATATTGAGATTTTAGGACTGCATAGAAAATATCATAAATAATAAGTATTACAATATGATGTATTGATTTTCTTTTATTTATCTGACTGGTTATACTGTGTTTTATCTGCATTTGATTTTGATATATTACTGTGTTATATTTGCATTTGATTTGATATATTACATTTTTCATTAGACTAGTTGATTTTGGTATTTTCAATAAATGTTATTTTATAAAAAAGGAATATGTGTCTATAAATTGATTCTGAACTCAATATTCAGTATTCTATATTATATAGAAAATAATATGTCGTATTAACCCCGACATGATGACTGTCTTCACTGTGTTCCATGGTATATCTAATGCCTTGGAAATTCTTTTGTACCCTTCTCCTGACTGATACATTTTAACAATGAGATCCCTCTTTGGAAGCTCTCTGTGGACCATGGCTTTTGCTATGGGATGCAACTAAGAACATTTCAGGAAAGACCAACTAGAGCAGCTGAACTTTATTTGGGGTTAATCAGAGGCACTTTAAATGATGGCAGGTGTATGCTGACTCCTATTTAACACGATTTGGAATGTGACACAGCTATTAGAGGGAGTGCAGACTTATGCAACCACATTATTTTTCTTTTTTCTTCCCTCTACCTAAAAGATTTCAGTTTGTTTTTCAATTGAGTTGTACAGTTTATAGGTCACATTAAAGGTGGAAAAAGTTCTGAAATGATTTATCTTTTGATTCATTTGTTTACAGCACAGAAACCTGACATTTTAACAGGGGTGTGTAGACTTTTTATATCCACTGTACATATTATGCAGAGACTTTGCTAAAAGAAGGTTACTGATCTCTGATGCTGCTAACACTGGGTGAACCTCAGTGGTATATCCCCATATTAAATGACTGAGATAATAAATGATGGAGATTACTGTGCATATTATGCAGAGACTTTGTTAAAGGAAGGTGACTGTCCTCAGGGGACGCTAACATTGGGTGATCCTCAAAGGTAAAACCCTATATTGAAGGACTGAGAGTAGGCTGCAAATTATACAGTGATTATGTCAAACATAGGCTTTTTTGATATCGATATAAGCTGTACCTGATATAACTTGTTATCTAACTACCTTTAAAATTACTCGATTTGATATTAATAAAAGTGACAAAAATACCCCAAGCTGTCCAAAATTGGTGGCACATTAGCAAAAAAGTATTGACAGCTGTGTTGAGGAGCCGCAAGGGTCCGGCAAGACACGTATTGGGCTCCATAAAAGACCTCCTAGGAACCAGCGTGGGGTTGAGGCCTATCCCATCGGGAGCTCCCTGCTATGCCCCCGAGCAGGCTCCGGAGGACAAGAACGGAAGATTGAGGATTGGGGCACCTCAAGAGGAGGCCGCAGCTTCAGTCCCATTGGGGCCCAGAGTGAGAGAGCGAGGAAGACTTACCAAGTACGCCGCGTCAGGGCAGGAGAACGAGACCCCCTACACCGACCACCGCCTAGAGGAGGTGGTGAGGCAACGGACAACGGACCGCAACCAGAGAAAAGGCTGCCCAGAGGAATGCCAGAAGCTGCCAGGTACGGTGGGGGATCCAGTGAGGGGGGGCAAAGCCAAGAGAGCCCTATTGCACCCAAGTGGGACAAAGCCCTGAACCTCCCATGCCATCACCCGCTGTGGGCAAGCCAGCACAAGGGTAGAGCCCAGAATAGGCCTGACAGCCAGAAAGCAGAACGGGAAGCCGCCATTTTGGAAGAGGGCAAAACAGGCATATTTCCAGGAGTCTGCTTGCCCTGCTACTAGTCCAGAGGCCCTCATACAAACATGCATCAATACATAAATAATATCATCTACCTGATTGGTGCCTGGTCCACCTGACCCATAACTGGGTTGGAAAGGACAGAGCTGCATAACCCAGAACTATAGATAAGAATAATAAACAATTTAATGTGGTTTCTATAGAAGATCTCCCAACACTGCGAGTACCAGAGGGGCACTACTGCCGCCCAGTGGACTATATTTGTACTGCTTGCACCTTTACTGGCCTGCTTACAACCATCATAATATTTGACTGAAGTGGTAACACATAATATTCCAAAAGAGTAATTTTTCTTATTACTCTTGTTCAGGACTATATCCTGCTACACTGCCACTGGGGATCCTGATTGACCGTTTTCTCAACATCTCAACCCCAAGCAGCAATGGTCTACTGTCCCGTATAAAGCTCAGGCACAGACAACTGAGATTACAGCTTTAGGCCCCACATCCTCACCCCGAACCCAGCCCACCCAGGCGTGGAACGAGGTGGTCTCAGAGGGTCTGGATGCAAGCGGCTTGTGACCAAAGGACAGCCAAGAAAGATAAGAGTGCAGCTGTGTTGAATCTTGCTCCTCCTGGAATTATAGACGGTCTTCTATCAAGTTTTTTGAGACAGAATATCATGTTTTTTGTTACCTACTTTTAAGCACTAATGCTTAATTTCCCTAAGTGGTGACTTAGCTGCTGGTTCTACTGTTTTTTTACTACACAACGATTTCTAGATCCGGAAATACTCCCCCTCATATACTGATTTGTTGTTTTTTCTTCTTGTTCCTCCCCTGGAATTTTCCAACCCCTTCCTATTGGGGTCCTTTGGAAGAGTGGCAGGTCCACTCATCTTTCCCCGAAGTGCCAGGATAGACAACTGGTGTAGGAAGATGTGTTTAAAGGATTCATTGTGTTTCTATGAATGTTTGGTTTTACTATCTGCAAAAATTTACAATGTTGTTATTACTTATTTAATTTTTGTCCTTTTTTCCCCTTTTCCCCCTGGCGTACTCTCTCCATCTCCGTGCCAATGTGGGCCATGCTTGGCTTTCAGGTGAGGTCTCGGCTCCCTCCCGTCTGCTCTCTCCTTGTTGGGTCCTCTACAGGACAAGGTAAGATGACTGGACAACACAGCCCACACTATACACTAGTAATGGCTAGACCAGCTGACGCTAACTTTACCTTTGTGACTCACAACGTTAAGGGCTTTAACTCCCAGCTCAAAAGAAGGAAGGCCTTTATGTACTACAAAGATTTTAAGCCATCGATTTATATTCATGCAGGAAACACATTCGGCTCGCAAACATTTTCCAAATAATCTTAGTAGAGATTATCCTACCTGTTACTCCTCTACCCAAGTTAACAGGAAAGCGGGGGCCTCGATACTGATTCATCGCAACTTCCCCTTTCAGGTAGAGTCTAAAGTAGTGGATAAAGATGGACACTATGTAATAATCCACGGAACAGTCCTGGAGACTAATATATCCCTCATCTCCTTTTATGCTCCCACCAATGCACCACATAAATCACTACTGCATATCCTGACTCTGGTAACACGATGGTGATGGGAGGGGATTTCAACCTTACTTTTTATCAAGTCCTGGACCGCTCGGGTATGCAGGCCACAGACCGGTATTTAAACAAATTAAGACAAATTAAGAAGGCTCTATATGGTCTAGGCCTGGTGGACGCCTGGAGGGGGCATCACCCACACAGAAGGGACTATACATATTATTCACACAGCCAGAGATCTTATTTACGGATCGATACCTTCTTGATAGCTTCGTCATTGTTTGATCAATCAAAGAGGGCGGAAATACGGGTATGCCCCTGGTCGGATCACGTGGCAGTGAGCATAGACATTAATTTAGGGTTAAATATATCCACACTGTATGCTTGGAAACTAAATGAGCTCTTACTCGCTCATCCAGAGATGTCGGAACAAATTGAAAAAGATCTTCACCTTTACTTTGAGTGAAACAGGACTGGTAACTCGAACATAAGCTGGGTATGGATGGCCCACAAGGCCTTTATCCGGGGCTCCTGCATTAAGTTGGCTTCTGCTTTTAAAAAGCAACGTAAACTCAAAGAGTAGGAACTTACCACTAAGCTGCAGGACTTAGAGTCAAGGAACCAATCATGCCCCTCTTCCAGACTTCGACAGATGATAGATCAGTGTCGGCTAGAGTTAGACGCAGTACTCTCCCACAAAACGAAGAAAGCCCTTAGATGAACCAAGCATCTATTTTACTCCATAAGCCAGACTCCCTATTCGCTAGGAAGCTTCGGTCAAAGATAGCTGAGTCTAAGATATTGCAGATCAGAACTGCAAATGGGCAGATAACGGTTAGCCAAAATGTCATTAAGCGAACGTTTGCTGACTTCTATAGCTTGATTTACTCCACGAAGCTGCAACCGAACGCGAATGTTCTCAGGTCTTACCTAGATACCTGTGACCTCCCAAAAGTCTCAGATCAGAACACGGCTAGACTTAACTCAGACATAACAGTAGAGGAGATAATAGAAGACATCAACAGCTTGAAACCAGGGAAGGCTCGCGGCCCTGACGGCTTTACCAACTCTTACAACAAGTCTTTTGCGCATATTATTGCACCATATCTCTGCCAATTGTGTTAACTCCATCCTAAATGGGGAACCGATGCCCTCAGAGCTAAATAGGGCAGACTTAATTGTCTTTCCCAAAGAAGGCAGGAACCCACTAGACCCGAAGAATTATCGGCCTATATCCCTGATAAATGGGGACCTTAAACTGCTAGCCAAAATTATTGCAGATAGGATCTCAGGATTCCTTCCAGATCTGATCCACAAGGATCAAACAGGTTTCGTCCAACATCGGCAGACAGCGGATAACATCAGGAGAACTATGAATGTCATCCATTTGGCCTCCCAGAGCAAGTCCCCCCTCTGTGTGCTAGCTCTCAATATGGAAAAAAGCCTTTGACACATTGGAGTGGTCTTATCTGTATGCAGTGCTGGCCAAATTTGGCTTTGAAGGGAGATTCATACAACTCATCAGAACACTGTACAAAAATCTGCAGGACTGCTTGAAACTCCCGGGATCGGAGAACATCTCTATAGTCATCCAGAGGGGGACCCGGCAGGGATGCCCACTATCTCCACTGCTATTTGCGCTCGCGATTGAGCCTTCGGCTCACAAGATTAGATGCAACACTGAGGAAAAGGGAATTTGGGTGGGTCTTTACCACTTGAAATGTTTGCTCTTTGCGGATGACCTTCTCTGCACACTAAAAGAACCATCAACGTCGATTCCCGCTTTGTTGTCAACGCTAGGCGGATTTGACGCCCTGTCGGGCCTACAAATTAATGTTGAAAAGACTGAGGCCTTGGGAGTTGGCATACCACATGCGGTCCTGGGGGCTTTGAAAGCGGAGTATAGATTTCAATGGCCCAAAATCTCTATTAAATACTTGGGGGTTAGAATCACCAGGAAGCTGTTGGACATATATAAGGCCAACTTCCCTCCCCTATTTAAACAATTAATGGAAGAAATGCGACGATGGGAGAAATACCATATCTCATGGACAGGGCGGAAAACTCTATACTGTATACTGAATACTATGTATTTATTTAGAACTCTCTCAGTCCCACTAGATATGAAGGAACTAGATAAACTTCAGGCTTCTATCTTCAATTTTATATGGCGAGTTAGGTCGCTGCGTATAGCAAGAAAGACTGTGTTGCAGCGGAGGTCTCAGGGATCTCGTACCAAAACTTAAGACTTTATCTGAGAGCGGCGCAGTGCGCGTTTATCCCACTGGCTCATTCGGGTAAGCTCCAACCGCTGTGGACCTGTGTGGAAAACTGGCAAATGAGACCTTACTCTTGGAATACTATAGTCTGGGATATACCCCCTCAGGCGTCAGGCAGCAAAACTGTAACCCCATAATATCTTCAACTTTAGCGGCTTGGGCTCAGCTCAGGTCGGTCAGCGGCTTGGCTCCCCTCCTATTGCCATTGCTGTCCATAAGGCAATAGTGGCTTAGCAGCCCACTGGAAAGAGCAGGAACCTGGTTCTCAGAAGATGCTCTGCTATCCTACACCTTTCTTATCACTAAATACCACATACCAGAGAGTGAACTCTGGAATAACAGACAAATTAGACATTGGTTGTCCTCATTAGCCCGGGTACATGGGACCCCTAAACATTCTTCGTGGTTTACTATATGTGCAAAACTGACCTCTATCAAAGGCCTTCTGGGGTCTCTATATTCTTTCCCTAAACAAACAGAAACCGAAATATATGCTCCAATGGGAGAAAGACTTAGGTAGGGAGCTAGATGAAGCAACTTGGAGAGAAATTTGTACCAACTTAACAAGAGGATCATATACATATAGCCTACTTGAGACCTCAGTCAAAGTCTTGCACAGGATATATTATACTCCCTACCTAATGTCCAGGCTTAATAATAGTCTTAGCGAGGACTGTTTTAGAGTGTGCAAAGCTAGTGGAGACTTTCTGCATATATGGTGGACATGTCCATCAGTGCAGAGGGTGTGGAAAGCGATGACTGACCTATTCTCACAACTGACAGAAACCAAGCTGGGACCGGAGATAGATACCTGTCTTCTGGGGGTTCATGGACTCAGTCTCTCTAATGGCCAAAACAAATTATGGAAATTCATGGCTCTCACCACCAAAAGTTGCATTGCAAAAATCCGGAAAGCTGCATCACTGACCTCCAGAGAGATTTTATTGAAAGTGAACAATGTCATGTTAAACTAGAGACTGTCCCATGTCCTGCATAACACGGTCCCCCTATTCCAAAATATCTGGACACCATGGCCCACCTAGGCTTAGAGTATTAAGGTGGGGATATGACCGGGATAGTAGGGAATGAGGCTCTTGTTGAAGGATGGCGGGTCGTGGGGGAGCCCGGACGACCATACATTTCTATAGATTCTCATTGGGTACGGAACTGGACGAGTATGCTAGGTATTTGTTATTTTCATCCCCCACCTCTCCCCTATTTTATTTTTTATTTTTTTATTTTGTGTTTCCTTCCCCCCTTTTTGAGTTGACATAGTTGAAGTTATTTCAGCTTCTTTATATCTATTTCTTGACGACAAAAGAAAACAGAACAATTTAAAAAATACCATGTTTGAAGACATAGAGGTTTAGACAGGGCCCAGGATAACGATGAATTGATGTACCAATATGAAAAGTATGAAAACTGCATGTGGCCTCTTTGTTAAGATACTGGGGAATTGTATAGCTGTATAATCTGGCTGCCCTGTTGTCCTCTCCTTTCTTCTCTTGTTGTATGCAATGTTATACTGTTAATTTGTCTTCAATAAAAAAAGAATGGATAAAAAAAAAAATATTGGATTTCATGAGTTTTGGGTCACGCACATAAAGTGAAAAGTGCTTCAATGCTGTACCAGAAGCTTTAAAGCTTAAATGTTCCCATGAAGAAGGTGTTAGGAAAATAATATTAGAATAAGAGACGTTGCAGAGGATGTCAAAGATAAAGAACTAAAATCATATGTAATTAAGTTTTTGGCAGATCTTTCGAACAATGAGATTAATTTGGAAGAGCAAATTGAAAGCTTATATCGTATCACCTTACCCAGAAACCTGGAAAGGACTTTCGACAGAGATGTTATCCTTAAATTCAGATTTTTTGCTACAAAAAGTAAATTCTTGAAAATCTTATTTAATAAAAAGAGCTTTCAATCCCAGTATGATCGATTGCAAATGTTCCCAGATATTTCAGGAGAAGTGTTGCTTAAGAGAAAATCATTAAAAGAAATCACAAAAATGCTAAGGGAAAAAGACATCCCTTACAGGTGGGCTTTTCCTGCCATATTGCTAGTTTTTTATAACTGTCAAAAAATTACAGTGTTTTGCCATTACTTAAAAGTAATTAGGGAGCATTACGCTAAAACCAAGAATTATTTTTAAACTGGTAATTGTCCGATATTTTGGTCTGAGAAACTTATGAATATAGAAGAAAAGAAAATCTGAGAAATGTATGATATAGGGTGAGTGGTGTTAAAATTAAAATTGATATAATTTAATTAGTTAGACATGTTGGTGATCTATCATTGCTTGAATGGGTGATATCTTATTTGTCAGAGTTTTTGTATAGTTTTAATTATACAAACTTCCCTCTTATCCTTAATCGAGAAGAAACATATACACATATTTGGAGGAAGTTTGTGTTAAAAATACACTACGAATATAATGATTACACTTTAAAGGAATAATTGAGGCACGGAACCATTACAAAAATAATTACCCGTATATACTCGAGTATAAGCCGACCCAAGTATAAGCCGAGGCACCTATTTTACCACAAAATACAGCAGCTGCAGATGGAAGGTAAGTGAGGGGAAAGGGAGAGGGGAAGGTAATTAGAGGGGTTAAGTGAGGAGGGGGGATTAGGATGAGGAGGGGGGTTTAGGATGAGGGGGGTTAGGATGAGGATGGAAGGTTGAGGATGGGGGGTTGAGGATGGGGGTGGTTGAGAATGGGGTGGTTGTGGATGCGGGTGGTTGTGGATGAGGATGGGGAGGTTGAGGATAAGGGTGAGGGTTGAGGAAGAGGATGGGGGGTTGAGGATGATAAGGGAGGGGGAGGGAAATAGCCACGGGGGGGGGGGAGTCACAAGGGGAAAGAGAGCCACGGGAGGGGGGGGGCAGAGCCACGGGGGGAAACAGAGACACAGGGGGAAAGAGAGACAAGTGGGGAAAGAGAGACATGGGGGTGGTGACTCAAGTATAAGCTGAGGGGGCCCTTTTCAGCCTTAAAAAAAGGGCTGAAAAACTCAGCTTATACTCGAGTATATACGGTAGTAATTTAATAACACATGATAATGGATGTTTGTAAGATTTTATTTTAGAGATAAAGTAGGTATAGAAGTTTTGTGAGAATTGCCCTGTTACAGAGTTAAAAATGTTAGAAAAGACCTAGTGAGTCAAGGTTGTCTATGTTGCACTTAAACAAATTCTTTGTGAGGTTAAGCACTTGTTCATATTTTGCACAGATGCACTTTAAGGAAAGGGAAAGGAAAGGTAGGAAGAAAGAAATAGGTAAAAATGGGGGATAAAGGGAGAAGAAAAAAGATTATGCTTAGAGAAAATAAGGGATGTATGCACTGTCATACTGAAATGTTGAAATGTTTATTTTAAACAATGTTAGAAACTCAACTCTGTGTGTGAACACTTTAAAAGGTAATTGTGTATGTAATTTGGGTTTTCGTTTTGGTGAGGTTGGTTTTTCAGACTTTTTGTAAAGGAAAGATGTAGAGGGGAATAGAAAAGAAATATTGAAGACCAAAGGGTAAAATAAGAAGAGTGTTCTAAAAAGATAAAAATGCTTTGGTTACTAGCAATTACAAAAAAATGTAATGAGGTTCGCTTGTATATAAGTAATCTGTATTAACCTATTTAACTTCTAAGGGCCTCATTCTATTACCGGCCGTAAATCGTCCGTAAGGCTGCGATTCCTTGCGGGGGTTCAGTTAACTCGCGATTCTATTATACGGCCCCGCAAGGATCTCCCCTTACGGCCGGCCGCATATCTTGAAACCGGCCATAAGCTCTGAAATATAAAAACGCAAAAATAAATTCACGCCTGCACTGTACAGCTCTGTAAATGCTAGGGATCGTATTGGGGGACATGAGGATTAATAGTAACCCACTCTCAAGCTTGCACATCAGCCCAAACCCGAGTTCAAATTAACTGTTTATTTTCCGGCTGCGGCGTGGGCGTGTCTGAGGTGCTCCAAGCACTCTGGACTTTTTACATGTATATTTTACGTATATTAAAAAAAAATTATTTTACGGATTTGAGTATAGGGTAATTATGTGCTATTTTTACTAACACCGAATATCACTTTATAGACTCCGCAAAGGGCAGGATGGCTTTATTTGAGCTATTTTATGTGCTTAATTGGTGCTAGCGGGACCTGTTTGCTGCAAGTAAGCTGCGGCTCGTTTTTAGCCTTGCAGACAGGGTTCCCGGAGCAATAGAATCGCAACCAGGCTTTTCTTACGGCCGATTTCCTTGCGGCCGTTTTAGATCAAAGGCTTTCCTCCGGCGCGAGCGGCCGCAAGAGATAGCAAGGCGCCGGCCGCAAGCCTGCCGGAGTCCCCGGCCGGAGGGGAACAGAATAGCCGGAAAGCTTGCGGCCGGTCCTTGCGGCCCCGCAGCGGCTGCGGACGATAATAGAATGAGGCCCTAAGTGTGCTCTTTTCCTTTTTTTTCTTCTTTCTCTCAGACTGAAAAAAGTTTATTTGCCCCTGTATTATAGATAAATTAGTAGAGAGGCCCTCAGATTGTTGTGTGGCCGGTGATTAAGGACCCTCACACATAGAGACCTGAAAGTTTCAAGTGGTTTAGAGGAAATTTTAAGAAAGGTAAACACTTTCATATCTTAAGTAAACTCTGAATGGAGTAAAATGAAGGTAATGTTTTTCAATTGGGTCTGATATTTTACATATTTACTGAAGGAAAATAAAGGGTAATATAATCAGATGGGTAAGGAAAAGGGAAGGAGTAATTTAAGTTGGAAACACCTGTAAAGGAAAGAGGGGAGAAAAAAAGGGGAACATAAAGGGGAAATGTTTTGAAGAGTAATAAAATTTGAAATACTAATTAGGTTCGCCGGCCAGACATTCAAACTTTATCTTTAAGTTTGCCTGTTTTTGTGCTGTTCATCTCGACCCCCCTCCCTTTAGATGGGAGGACGGAAGAGGAGAATGGAAACAGAGACAGTGATACCTTTTATATGAATGTTTTATGTTGTAATTAGGTGGGGGGTAAAAAAACATTTTTTTTGTAATTTTTTATTTTTGTTCCTCATTCTCTCGGTTCTCTTCCCTTTGGCCCGGTCTGCGCGCAGCTGGAGATTACGATACAGCGTATAGCATACTTAAATATTCTCTATGCTGAAGATTCTGAGTTATAACATACAGGAATTAAATCACCCCGCTAAAAGAATTCATTTAGCTAATATAACTAATAAGAAAAAAACAGACATCTTACTAGTCCAAAAAACTAATTGGCAAAGAGATAAAGAGTCCCAGAATTTGTAATTAAATCTTTTGATACTAACTACATGGCTACATTTAAAAATAAGGCGAGAGGTGTTGCATTGTTTTTTTTTATAATTGTTTGCATATCTCTGAAGAAGTTGTGGAATGTGATAGAGAAGGAGATCACTGAAGCATTTGCTAATTTTTATCGTGATTTATATACTTTGGAGTAAAAACTAGGCTTCGATAAACTTGGGCTAGAAATTATTAAACAAAAAAATAAAATCCCAGTTAGATGATTTAAACACACCAATTCAATTAGAACAAGTATTAACAGCAATTAAAGAGCTTAAAATACACTCCTCTCCCGGTCCTGATGGCTTCTCAAATTGATAGTACATAGCAAAAATGTTTAGAAACTGTAAAAGAATGGAAAAGGAAAAATGTATCCCTTTCAGGCAGGATGGCTGCGTTGAAGATGATTTTGCTGCAGAAAATTAGTTACCTGTTTAGAAGTATCCCTATACCGTCCCCTCAGTATTGGATATCTAAATTCCAAGCTTTGTTGGATTTATACATTTTTGATGGGAGAGAAAAACAAGAATAAAAAGATCTATTTTAGTTGAAATATTTCAGAATGGTGGTATGGGATACCTAGACCAATTACAAATATTGTACAATATAGCTCCTCAAGATTGGTTACTATAGTCATGGGTGAGTGTGAACAAAATTAGCATTGCTCCGCCTCTTATTTGTTAAAAATTCTCCTTTTCTTACATGTAATGAATTGGAGGGTATGATTGTGTCAATTTTAAATGTTTTTTTTGCTTGCTCTTTCTTTGTGTTTGTATATATGTGAAATTTAAATAAATAAAAAAAAAAAAAAAAAAGATTGGTTACTATACTCCAGATTTAAAACATCATTGGAAAAATCAGGTTCATGTAATACTAGCGACGTGCCAGTCAAAAATGACGGGGCAATAAAATTTGAAGTAATGGCAATGCTGTTTGTCACCCAATGTAAAGCTTTTTCTACTCTGAGGACCTTCAGCGCTCATTGCGAGCCTCTCCTTGTATACTTTTGCTCCTCTGAGCACCTTTGGCGCTCATTGCGAGTCTCTCCTATTGTGTAATTTTGCTCCGCTGAGCACCTTCGGTGTTCATTGCACGCCTCTCCCCTCGTGTACTTCCAGTTTTGTGCTTTGCAACGATCATCTTCGGCGCTCATCGCGAAGACAGATATATATATATATTTTTTTTTTTAAATAATAATTCATTAGTTACTTAATAAATTAATATACTTTACCTATTTCACTGGCACAAAAGTTGGCACTTTGTGTTGGCTACTTTGTTTTGATACATTGTTGTGTTCACTCCAAGGACAAGTAAATTAATTATAGTGTTATGATTAAAGTTATATAAGTGATAAGATTATAATTTAGCAAGCTAGGCAGTTAAGGGCCACATTAAATTCCAGCCACTTAAATACATAGAGCCTTTTTAAATTGCGATTCAGCAAATTTAAAAGGGCTCTATTTAAGCACATAGCATATTTGTTTTTTACAGAAGTTTTTAATTAGTGAAGACCTTGCTTTTGGATAGAAGTTCACTAACTAAAAACTTCTGTAAAAAAATATGCTATGTGCTTAAATAGAGCCCTTTTAAATTTGCCGAATCGCAATTTAATAAGGCTGATAGTGTAGATCTTTACCCCTACGTGCCTGAAATTCTCCCGAAGCAAAATCTTAACCCAGACGGTCGCACATTGGATGTGCGGCCGTACTAAGATCTATTAGTCAAAACCGTAGCAATGGGTTTGACTTAGCCAATGGGAAAACAGATTGAAATCATGGCTAATTAAAGCCTGCGGGACCACCCGCAGGCTCCCGACATCAATATTTGCTGCGGGGGATCGGGACCTCCACGGCAGTTAAAAACACAAGCCCGGCCGCGGGGGATACTTCAAAAAGACCCTAAAATTAACCCCCCTATGCAGTGTCCCCATATTACCCCTTGCAGCAGGTCCCAATTCGGACCCCCGTTGCATTTAAAAATTCAAATTACCTGCCACAGGTCCTTAAAAGGGACCGTAGCACACTACTGTGCAATCCCAGACATGGGGATAAGTACGCCCGCAGTACCTATTACCCCACTAATTACACAAAATAAAAAATCTACATTACATAAAATAAAAAACAGAACTTACATAAAATAAAAAACCTACTTCACAGAAAATAAAAAACCTAGAATAACACAAAATAAAAAAACTATAATTACTGAAAACAAACTACATTGCAAAAAATAATAAACCATACATTACATGAAATTAAAAAATGAACATTACAGGAAATAAAAAACCCAGAATCACTTAAAGTAAAAAATAAATAAATTACACAAAATAAAAAAACCTGAGTTACAAAAAATAAAAAAGCCTACATTACACAAAATAAAAACATACATTACATCCAATAAAAGCCCTAAATACATACAATAAAACAACATATAACACAAAACATTCTAAATAGGCCACTTACCTGTCCCAAATGCCCATCCACCAATGTCACCGTCCTCCTTGTAGTCTTTGCCGGCACGGCCCCTCCAAAAAAACCTCACAGTCAAAATGGGAGACACAGATGCTTGGAGTCATTCACAATGGGATACACCCCGTGGGGTGTATCCCATTCTGATTGGCTGAAGGCAATAGCACCTTCTCATTGGATCAGAATTGATTGGCAGCTAGTTCAGGGATATATGGGTGTATTTCATTTTGATTGGCTCACACCTTCTGATTGGCTGAAATATGCTAGACAGGGTTTTCAGCCAATCAGAAGGCACCATTTTTACCATAGCATGCGCGAGATCGCTCATTTTCACCAGGGAGCTCCTGCAGGGAGGAGCTCCGTTAGATTTTTGTATTTTTTCAGACCTTTGTTTTTTTTAGAGGGGCCCTGCTGGCGAAGACTACAAGGAGGTCGGTGGATGGGCATTTGGTAAGTGGCTTATTTAGAATGTTTTGTGTTATATGTTGTATGTATTTATTTGTAATTGTGATTTTTTTTATTGTATGTATTTAGGGGTTTTATTGTATGTAGTTAGGGGTTTTATTATATAAAGTTAGGGGTTTTATTGCATGTAATGTATGTTTTTATTTTCTGTAACGTAGGTTTTTTATTTTATGCAAGTTATGTTTTTTATTTTCTGTAAATTAGGTTTTATATTTTATGTAGTTAGTGGGGTAATTGAGATGTTATTAGGGTGTTAGGTGGGTAGTGTAGGGGTTAACGGGGTAGAGGGGGTTAATGGGGTAGAGGGGTTAATAGTGTAGATGGGGTTAATAGTGTAGGGTTGTGGTTGGGTAGATAGTGTAGGGGTTAAAAGGGTAGGGTAGGAGGGTGTTTATGGGATGAGGTTTGCTCTGTGCATTTGGGGTTAAATAGACCAGTTAGGTTTAAATAGGACTAGATAGGGTAACATAGAACTAGATAGGGTTACATAGGCCCAGTTAGGGTTAAACGGGACTAGATGGCATTTCATAGGTCTAGAGGGAGTTAAATATGGCGTTTAGTATGGGTTAATGGTGTATAGTTAGGATTAATGGGATATAGTTAGGGTTAATGGGGTTTAGTATGGGTTAATGGTGTATAGTTAGGGTTAATGGGGTATTTGTTGGGGTTAATAGGGTTTAGTATGGGTTGATGGGGTATAGTTAGGGTCAATTGGGTTTAGTATTGGTTAATGGGGTGTAGTATGGGTTAATGCTGTATAGTTAGGGTTAATGGGGTATAGTTAGGGTTTCAGGACCTGTGGCGAGTAATAGTGTGCCGGGTGGGCCCTTTAAGGACCCGCGGCAGGCAATTTGACATTTTAAATGCAGCGATGGTTCCCATCGAGGCTCCCTCTACATGGGTTAATATGGGGACACTACATTGGGGATGTTAATTTTTGGTGCCGCAGGGGTACTTGAAGTACCCCCGTGGCAGGGGTTAACACTTTGATTGCAGCTGGGGTCCCAATCAGGACCCCCGCAGCAAGGGTTAATTTTGGGAGCCAGCGGGGTTCCCGATTGGGACCCCTGCAGCATGGGGTTAGATTTAGGGAGCAGGTGCGAGGTTTATGGTGCGAAGGGGGGATCGGGGTCTTCTTTGTCGTTCGTGCAATACTTAAGGGCTTTCAGAGCCTTTGCGGGTGCTCTGGACCACACGTTGGGCTTCGACCTCCTTTTACGTTTTACGGGATATCTCTTGTGTGACTTCATAGCAATTTAATAGCGAGATTGGATCGTAAAGGCTACGTGCTTGACAGATCAATGGGTTTTTGGTCTGCAACATTACACGTTGCCAGTCTCTTAGGCATTTCTCGGCTGGCCTGCTTTTAAAACACAAGTCGGCTGCGTGTCGGGTAAGAGGGTAATTTAATAGCAAAATCTACTAATGAAATATGTGCTAAGCTTTAGATCTTAGCAGCAATTTAGTAGGGCTCTAAATTCAGAAGGTATTTCAGAATGTATTGAGATCACATGTTTAATATTTTTGTTTTATATATATATTATATAGCTTTAATAGGTTAGGTGAATTTATGTATAAGGATTGTTTCAATATCAGATAATTCTGCATTCATTAGAATACATTTACTATAAAAATATATATTTTTGCTCTAGTTGACAGTATGTTAATTTTGCACAATATAGTGAATTTATTTCTATATTCAATCCATGGCTTACATTTAACCAATGCATTTCTATTCAACTGGAACCCTCTAGTGAGAGATCAAAGATCCTTAACTACAACATTGAGAACAATACTTAAGTGGCAGACATTCTCAGCTGCTCACAAGATAATTTGTCTATGTAAGGTACAACCTTATCTCTTTTATTTCCTTAGTTACTGAATTTAATGTTATTTTTCTAAATCTTGTTTATGAATCTTGTTACTAAAGCATAGTAACATTATCGCTACCTATTCACTTTATAAATGTTTGTTTGCATTTTACTTGAGAAGTACAAGTCAGGGCTAGGTTATAAAAAAATATCCAAATCTTTGATGATCCCCAGGAGCACCATTAAATCTATCATAACCAAATGAAAAGAACATGGCACAACAGCAAATCTGCCAAGAGATGGCCACCCACCAAAAATTCACGGACTGGGCAAGGAGGGCATTAATCAGAGAGGCATCACAGAGACCTAAGGTAACACTGGAGGAGCTGCAGAGTTCCACAGCAGAGACTGGAGTATCTGTACATAGGATGACAATAAGCCGTACGTTCCATAGAGTTGGGCTTTATGGCAGAGTGTACCAGAAGAAAGCCATTACTTTCAGCAAAAAACAAAATGGCATGTTTTGAGTTTGCGAAAAGGCATGTGGGAGACTCCCAAAACGTATGGAGGAAGGTGCTCTTGTCTGATGAGACTAAAATGTAGCTTTTCGGCAATCAAAGAAAACGCCATGTCTGGCGCAAACCCAACACATCATATCACCCACAGAACACCATCCCCACAGTGAAACATGGTGGTGGCAGCCTCGGCAGCTCATGCTGTGGGAATGTTTTTAAGCAGCCGGCACTGGGAAACCTGTCAGAGTTGAGGGAAAGATGGATGGTACTAAATACAGGAATATTCTTGAGCAAAACCTGTACCACTCTGTGCCTGATTTGAGGCAAGGACGGAGGTTCACCTTCCAGCAGGACAATGACTCCATACACACTGCTAAAGCAACACTTGAGTGGTTTAAGAAGAAACATGTAAATGTGTTGGGATGGCCTAGTCAAAGTCCAGACCTTAATCCAATAGTGGTCAGACTTAAAGATTGCTGTTCACAAGAGCAAACCATCCAACTTGAAGGAGCTAGAGCAGTTTTGCCAGGAGGAATGTGCAAAAATCCCAGTGGTAAGATGTGGCAAGCTCATATAGACTTATCTAAAGCGATTTGGAGCTGTGATTGCTGCAAAAGGTGGCTCTACAAAGTATTGAATTTAGGTGGTGAATAGTTATGCACATTGACTTTTTCTGTTATTTTGTCCTATTTGTTGTTTGCTTCACAATAAAAATAAAAAAAACATCTTCAAAGTTGTGGGCATGTTCTGTAAATTAAATTATGCAAAATCTCAAACAATCCATGTTAATTCCAGGTTGTGAGGCAACAAAACACAAAAATACCAAGGGGATGAATACTTTTGCAAGGCACTGTAAAGCAAATGTATTATACCTATATATTTCTTGTAAAAGTTTTACGGAGCAACTCGTAATATTTTGTCGATGCAAAAATCAATAAAGATTTGTGCCGTGCTTTTTGGCTTTGTCATGTTGCAGTTGTGAGTGCGCTAGACCCAATTAGCATAGGGACCAATGTAGTGCATACGAAGCAAGATGTTTGCATAATAAGTTATTTTGTATATTATTTGCTGTGTCTGTGTCCTTATTTTTTGAAGATCGAACCAACATTAGTTGGTAAATCTCATGATTTCTTTACCAGAAAGTTAAGACTTAAAAGGAAAACAATGCACTCTTTCTCTGCATTTATCAAGTCACAGCAATGCTAGCCTCATAGAAGATTGCATATAGAATCTGTAGGGATACTCCTTTTAAATGTGTCTATCTAACAATACTAGCAGTTGCAGAATTCAGCACATGGCATAGGATCTCGATGATCAATTAATTGAAAAACTGAAAGGAAAGGAATTTGGCTTGCAGTTGGTTGAGGCCATGGACAATAACAAGGATGCACATTTTATTTGCTATGTAGATGGTAGTAACATTATGGAAGACCTTCTCTTTTGTAAAAGTATCAGTAAGTACAAAGGCTCAAGACTTGTTTGTGATACTGGATACATTTATAGTTGAAAATAGTTTGGAATGGGCAAAGTGCGTTGGTGTCTGTACTGATGGTCGCCGTAAGATGTCCAGCTGTTGCAGCCACTTATTCAAAACAAAGCTTGTGATGCACTGTGGACCCATAGCCTCATTCATAGAGAAGCATGCGTAACAAAGTATTTGACTCCTCCAGTGAATCTAGTTTCAGAACATGTGATGAATGTAGTAAACTTAATAAAAACTAGGCCAGTTAAAGCAAGGTTTTTTGAAAAATTTAGTGTGAGGATATGGAAGCCGAATACACGTCTTTGTTCTACTACTGCCACTCACAATGGCTTTCTTGTGGCAATGTATTGTCCCGTACATTTCAATTATGGGATGAAATCTAAATTTGTCCTCAAGAAAAAAAACATGAGTATGCCAAATACGTTGTGGTGAAACTAACATAATTGTGTTTTATTTTTGAAAAGTTAAATGCTTTGAAACTCTCCCATAAGGGAAGCAACATACACGTTTTAAAATTGGCCTGAGAAGATTTCAGCTTTCCGAAAAAAAATTACAACTATGAAGAAGAAAACTAAATGAAGACAATGGAAAATATTGTATCCCCTTGTTGCAGCAGTTTGTGGTCTCCAATGAAGATGATTTCTCTCACAATATAAAATCTGTTTTTAAAGATCACCAATCACAGATTATGAAGTGGTTTGAAAAATACTTTCAAGAAGATGATATCAACAAATTTGCCTGGATTCAAGACCCATTCAAATCCAAAGTTTAATTTGAATTTACTTCTCCAGAAAAGAAAATCTTATTGAGCTGTCTTACGACAAAGCAGTTAAGGTAAAATTTGGCATCATGAATCTAAATGAATTTTGGCAGTAAAAAAATGAATGTTTGCTGCTAAGTGGTAAAGCTCAGCCAATCTTAATTCTTTTTGTGACATCATATTCATGCAAAGCTGGGATTTCAGTGGTCGCTGTGATAAAATGCAAATACCTTACAAAAATCAACGTGGAACAGGAAATGAAGGTGGCTGTATCCAGTTTGATTCAGAGATTTGGAAAGATGTGTAGGGAGCAACAGGCTCATACGTCTCACTAATTATTCTCATCAATAAATTGTAATTTTTGTGATATTTGTTGTACCATATGGTGCAGCTCAGAGAAGAACAGATTAAAAATTATACTAAACATTTGTAATCATTTGCGTTTAATTTGTTATAACTAATGTGCAATTAGTTATCAAAAACGAAACGCAAATGATTACAAATGTTTAGTATCATTTTTAATCTGTTCTTCTCTGAGCTGCACCAAATGGTGCAACAAATATCACAAAAATTACAAGCCACCAAATGCGCACTGCAACTGTCAGGTATAAATATAAAACTATGGTTTGACACGGGGAGCCTTGGAAAAACCTTGAAACATTAAGTGTGTCTTAAACCAAAAAAGTCTGGGATAACCATTAAATGATCAAAAAAAAATTCTAAATATAATAATAAAAACTGTTTCATATGAGATTATTTTATATGACATTTATATGTTGTATTTTCATATCTGGATTTTTCAGTATCCTTTGCTTTTCTTTTTACTTCCAACATATGTCTATTTCATTAAGCAACATTTTAGCTCTTATTAATCCATCCTGAACTTTATATAAATAGCAGAGTCCTCTTTAAGGCCCCAGCTTTTGTTTTTAGTTTTTAATGTATAAATCCACCTGGCCTATTTTTTTAAGTTGTTTGTCAATGTCATCTCTTCTAATAGTCACATGGTGCATTTCATTCACATCGGGGGTATCATATTCTTTTTAAACATTGTAAATGTGTGATAAGTTATTATTCTGCTTTTTTTTCAACATATATTTTTCTGCAAATGCCAGTGATTAGATATGCATCATCAAAGAGGAATTCTTATGAAGGGAGAACATATTTACATGTTTTTGAAGGATTTACCTCTAAAAAATCCAGTTGCCTTTTTTAAGCAATTTTTCTTTGTATTTTAATTTAAAATAACTATGTGTCAACACATTTTTTAAATTCCTTGAACGTGGACTTGTAATCTGAGGAAATTCCCATAAATAAGGCTTAAATTCTGAATTGTCAGTCAGAATACTCCAGTGGCTTTTACAAATTTGCCTGATTTCAATCCACCTTCAAATATAGGTTGCCACGCATCTCAACAAATAATCATGTTTTCTTCTTTTCAGATAAAAGAGCTTCTCTATTTTTTCCTTTGCATTTTTTATATGCTGTTTGGGGATTTTTTGCTTCTAAATCCTTTGCTTTTTTTCATAGTTATTTTCATTTGAGCTTTTTCTGACATATCTGACGGTAGTATTTATTCAAGAACACAAAGTAGTTATGTATCAAAATGAACTCTAGTAATTCCAGAATTAAGTTATTATTTCATGTATATTGTCTCCCTCTGTTATTTAAGAAATAAAAATCTATTCAAACCCCAAAAAAGACGAAGACAATTGAGATAAATACACTACAGATTTTACAGATTCTTAAACGGTCTTATTAGTGCTTTATTTTGCACCATATAGATCCCATGGATGTTGTCTCGATATGCTATGCATTCATTGCAGCTTTCATACATTTTGGATAAGGACAGGTAAGGGACACATACATGCACACACACACAACCCACTGGTATTCAGACGCCTCCCTGCTCCCACCACGTGGACGCACGTAGCGTCATCAATGCCTGACGCGTTTCGACGTAATGACGTCTTTCTCAAAGGAATAGACAGGTAGGCAGTCGGATCAGCCTTCTTAAACATTCCCATTACCATGGTGATATGGTCACATGGCGAAACAGGGTGTGAGCTATAACATCAGTTGTTGTTATACTCCTGAGTCTTAGTATGTTACTGTATTTCTTTAAGGGGCATAATACCCAGCTAAGTTATTGTAACAATAGCTATTGTGGCTTTATATCAGTATGTTTTTCATTAGCCTTATCCACATGCAAAATTATTTGGCTGCTACTGGAAATATATATATATATATATATATATATATATATGTGATATGTGTATATAAAATACACTATCAATGATCAATGATCTTTTGCCCCAGGGTATGCAAACCTTCTATTGGGATGGTGGGAGGAGAAAATTGTCTTTCAAGAAACCCTGGAATCTCTGTTGGAGCACGCCATATTATGGCGTAGGTATATAGATGATATTCTAGTTATCTGGACAGGCACTAGAATAGAATTCATAGAACTGATAGAAGTACTAAACAGTAATGAAATAGGATTGAAATTTACATATGACATAAATTTCAAGCAAATTACCTTTTTGGATCTAATCATTAAAAAGGATTCCCACAGAAAAATATTCACTACTGCCTATAGAAAGGATACAGCTACTAATACCCTTTTGTTGTGGAATAGCCAACATTTTGAACCCCTAAAAAGGGGAATTCCCAAAGGTCAATATCTTCGTATCAGAAGAAATTGCAGCTCTGATGATGACTTCAAAATTGAAACTAACAAACTTAGGAAGCGATTCCGTGAGAGGGGATACTCTAAGGAATGCTTAAAAGCAGCATACAAATATGCATGGGGCTTTAGTAGGACTGAACTATTAAACAGACAATTAACTAGTCTGAATAAAGTAAAGAAACTGGAAGAGAACCAACCACGCTGTATTATGACCTTTGGGTTTGACTCTAAGGCGGTGATGAATATTGTGTCAAAACACTGGGGAATATTAAAAAGTGATTAAGATCTCGAGGAGATATTACCATCTAAGGCATCCATCACATATAGAAGAGGGAAAAATATAAAGGACATGTTAGTGCATAGCCACTTTAAGGAAGAAACTATTAGTAACACTTGGCTAAAACCACCTATAGGATGCTTTAGATGTGGGAAATGCAAGTTTTGCAAATACATCAAAACCACAAAAATATATTATCACCCAAAAAGTGGAGAAAAAATTGTATTTAAAGAATTTACCAATTGCTGCTCAATAAATGTCATTTATGTGGCTACCTGCATTTGTAATAAAATTTATGTAGGTAAAACCAGGCGCCAACTACGTAGACGAATAGGGGAACATATATATTCCATCAAAAATGCTTTAGATACCCCAATCGCTTGGCATGTAGGACTCTACCATAGAGGAGCGAGTGATGTTCTACCATTTACAGTATTGGAAAAAGTACACTTGGGCCAAAGGCTTGGAGACATACAGAAAAAGCTTCTTCAACATGAAGCACGATGGATATACAAGCATGGATCCCTATCTCCTAATGGGTTAAATGAGGGCTTTACTTATACCCCTTTTATAAAAAACTAATACCTCCCTCTGTATTAAACTGCTAAGTAGAGGGGATATAAACTGGTATTTAAGAATTGTCCCATGAACTTATCCAAGTGGTTACTGGAAACCTATGTTTACTATAAATAGAGGGGACATAGACTGGTATTTAAGAATTGTCCTCTGAATTTATCTGAGTGGTTACTGGATACCTATGTTTATGTCCTTCCACAGTCCACTCTTTTCCCATAACACCAGTGTACCTCTAAAATTGAGTACTAGCCCAAAATGCACCCTTAAAAGTGAATATTACCCCTTAGGTCATTAGTAATTTGTGTCCACAATTGTGAAATTAGCTCTTCAGAGTATACACCCCCCCTTCTTTATCTATCTTCAGCACCTAATTCTTTAGGTCATAATCTATGATCATAAGTATAATCAATGCACACTGCGGGTTAATGATTATATTGTCACATATTCTATCACATTCAAACTAGAGCTATCACTTTATGTATAAACACATACCAAACTGAGCAGTATTTTTTAAGCTCTCATTCACATCACCAGATTATTATTTCAATTAACCCCTTCACTAGTGATGATCGTATAGAAAAGTATGTATTTTTCCTTAGGTTATCTTAATAAATCACAGTTCACAAATATAACCTATTTTTTGCACATAGGTTATGGAATTATAATTTAATATATCTCACAGATAATATTGGGCATAATTAATGATACGCTGTTAGAGTCTAGGGGTTGATCCTTCATGTTGGATAATGGACCTATATACATATATTAATATATATATTTCCAACAGTAATCAAATTCATTTTTGTACGTGGACAAGATCATTGATAGTGTATTTTATATACACATATCACATATATATATATATATATATTTCCAGTAGCAGCCAAATAATTTTGCATGTGGATAAGGCTAATGAAAAACATACTGATATAAAGCCACAATAGCTATTGTTACAATAACTTAGCTGGGTATTATGCCCCTTAAAGAAATACAGTAACATACTAAGACTCAGGAGTATAACAACAACTGATGTTATAGCTCACACCCTGTTTCGCCATGTGACCATATCACCGTGGTAACAGGAATGTTTAAGAAGGCTGATCCGACGGCCTACCTGTCTAGTCCTTTGAGAAAAACGTCATTACGTCGAAACGCGTCAGGCATTGTTGACGCTACGTGTGTCCACGTGGTGGTAGCACGGAGACGTCTGAATACCAGTGGGTTGTTTGTGTGTGTGTGTATGTGTCCCTTACCTGTCCTTATCCAAAATTTCTGAAAGCTGCAACAAATGCATAGCATATCGATACAACATCCATGGGATCTATATGGTGCAAAATAAAGCACTAATAAGATTGTTTAGCCAGTATCATATATTGTAGTGAGCACAGTTTTGCCCTGCATTAGTATCCTGCAGGGAGTTTGGATCTACTCTGTGCTAATATATTAAAAGTAAGCATGGTTATATTCTGTATGATCAAATTATAGTGATCTACCTTGCAGGGAATATACCATTGTAAGCATAGATATATCTTACATAAATATATCACAGTGAATGTGGATAGATATATTGTAAGAAGCATGGATTTATTTTACAACAATATACTATAGGAAACTTGGATTGACCCTGCAGTAAGAAGGTAGAACTCTGAGTGAAATGGTTTCTTATATATCTGAATACTGGCACAACTAAAGGTTTATCCAGAAAATGAGCCTCACTGGAAAATACTCACTAAAGGTAATTAATGTGTACCCCATGGGATATTGATATGATGTTAGCATAGCCCCTTTTTAAACACATCTTATATAATAAAAAGCGCAGCTTCATGTAGAGATAGAATCAAGGACAGGTATGATTCTATAAAATATTATATTGATTGGATGGATCATATCAATAATTAATATAATGGGACACCAAATAAACATTACAATAATAGCTGATTGATCAAATACACACACATACTCATATGGTAAGAGATTGTGTTGCCCCTCCAAAGTGGGTTGTGGATAATTGTTAATTATCACTGTGGCAACAATTCTCTTTACATCCAGCCATTTTTAATCTTTCATTTTGATCCTGGATTTTTTATCATTAGTTTTTAACCGTCGTTGTGATCTAGATTTAATAACAATTATTATTTTTAAAGAGAGTTATTTTTCCCATTGAAACCTTACAAATATAAATATTGGGTGGAAAACACCCTGGGAACTAGCAATCCTGATAATATTAATGATAATGTTTCTTTCCAAAAATTTTTCCTGCTATATAGGAATTTAGCTTGCGTACAACATTTCACCCCACACAAACAGTAATCCCTCCTCCTTATTACCATAAAAAACAATATAACCTAAACTTGTACTTTACTCCTTCCTTTGAACTTCCGCCTTGCATCTGGAGATGTCCAAAAAGTTTCCAATAGGATCTGAGGATGGAACCACTCCCTAAACCCAGGGGCAACATATCATGTACCCTACCACTCCACATAAAAGATTCCCAGCTCTTTAGGCAATTAAAATAGAGTGTTCTGTTTCAATCCATCACTCCAAAACCTTGAGAAACTCTGGGACTGTTTTGTAGTGTGTGTGTCATTCTTTCGGAAATTAAAATAAAATATATTCTATTAATAATCCCTTGATATTCTAATTTAGGTAATTTCCAGCTTTTGGCCAAATGATTTTTTGCAGCCAGCATAACAAATTGTAACCATTTATTACAATGTTTATCTAACCTAGGGTCCGGTATTCTTAATAAGCAAAGTTCCATTGATGGATGCAAGACAATATCTAATACCCGTAAAGCTAAATCTGTTATATATTGCCACATCTTCTGAGCTACTGGGCAATCCCACCAGATATGTCTAAACATTCCCTTTTCTTTACAATTTCTAAAGCACTCTGAGGGAGATAAAGGATTTAATTTATTCAATCTATCAGGTATAAAATATGTACTATGAGGTATTTTTGTAGCCGTTTCCATATAACTAAAGTAAATCATGCCACTCGAGAGTCTCAAATTAATCTTTCCCGATTTTTGCATATCCCAAGAAACTCCTAGATCCTGTTCCCATTGTTTCTCATATCTTGATTTCTGAGTCTTAGTTGGTAAATTTAAATTTGAATATATCTCACCCAGAATTCCTCTAGTTAGTGGGGCTTTCTCAAAATTATGGAGAACCAAGTGGGTTTTGGGGCCCCCCATTTCCAGATCATACTATTAATGCTATGAAGTATCATTATATAATTAAAATACTCCTTTTCCGGTAAAAGAAATTTAGATTTAAACGGATTCGTTGTCAACATTCTATCGTCATTCATCCATGCTTTGAGCTTATTCAATTTATGAGCTTGCCCCCAAATTTTAGATGTCTCTCCCATACTCTCCAGTATTTGCGAAATAACAAAAGTAGGGGTTAAGGGAGAAAAATCCTGTTTTAATTAACACCTGGAGTTTGTCCCCTCCACACATCTAAAGATAGTTTTAACATTGGATTTTTAAAACCCGCTTTGGCATACAGGGGAGGAATAGGAGTCCATATAATATTATCCCATCTAAAAGGTTGCATCTGAAGGTTTTCGATGAAAACCTCAAAAGGTTGGTGTTTTACTGAATGAGCTTGTGGGATAAAAGAAATTTGGGCAGCTTTAAAATATTGCTTTAGATTAGGGCATGCCAATCCTCCTACTTTTCTACTTCTGAACATAATATTTTAACCTATCTTTGGGCATTTGTTTTGCCAAATAAATCAAAATACTCTTTTCTGAAATTCCTCTAATTCTCCCTAATGTATACCAATGGGCAAGGGTCTAAAATAATATAAAATTCTAGGTAAAATGTTCATTTTGAAAGCATTAATACGCCCTGTCCAGGACAGATGATATTTTTCCATCTTTGGATATCTGCGATCAGTTCTCTAAAGAGAGGAATATAATTAGCCTTATAAAGATTTGAAACCTCTAGAGTCACACTTATCCCCAGATATTTCAACTGTCCCTCAGGCCATGAGAAAGTATATTTTTCTTTCAACACGTCAAGTTCCTACTTAGGGATCCGTTGCAGATTGCTTCCGTTTTCTCTATATTCTAAAACTTACTTTAATGCTGAAATGGAGCTAGATGGATAAGTGCATAATATGTTGTCCTCCTTCCCCTGTTATCCTCCTCCTCCCCCCTTGTCATCATCCTCCTCTTTCTCCTCCTTCCCCCCCTTATCATCATCCTCCTCCTTCCCCCGTTATCCTCCTACACCCCCCCTTATCATCATCCTCCTCCTTCATCTCCTTCCCCTCATAATCATCATCTTGTTTCCCCCATAACCTCCTCCTTACTACACCCTCTCCAATCC